>OX608081.1:31218149-31225649 GCA_951509765.1 Sphenella marginata | reverse complement strand
TTAAGAAATGTCAAAAGTGTTGAATTAGGCGGGTGTGAGTGGGGCATGATCCCAGGCATGGTTATGGGGCGAGAAACGCAAATGATGTGTGTCAGTTGAATTCGGCAGAACGTTTGACAAGTACACAAGCCCAGTCGCGAGTGACTTTTTGATGGCTTTTGCACTCTTCATTAGTTTTATTATTTTTTGTCAGACAATTGCGCTCCAGAGACACAATTTTCATACACAAAACAACTTTTTTTCTCCCAATACGAGTATATATTGACTTACTAAATATTTGTTGATTTGTGAGTTGTATTTATTTATAAAAAATTTTTTTATTTTTTTTTGCTGAGTACCTTTTGGCAGTTGTTGAATTTTTTTGAAATCGTAGAGCTCATTTGTTTCCAATTACCGTATAGTGCGTTTCACAAATATAATTCCCCTATAATATTTATGTATATCGTTTTAAAGATATCCCTCAAAAATTTAAAAATCTGATTTTTATGTCTTCTAAATGCCAATTCTTTGACAACACTATTCAAATTCAAATTATATGGCATATAATTAAAATAAGTCAATATAAGCGTGAGAATTTTTTTTTTATATACCATTATTATCTATGTATAATTAATAGTTGTTAGACAAACGTTTTAAGCTCGCGTGTTAATAACAATTTTATTATGATGACGCTAAATTGTGTTTATTTTGTCATTTTTCAGGTAATTAAAGCTTAATAATTTATTACTGTCATCACTTTGTCAAACGTTTAATGGGTAAGTATCGTGTGAAATTTATTATTTTTACATTGTAATTTATTAGGGAGCAAATCGTCATTTAAATAAGCTCAACAAAAAGCTTTACTTGAATTATACAGCGAACATGAATATATTAATTTAATTAAATGAAATGAAATTAAGTTAAATTAAATGAAAAGAAATGAAATGAAATGAAATTAAATTAAATTAAATTAAATTAAATTAAATTAAATTAAATTAAATTAAATTAAATTAAATTAAATTAAATTAAATTAAATTAAATTAAATTAAATTAAATTAAATTAAATTAAATTAAATTAAATTAAATTAAATTAAATTAAATTAAATTAAATTAAATTAAATTAAATTAAATTAAATTAAATTAAATGAAATTAAATGAAATGAAATTAAATTGAATTAAATTAAATTAATTTAATTAAACTAAATTAAATTAAATTAAATTAAATTAAATTAAATTAAATTAAATTAAATTAAATTAAATTAAATTAAATTAAATTAAATTAAATTAAATTAAATTAAATTAAATTAAATTAAATTAAATTAAATTAAATAAAATTAAATTAAATTAAATTAAATTAAATTAAATTAAATTAAAATAAGTTAAATTAAATTAAATTAAATTAAATTAAATTAAATTAAATTAAATTAAATTAAATTAAATTAAATTAAATTAAATTAAATTAAATTAAATTAAATTAAATTAAATTAAATTAAATTAAATTAAATTAAGTTAAATTAAATTAAATTAAATTAAATTAAGTTAAAGTGAATTGAACTAAATCAAATTAAATTTAATCTAAACTAAATTAGTCTCAATTAAATTAAATTAAATTAAAGTGAATTAAACTAATTAAATTAAATTTAAACTAAATTTAACTAAACTAAATGAATCTTAATTTAATTAAATTAAATTAAATTACATTAAATTAAATTAAACTCAGTTAAATTAAATTAGACTCAATTAAATTAAATTAAATCAAATTATATTTAATTAAATTAAATAAAAAGTTGTAAAATAATTTAAATTTAATAATATAAAAAAATTGAAGTAGAAGATAATAACGCCACAAATAATATTTTGGCAGAAAAGCTTAAACGAGGTTCTATTTGACTTTAATAGAAAACCAAGCTTGTTAATCTAAGAACGCTTTAAAATTAATATTGTAAACCTTGACTTCAAATCGCTTTGCTTTCGAGAGTAACATACAGAAAATTGAGAAACAGCAAAATATTTCCATTGTAATAAAACAAAAAATGCTTGTCACTGCTCCAAATATTTACTTGGATATTTGTTAAGTGAAAAAGATGATAGCTGTCAAGTTCCTGGCGCCAGCGCTGACACAAATTTTTGCTCGTTTTACTGCATGTCCTCCCACGCTCCTCAAGATTGCTACTCATAACTATTTAACTTCCTTGCGAATATTCTCTTTAAGAGTTGCGATTTCGAGAAACTTGCTAGAATAAACCAGTGACTTCAAGTAGCAGCGTAGGAGTAGATGAGTCAGAGTATAGACTAACTTTTGAAAACATTTGAATATTAGTTTTTACTATAAAAATGCACATGCAACAACAAAATAACAAAATTATTTTGATTGTATTTAAATTTTTGCTATTCTCTTTTGTCTCCGCTTTTGTTAATATTTTGATATCATTTTTATTATTCGCATTTAACTGTAGCTGTTATTTTTATTGTTGTCTATTTTGTTAAACGCAAGTTTGAGTACCACAAAACTTAACCGCCATTGTCTGCGACACACACTCAGTCACTTCCGTTTCCTGTCAGAGTTGCTATGAAAATATTTTTAAAATAAATTGTGACAGTCTGGTTAACGAAATTGTGAAGCGTAAGAACAAAAATTTCCATGCAAAAGAATCACAGTTGCGTGCGTAGAAATAGTAGTGGTTCTTGTGAAACTTTCTTGAGATGATGATCGCAGATTGAGACAGCACTAATTCTTGGGTCTTCATTCGATCTGGATACCAATCTTGAGAATGCAATATTTTCCGCTCCTAACAACTTTGACAAATCGTAAGAAAGTGTACTATTTTTTCGCTCATCACTGTTAATATGTATTATAACTTAAATATAAATGAAATTTATACAAATAAAATAAGGAACGAAGAGCTTTATAAAACAATAATCTATAAAATAAAAAGTTGTGCGTAAAACTACTTAACTTTTCTGCAAAATTTCGCCGGAGGACACTCGCGTAAAAAAGTGGTTTTTGTGTAAGAAAACTTTAGATGCACTTAATATTTAGTATGTAGATAGCGTGAAAACTTCAGTGGAATGCTTCGATTGTATATCTACTTGCGTATGCTATTCAAATATGGCTACTATCTACTATACATATATGTATTATCTAAGTCCTTGCAGTATGCATTTGAATATGCACATTAGACCCGGACAAAAAAATTAGACTCGGACGAAAAAATGTGTTTTTTTTTTAAACTATACCCAGTAGTAAACGTTTTTATTTTTTGTATACACATTAAACAGTGCAAAAAAAATTTTAATAGTGAACTTTAGACTCGGACAAAAATTTTTTTTTTTTGTTTTTTTCTCAAAACTACATATTTCTAATAGTGAAAATAATTTTTTGTGTACGCACATTAAACGGGCTCAAAAAAAACGTTTTTTCCCTAAATTATAATAGTAAAAATAATTTCTTCTTGTTTTTGTTTGGCAAAGAAAAAATATAAAATGGGAAACACAAAATACTGTAAGACTGAAAAATTTTTAATATACAACTTTAATGATCACTCATTTAGCTTAGATTTTTTTTTTTCAAAATTATAATAGTGAAAATAATTTCACATTAGACTGGGACGAAAAAAATTTGTCTTTTTTTTTTTTAATTTATACCTAATAGTAAAAATTATTATTTTATGTATACACATTAAACGGCACAACCAAATTTTTTTTTTTTTTTTCAAAATTATAATGGTAAAAATAATTTCAGATTAGACTCGGACGAAAAAAATTTTTTTTTTTTTTTAAATTATACCCAGTAGTAAAAATTAGTTCTTTTTTTTTAAATTATACCTAATAGTAAAAATTATTATTTTTTGTATACACACTAAACGGCACAACAAAAAATTTTTTTTCCAAATTATAATAGTGAAAATAATGTCACATTAGACTCGGACGAAGAAAAGTGTTTTTTTAAACTATAATCAGTAGTAAAAGTTTTTATTTTCTGTATACACATTAAACAGTGCAAACAAAATTTTAATAGTGAAAATAATTTCATTAACATAAGACTCGGACAAAGAAATTTTGTTTTTGATTTTTTCTCAAAACTATGTCTAATAGTGATTTTTATTTTTGGTGTACGCACATTAAGCGGGCCCAAAAAAAAATTTTTTTCCCTAAATTGTAATAGTAAAAATAATTTCTTTTTTTTTTTGGCAAAGAAAAATCTCTATATACATATATTTATCTGAAACATAAAATATCTACTGTAAGACTGAAAAATTTTTTATATACAACTTTAATGATCACTCACTCAGCTTAGATTTTTTAAACTGACTTCTTCTCTGCTTTAAAACTTTCATAACAGTAAGCTACATACACTGTTGTAGAAAATTAAACTCCTCTCAAAAATGTTCGAAGTGGAAATTTTCGTTAGCTAGGCCATTCTCGAGTAATCGAAGCTTTAAACATTTTGATTTAACGTGTTTCAGAGTTTCTTAAAGGGAATTTCTGGGTTGCTTGTTCTTTTTACAATTTCTTTCATTCAGCGAATTAATTTATATTTAACATCACACATAACGTAATTTTCATAAATCTTTTAGCAAAAAGAAAATATAAAACCAACTTTTGAACTTGTCCAAACAAAACTGCTTACGCTTATAATTTTAAAACAAAATTTTTTTTTCCCGGTCTAATATACATACATCGTTATCAAACAAGGAATAAGTGCATATACTGATTCATGGAAGAACCAAAGCTCATATCTAGGTAAAATAATTTTTCGAAAAATTAAAAAAAAATTATCTCTTCATATTCTGCAAAACTTTAGTTGACCCTTTTTCCCTCTTCTGGTTGGCGAATTTTTACAATAACTTTTACTTTTACCTAGACAAAATAATAACTAACGCTTTAACGCTTGTGAGCTAATATTCCGATTATTTAATCCAGCTTTTGTTGCTTTACTTGAGTTTGTTGCAAAGATTAATGCGTTCAAAAAGTTTTCGCCATAACTCTTCAACCTTCATAAAGTTTCAGTTTGAACTTAAAGTGCTACACGGCAGCTCTAGGTAAATGTATATGTATGTATGTGTATGTGTAGCTGTTTGTACATACATACATATGTTGGTTCGAAGTACGAAAGTGTACCCTTATCAAAGAAGTAAAAACTCGTACGTGGCCAAGAAGAAGTCATAAATATTCAATCATAATTTTCAATTGAAATGAAACCCTGTCAGCGTTGACCTCGAGAACTAATAACATGAATGCAAAGCTTTGGACAGAGTTGCTTAAAGCACCACGTTAAACACATAAACAGAGCGGCAGAAGGAAAACGGTAGTGAAAAATTGCGTCAATGAGGCTCGCTCTCAGCTATGGACGACAGGACGCCCGAATCTCTGATGGTTGCTTGCTCGTTTTGTTTACTCTTTTAATTTGGTTAGGTACTGTTATAAAAAGTGGGCGTGGCTGTTAGTTTTTAACCTGAAAACTTAGAGGAGGCGTGGTCAAAAAAGCGATAGAGCTATGCCTATTTGAATTTAAGATATGATAAGTCATAACTTCGCGATGAATAAGGAGCTTTCCTTTTTCAAAGCGACACAAAAAGTAAAGGGGACCTAAGTTCCGAAAGCATCGAAGCAGTGAGTAGCAGACTCTCGTGATTCTCGCATGCCTTTATCAAGTCCACCTATACAACTTTATTCTCTTACATCATAGAAAGTGACTATGAAGTCTATAAAAAGTTTTCCTTCCATACCTTCATACTCACTTCGTGGCAAAAATTGCAATCGATATTCTATGACCCTCCTCTTCCTCCGCTCTACGTTGTAAACTAAATATAATTTCGTTTGAAAATTTGCATAAACAATGTTCACATAAGCTTTTTTTTGTAGTTGTTGTTTTTTTTTTATTGACATAAAGCAATGTGTTGGAATCATTTAACACTTCAATGCGCAAAATTTCTGCTACAGAGAATGTATTAGCAAGGAAAACGCTGAGTGGGAGCAAAGTCATTTTTGTCCTATTTTTATCCAAAATAAAAACGTTGAAAAAAATGGATGCTACTTTAATTATATGAAAAATATTGGTGCGGGAAACTCTCTCTTTCTATTGCAAGTGAAATAACTGGCAAGATGAGTGGGGTCTAATTTAAAAGTGATCACATTTATTTAATCGGATGATGGGTGAAACGTATTAACAAAGGTAATATAGACATACATATATCAAGGTTGGGCACTAAGTTACACTTAACCATAAATTTTTGGGAGAAACCAAACCAAAGATCACTAGGAAAACTGAACTTTTGGGACCACTACCAATTTTTTTACTTGGGGTTACGGCACTGCAGGGGGAGTTCTTAGCTTAGAAATCACGAAATTCAGCTAGGTGGCGCGCTGACCGATATAACTAAAAAATCCTGAAATACTGGCCAAATAGCAATCGATTTTTGAGTAAGTTTTCTTTGAACCCAGAAAACCCTAAAAAAAACATCTGCTAAGAAAAAATTCCGATAGGTGCCGCGCTGATCGATCAGTCGATTATTAAGTAAGTTTTCTGTGAACACAGCAACCCCTGAAAATACACCATTTGCTAAGAAAAAAATTCCGATAGGTGGAGCGCGGCTGGTACATTTTGAAAGATGATACTAGGAATTCGAGTCATAACTAACTTCTTCGTGATCTAGAGACTTTAAAACGAGCACACAGTTCAGCATTAAGTTACAACTAAATTGTATTAAACCGAATTCCGCTAGATGGCGCACTAAACGAGACACCTATAAACTCGTAAAAAACGGGACGAATCTTGCGATACATTTTTTGGGCGACTTTTCGTTGAGTTAGAGACTTGACGCTAGACAAATAGTATAGAGCCTGATGACAGTTGAATATTTGACTAAAATATCCGGTAGATGGAGCTTGGTTCGATGTGAATTAAAAAAGTATTAGAACACTTTTGTAAAGCATAAAACCGGGATCGGCATCACTAGTATATACTTTTTCGATGGCAACAACCTTTCAATTTATAATCCTTATTTGTTATGCTTAGCTAAGATTTTGTATGATTTGTTAGAGAATCTATGAAGGCGTGGCTAAAGAGCATTCGTAGTTTCTGAAATAAAAAAAAACTTGTACAACAAACTACGAAAGTTGATTCATAAATAAGAAATACTATAGATCTTAGTACTATATAGTACTTGGACAGAATTTATTGACAAAAAATATTTGCCACAACAAATCTTGGGTGGGTAAAAGTACAAATCCAAAGATGTGATGAGTTAAATATTTTTGAGTACTAATAATAGATTACAATCCGCACGATAGTATATATATTCCCTAGGACCCATTACTAATTTTGAGGGCGAGTTGTTAATACTGCGGGGACCCCCTAAATTTCTCTAGTTAACAAGTGCTCATAACTGAGTAAGCCTAACCTACGATCGTAGGTGGTATTGCGCTATGGACCACTAGTATTTTTCTCGTATACTCCATGGATTATTCCCTCTGATTTCGACACTGTCATTGATTTTTTTTTTCAATCCATAGTATACA
>OX608081.1:31015649-31213149 GCA_951509765.1 Sphenella marginata | reverse complement strand
AATTGTCTGATTCAGTGCATTCAATAGAACTCATCTTAGTAGCTAATCAATAAATAAATCATATTCTCATTTAGTTTTCACTTGTGATTTGCAGAATTTATGATTGAGAATTGTAGACAAGATTAGGGATGCCAATTTCTAGATCATGATACCGCTTTCTTGATATTTTTTAGGGATGCTCATGGTAAAAGGTTCAATAGATATGATTAAAAATTTAAATTTCTAAAACAAATAAATTTAAAAAAAATTTTTTCGTAATTATTAAAATTTAGCAAAAAAAAATATTTTTTTCTAAAGTCTCTTTAACCCACAGTTGCTGAAAAATATGACTTTTTTGGTTCCCGAAAGGGGTGCTTAGACTCGAAAAACCCCCGTGAATCCATCGCTGCTTAAAATTATTGTTAGACAGAATTTTATTCGGAATGAAAAAATAGTTTTCTACATTTGATTATGTGTAAAAAGTAAATTGATTTACAAAATGTTTGAATTGCAAAGTATAATATCAACAAGTATTATAACAAACTTCCGCTCAAATCAAACATAAAAAAAAAATATTTACTAATTTATATTTAATAAATTACAGCAATTGTTATGTTTGCCTTTAGTTAACGGTTTTGTTAATACATCTGCTGCGTTTTCTTCAGATGGAACGTATTCAATATCGATTTGATGAGCTTCGTATATCTCTCGAACGTAATGGTAACGTATGTCTATATGTTTGCTTTTCTTTTGGACTGTTGGATTTTTAACCATAAATTTAGCTCCCTGATTGTCGCAGTTAATAATTGTTGGATTCTGAATCTCTTCGGTGAAACCCATTTCTTCCAAAATACCACGTAGAAAAACCACTTCCTTTGCCCCTTGACATACTGCAACATATTCTGCTTCCATTGTGCTTAATGCCACAACTGATTGTTTTCTTGATTCCCAAGACACCGGCCCACCAGCCATAAGTATAGCGTACCCTGTATAAGACTTTCGATCTCCTGAATCTGAACCCCAATCAGCATCTGTGAAGCAAATAAATTTATCAACATTAGCCGAATACGATATTTTAGTCAATGGTTGTTTTCTTAAATATCTCAAAACATGCTTCGCAGCTTGCATATGTTCCTCGTGTGGATGAGTATTATATTGCGACAGTTTTGAAACAACATGTGCAATATCTGGTCTTGAAATAACCGCTAAATACATTAAAGCACCAATTAAACTTTGATAACGTTTAATATCCAAATTTTCGCAATTTTTATCACACTTGTTCAATACAGTTCCGGATGCCCATGGAGTAGAAGCTGGCTTACAATTTGTCATACCCCAATTTTTAAGTATTTCTTCGGTATACTTTTTCTGATGTATCGTTATATCACCATCCTGTCCATTTCTCTCAACTTCCATGCCTAAATATAATGATATTGGTCCTCGATCAACCGCCTCTATATGTGTGTTGAGATTCAAAATTATGTTTTCCATCTCCCGCTGACTCGAGCATGCAATCATCATGTCATCGACATAAAGGGCCACAATACAAATATTTTGCTTATACCTCTTTATGTAAACACAAGTATCAAATTTGCATCTTTTAAATTGCATATCGATCAATATTTCGGTTACTTTTTTATTCCATTCGCGGCCAGATTGTTTCAACCCATACAGCGACTTTTTCAACTTGCATACCTTTTCAGGATGCTTCTCATCTTTAAACATTGCGGGCTGTTGCATGTATATTTCGTCCTTCAGTTCACCGTTCAGATAAGCTGCAACAATGTCTACGTGATTGACAAGCAAGCGGTATTTTGCAGACAGTGCCAGTAACAGTCTTATAGTAGAATGTCGAACCACTGGAGCATACGTCTCATGATAATCGACACTATACTTCTGTGAACAACCTCTTGCAACAAGCCTTGCCTTGTATTTTTCAATTGAACCATCCGCTCTACGTTTAATTGCGAATACCCATTTGCAAGTTATTACATTTTTGCCCTGTGGCTTATCAACCAAATCCCAGGTTTTATTTCTAACCAGTGAAGAAAACTCCAACTGCATTGCCTCTCTCCAATGCTCAGAATTCTCAGAATTAAGTGCTTGTGACACAGTGGTAGGATTCTCAATTACAACATTCAAAAACTCAGGACCTGTTTCAGTACAAAACACTTTCCTTGGCCTTCCCCTTTCACCTGTTCTAGCTATTTTAGGTCTACCTCTTTTTCTTCTAATTTCCACAATAGATTCACTATTAATAACGCGTACATCTTCAGCAACCCGCGCATCTTCACATTGCGCTTCTGTTACTAACGCTGCTGGTAGTTCCTCATTCGAAATATTCTCATCATCATTAAGATTTTCAACAACATCATGATCATATTTGCTTAAAATTTCAGCACAAAATATTTCTTTATCATTTTGATCAAAGCTTTCATTTGTGTCAAACGAATCTTCAAGAAAAGAAACGTCTCGAGCGATTTCAATTTTTCTCGATTTAACATCGTACAGCCTATACCCTTTTGTGTTACTTTGATAACCAACAAATTTCATTTGTTTACCTTTAGGTAAAAATTTACTGCCTTTCGGCTTTGGACCTTTTTGCAACACAACAGCGTCGCAACCCCATACCTTGAAATGATTAACTGATGGCTTTCGGCCAAACCATCTTTCAAATGGAGTTACATCTACCAATAATTTACTAGGTGATCTATTCCGGATATATACTGATGCATTTACCGCCTCTCCCCACAAACTTTGTGGTAACTTTGATGCTTGCAACAAACACCGAGCCATTTCTACAAGGGTTCTGTTTGCCCTTTCAACAACACCATTTTGTTGCGGCGTATAACTAACTGTAGTTTGATGAGTAATGCCCTTTCTTGAAAAATATTCTTTAAATTTTGAGTTAATGAACTCTTTACCATTATCGCTGCGTACCGTTTTTATCTTATGACCCGTTTGTTTTTCGACATTGAGCGCAAAATTAACGAATGCGTCAAATGCATCTGATTTATTTTTTAGGAAATTAACTGTCATGTATCTCGAAAAATCATCGACAAACAAAATGAAATAAAACGAACCGCCTACCGAAGTTACACCCATTGGTCCACATAAATCCATGTGTACCAATTCTAAAATATCTTTAGTGAAGATATTTTGATAACTTTTGAATGATTTTTTATGCATTTTACATAACATGCACGTTAAACAGTCAATGTCTTTTGAAATTTTTATATCGAAATCGCGACACATATTTTTATTTGACAGTTTATTTAGATCATCGACATTGATGTGTCCAAATCTTTTATGCCACTTATGCGCATTGATTTTATCTTTGACACTATGCAACATTTCCGGTGACGTAAAAATCTTTAAACTTGCAACAAAAACTCCCATTTCATAAACCGCAGATATTAAACTTTCGTCTTTGTTATTTTTCATTATAGCCTTGTTTTGTGAAAATGTCACTGAATACCCATGCGACATTGCCTTGCCAATAGAAAAGAAATTTGAATATAAGTCCGGAACATACAACACTTCATTCAATGTTATATTCGAAAAATCAGACCTTAACTTTACCGTTCCAGTTCCCTGCGCGTATATGACTTTACCCGACGCCAATATAATTTCTTGTTTCTTTTCTTCAATATAATCAAAAAATTCTGCATTTCTGCACATGTGGGATGTTGCGCCACTGTCAAATATCCACATATCATTGTTAATTTCTTTAGCCGCAAATAATGAACATGCCACCTCAGCCGTGGTTGCCGTACTAGATGTTTGCTTACACTGCGAGCGTATGTGACCAATTCTCCCGCATTTAAAACATTTTACGTGATTATTTGAATTCCTGCTATCATCTTTATTTTTACGAAAACGATTGTCTCTTGATCGCGCGTCTTTCTTCTTGCCGTTTCGTAAATTTACCGCAAATGCACCTTCATTAGAGCTGTTCATTTTACCGCCCTTACGCTGTTCTTCCTCCAAAATTTTTGCAATTAAACCATCAAATTTGGGAAGAGAGTCTCTGCTTTCTATAGCCACTACGAAATTGTCCATATCGTCCGGAAGACTACATAGCAATAGTATACAGAGAAAATCATCATTTAAATTTATGTCAATTTCTTTCAATTCATCGACAATCGAACAAAAAATATTTATTTGTGTAGCAAATTTATCTTGTATACTTAGCTTGAATCGCAATAACTTCTTGAATAAGTTAACTTTACGTGATGCTGTATTAGTTTTATAAAGGCCACTTAATACATCCCACGCACTCCTCGCCGTATTGCAGTTTTTAACATGAATCAATTCGCCGGATTTAACAGTCAAAATTAAAGTTGCAAGAGCTTTTTGATCACGACACATCCATACTGCCTTTTGATTTTCATCTTCAGGACATTCCTCCTCGATTGTACTCCAAAGATCAAGCGTAACCAGCAAACTCTTAACTTGAATACTCCAAACCGTATAATTCTCGCTATTCAGCTTTTCGATATTTGCTATCGCTCCAGACATTTTATCTGCTTCTTTTTTTAACACCGGAAAAATGTGAAAACCGACCAACTAACGATTAATAAGGGAAATCGTTCGCCCGTTCCGAATACGAGTATTTGCGCAGATTAAAATTATTAATTTAATGAGCTATCTGGGCCCATAACCTTTGTTAGACAGAATTTTATTCGGAATGAAAAAATAGTTTTCTACATTTGATTATGTGTAAAAAGTAAATTGATTTACAAAATGTTTGAATTGCAAAGTATAATATCAACAAGTATTATAACAATTATTTTAACATACATATGTACAAATTTAATTTTTTTTTAGTATTTTAAATTTGTGTATTTTTTGATTACACTTTTTAAAAAATTTCAACATTTTTTTGAAAACTAGCTTATCGGTGATTCTATGCTCTTGTCACGAAGGCAGTGAAAGTTTTGAAAAAATTGGCATCCCCAATTAGATTGCGTACATTTTCATATTGATCATGATGGCGAAGGAGATGAAAATCACTTCATAGTTATAAAAAAAATTTTTGGTGTAAAAAAAATTCTCAAAACTGTTCATAAACATCAAATACAATTTTAAAAATAAGTACCTACCAGAGATCCCATCAAATCACTCCCATAATATGAACATAGCTTTTGTGCATATTTTTGAATGTTTTTTCTCGAGGTCATTATTAAAATTTTTCGGGATCACCATTGGGATGGTTTTCTTATTGTTTTTGAATTATTTTGGGTTTGTTTTTATAATTTTTGATGACAAGTTCGTGATCATCACGGTATCATTTCGAGATTTTTTGTTGGACCGATCGCTAAAAAAATTCAAAGCAGATCATACAAAATTGTCGAATACAGTCCTCAAATGGTAATGAATGAATCTCAACTGGTCACACAAAGGCCCGTATGGACTCAGAAAAAGTACCTTTATGATTCTGAAAAAATCCCAGAAACAATCTTGAAACGTTCACAGTTCTCTCTCTCTCTCACTCTCCCACTCATATTTTTTCCATAAAAATGTCAGAGGCTCCTCTTTACTTCTGACGTCCACAAACGAAGGCTGGCTGTACTTAAATAATGCTTAAGTTAGTTGCTATTTGGAGAAATATGTTTTAATTACTCTGGGTCACGGTTCATTTCAATTCCATTTAGCTCTCCATCACCATCTCTGCATCTCTTTCTCAAGCTCTAGTCTCTCAATATGGATTTGGTTATATTGCTTCCGTCCATTCATATCTACTTACTCGTATATGTATATGTTTGTATGAAAGTATATAAAATATATGTAAATGTTAAAATCATTACTAATTTGTTTATCTGTTTTTTTATTTAAATAAGAAACTATTTTGTTACAACTTTTGTTAAAATTTCTTTTTCAGGTTATGGCGGAGGGTGTGTGGCAAATTGTGTTTGTCGTCTTTTTGGCTTATGCCATGATGCCACTACAAATCTGGGAAGCAGTGTGTTTTGGCATCATTCTGCCTTCAGTGCATATAAGTCTAACGGTGTATAAAATTATAACAGATTCATTTCGCTATTTGGAATATAATCAGGTGAGATATATATGTGATGAGTCGATTTTGTAGTTTTAGCAAATATTGTGTGGTAATGGGGGCTTAGAGTAGGAGAGATTTCGGGGCATTTGAAGGCGAAGGGGTATCTGAGAAAAGCATGTGGTCTCACTCAAAAATTTCACCTTAATTACGAACAGTCAACGTGATCTCTGAAAAGATGGAATGAAAATTGGCAACGTGGTAGAAGATGTTAAGAGAGTATTCAAATTATAGAGAGAGCACTCATCTGACATTGAAAAAGAAAAAGCAGGCAACAAACCCTAGGAAGTTGATACCTGCCCGTCCTAACAGATTAAATTTTGAGCTTTCTAAGTCACGCCACTTTCTTAATTTTCGTCTGAAACGATTTAATGAAAAATGGCAACGTTGTAAAAGATGTTCAGAGAGTTTTGAGATAACAGAGAGAGCACTTATGTATCTAACATTGCAAAAAGAGAAAGCGAGCACCCACTTTTGAGCTTTCTAAAGCTCACCACGTTCTTAATTTTCCTCTGAAAAGTTTGAATAAAAATTGGCAACGTGGTAAACGATGTTCAGAGGATATTCAATTGACAGAGAGCACTTATCTGGGATTGCAAAGAGAGAAAGCGAACAACCACTCAAAAAGCAGAAATACCACAGTCGAAGTTGATAGCTGCCTACTTAAATTAATTGCCTCTTGAGCTTTCTAAAGCACACCACGTTTTTAATTTTCCTCTGAAAAGATGGAATGAAAATTGGCAACGTGGTAAACGACGTTCAGACATTGCACTAATTTTTCTATAATCCAAACTGAATCTTCAAGAAAATTCTAAAATTAAATTTTCCATAAAATTAATTAGATAAATTCAATTTTCATACACTTCCTAACACATACAAAAAAAAATCTTTCTATATTTATAGCTTATCGCCAACATTGTTATGTTTATCGGTGTTAATGTCGCCGGTTTGGTCGTTAACATTATGATGGAACGTGCCCAACGACGTGCATTCCTAGATACGCGCAATTGTATTGCTGCCCGTTTGGAAATTCAGGATGAAAATGAAAAATTGGAAAGACTATTATTGTCGGTTCTACCTCAGCATGTTGCTATGCAAATGAAAAATGATATACTCTCACCAGTTGCTGGACAATTTCATCGTATTTACATACAAAAACATGAGAATGTGAGGTGAGTGTTGGAAGAGAGATGAATATGTCACTTAATAAATTCGAAAAAAATTAAAAAAAGAAATAGAAAATTTTGGGAGTTTTGTTTTTTCTTAACAAAATTTTTTTGCTTACTCACCCAAAAAAAATTTCATTCAAAGCAATAAAAAATTATGCAAGCAGAAAAAATTATAAGCGCTCAGTTTTTGGGTTCGACGCGCTTGCATTAAATTTTCCAAAAAATTCCAAATTTTGTTAAAAATTTAATTTTATTATTTTATTCGAACTTAACTCGCTAAGTGCTTATGAAAAAAAACGGGTTTTATTGCGGTATATGCAGCTAAAAATGTTGCTCATACGCCGTGGCATTCTTACTAATCTCTTTATGAATTTGCTTAAAAAATGGAGCCAAATCAAAACAATTTTTTAAAAATTTTTGGAAAAGAAAGGATCGCTATTGTGATTTTTACTCTCTGTCTAAAACGTAAACCTCTGCGCTGAAGCCTACTAGCTCTTTTATCCCATAAGGAGAGTGCAGATTAAAAAGTTCTCTGTAGGGTTGAAACATATCTTACTGACTAATCGGACCTTTACGATGCTCACATAGATTTTGACAACTTGCGGAAGTTCTGAAGCCTACCAACAAGTTCAAACAACAACAACCGGCATACCAAAATTGTATTTAAAATTTCCAAGGAATTTTGATTGATGCATGTCTTTAGTTTTCGAATTTTTTGCATTATTGAATTTTTGTTTAAATTTAGTTACGTCAATCCAATCGTCTGGCATATGCCCAAATCCATTAAAATCGAGGTGTTTATATTTATTTATGTGCATCAATTGACACTTGAAGTACATTTGAAAACACAAAAAATTAACATTGGGGGTATTCACGCAACAGAGCAAACCGCGCCAACGCTGAAAATGTGCTTCAAGTGTAGAGCAGAATTTTATATTTGGTTTCCATGGTAACAATTCCCATGTTTTTTCGTCGAACTCTCACATATGCAAGACACAATGTCACTTATCAAGCGGGCGCTCCCTACAAATTTCTGCAAGTCTGCCTAGCTTATTGTGCAATTTAGTGAATACATTTATTGCTATTTCTACATGAACTCTGATTTTAATATAAATAAATGCCGAAATAGTGGACATACAAGGGCGTACATCAAGTTGTATAAAAATATACTATTTTTGTTTAGTACGAATAGACCTCAACTGACTTTTGGCGCATTTCCACCAATCTTTTTTTGTTTTTTTTTTTTCAGCTGAATTTATTTGGAATTTATTTATACAATCGCAAAAGTGACGTTAAATGCAAATGTAATTTATTACATGGAAAATTTCTGCACATAACCCAATAAGCATTTTTCAATTCATAAATATGTACCTGAATGGGTACTTTTAGCTCCTAAAAGCATGCTATAAAAATGAAATTGGCTTACACTCCTATAAGTATGCTTCATAAATAGAAAATTGTAGGCAACTGTAGACTTAAGGGAATAAGCTCTCTTTAAAGATTAAATTTTTTAAGCTTCATTTCACTAATTATTGCATACTTTTAGGCTCAATTAATTTTATTCTAAGCTGAACAATCGTAAATTATTTTATCTGATTGTACAAAAATGATAACAAAAGAGCAGACAACTTTCAAAAGGATAAAAACAAAACACACCACTGTTCTGATTGTAACCAAATTGCAAAATCCTTAAACTACCAAACTACAGAGTACATACTTTTAGGCGCATGATTTTGCATATAAATCCCAGTTCGATTGTAACTCGGAAATTATTATTCTAGTACCGCTAGTGATAAAATATGAATCCACGAAAAAAAGCCCTCAAAATATAATAATTCACGACTTCTCAATTTCTATATACCCCTCTCTCTCTTTCTCTTTTCAGCATATTGTTTGCCGATATTGTCGGTTTTACAGTATTGTCATCACAATGTAGTGCACAAGAGTTAGTAAGACTGTTGAATGAACTCTTCGGACGTTTCGATCAATTGGCGCATGTAAGTGAATACCTCCAAAAGTTTTTTTATTCTATGCTCTGTATCATTCTGAATTGCAGGACAACCATTGTTTGCGCATTAAAATTCTTGGCGATTGCTATTATTGCGTTTCGGGTCTACCCGAACCCCGCAAGGATCATGCCAAGTGTACTGTGGAAATGGGCCTGGACATGATTGATGCCATAGCGTAAGTATTTTTTTTTTGTTTGATTCATACTATTAGAACATAGCTGACACTCTCTCTCTCTCTCTCACCTCTCTCTCTCATTTAGCACCGTTGTGGAAGCCACCGATGTGATATTGAATATGCGCGTTGGTATACATACTGGACGCGTACTTTGTGGTGTACTCGGCTTGCGTAAATGGCAATTTGATGTTTGGTCTAATGATGTCACATTGGCTAATCATATGGAGTCTGGTGGTGAGCCTGGTCGTGTGCATGTTACACGTTCCACTTTGGATGCTTTGTCGGGTGAATATGAAGTCGAAGCTGGTCATGGCGATCAACGTTCATCATATTTACGTGATCATGGTGTAGATACGTATTTTATAGTGCCACCACCACATCGGCGTAAGGTAAGTGAGAGCTTTGAATCAACACTTAGCTACTTACTTAAGGAGTTATCTATATGCAGGATAGGGAAGGAGGACGTCTAAGATTATGTGAAGGATTTTTTTTTTATTAATTTTTCAAGTTAAGAGACGAGTTTCGCGATGGCAAGATGAAGCAGAGGTATTTGATCGATGGAGAAAGCTTGGACCTCAATCAATTTTGGAGTGGTGGTCTTAGGACTATCAGGAGAAACGATGTAAGGCTTGTAGACCTGTAATAAATTGTCTTCGAAGCTCCTTTAGATATGAAGACTGTCTTGGCCTCTGTCGATATCTGTGGATAGCTGATAACATTAGACAAGCTTTATAGATTTATGGGACGTTTGTAATTCAGTGGAGAAGATATTATCAGGCACCGGAAATTTAAATGGTTCGAACATTTTGAAAGCCCATTCGACCTTTTGAGGGTTAATTAGGTGCTTCCTGGAGTAATAATTCCTTTCAGGGTTGACGACTATTTCTGGTACAGCTAGGGAAATGCGTGTCCATTCGCACTTGAACCGAAGAATCTCTGTGCACCTTGTTGGCTGCCCTTTTGAAAATATCTTTAGATTCGTGGAAAGATCCCATTGAAATTTTGCATCTCCACCGTAACCGTAATCCTGGCCACAACCATAACCATATATCTCACTAACAAGGTGACCATAAACTATACCTTCAACTTTAACTTGGAAGAGGTTTAATGGTATAATTCGCTATTTACGGAAAAGTTATGGTTAACGTTACGGTTATGGTTATGGTTTTAGGCACTGTTTTAAGCTAGAGTTTTAATATCAGTTTTAGTTATGGAACCTGTTAGCACTACGTTCAAAATTGGGGTTACGGCTACGTTTACGGTTATCACTTGGTGAATTACGGTTACGGTTAGGATTTAGCCATAGTTTTAAATTAAAGTTTTGATATCAGTTTTATATATGGGATCTGTTATTGCTACTATAAAAAGTGAGGTTACGGGTACGGTTATTATTATGACTTGATAAATTGCCTTTAAAAAATTTTTAGTATATAAATAACTCCTTAAGTACATAAATTAATTTCACATACAGTATATACTCGATTTGTGAAACAGTAATCATTCACTTTAGCACATTTTCGAATTTTTACCATTTTTTTTCTTTATTTTTTTTTTGTTGCAGCCATTAATGCTAAATACGCTTGGTGTACGCTCGGCCATTGGTAGTCGTCGCAAATTGTCATTTCGTAATGTCTCAAATGTTGTCATGCAACTATTGCATACCATCAAATTTTCGGAACCTGTACCATTCTCCAACATTGCCACCGGATCATTTCCCTCATCAGCGGGTAGTGGTGGAGCGCGTGGCAGTACAGCCGAGGGTGCTACGGGCGATAATAAAACACGCAAGGTAAGTGAAATAGCAAATAAAAATTCTTCTTTGTTTTGTAATTTATTAAAATTTATTACCCCCCAAACCCCGCTGTAAGAAATGCATTTGTTGTACGTAAGCGATTTTTTAGTTTTGTAAAGTGTAAATTTTGTAATTACACACAGTGAGAAATTTACTTTTAATCACTTGACAAACAAAGATTTTTTGAAATATATAAAAAAATAATAAAATAGTTACACTGAGTTTAGTACCCTCCCCCCCGATGCCTATAGTTGAAATGTTTAATAATTTTTGCATGAAACGCTTACTTTCCGAAACGTCCGCTGCGCTTTTTTTATGTTTCAATTTTTAAATACTTTAAAATTGGCTAACAATTGCATACAATTATAAAAGTTTGAGTTTTTATTGAATTTTTTTTTTTTGTATTTTATTTTTTATTTATTTTTTTTTCTATTGGATACGCTTGTTTAACTCTCTCATAGCTGCACACTCAATCCATATTTCCGTTTTTAATTGGTATAAAAATTATTACAGTGAAATTTATTAAAAATCTACAGCATGTCTACTTAGTTTTGGAAAAATGATAAAACTAAAAAAAAAAGATTTAAAAATTTTTCTTATTAAAAAAAATCTGCACTTTAGCGGCGTCCCACTGTATTGACCAGCTTATACTAACATACACCAAAATACTTGCACCAAGTGTCATTAAAAAATTGTTTATTAATAAAATTGCTTACTGCTTTGGTTCTTATTGTTTTTGTATGTGTATTTTATTATTTTTAATTTTATTTTCATTTTTATTTTCAGGATGCGGTAAGTGTGTTCTTGCGTAGCTCTCATTTAGATTGTAGCTAACTTAATAATATACAGCGTATTGGAATTGTAATTGTAATTTTCGTGTTTGTGTGTATGTGTATGTGTATGTATTATAGAACTAACAAAAAAAATTTCTCTCGCGTGGGTGCCAAAATTAGTTATTAAACAAACATTTAAAAGTCGGTGTAATTTTTTCTTCTCTGTCTGCTTGTTGATTTGCCGGTCTTCTTGTAAAAGCTTTAAAGCCTAAATGGGAACGGCTATGAATGTAGTTCTGCTTCAATGTTTTACTAATTATGTTTGCTAGATTTATATGTATTATAAAGAAAAGGTAATCTCGTGAAGGTTTGAAAAAAAAAAAAAAACAATGAAGGATTGTGTCAGCTCTAGTAAATGCGGTTTGTCAAGCTCAAGCAAAGCTCGAATAAAAAGTTACGCCCCTTTTACGGCTAAACTATAAATAAAGGGCTTAAACAAATACACATAAATAGGTCTCCTCAAGTACGTGGCAATTTTTTTAGGCCCCATTCTGGAACTTTTTTCAGGAATAAAATTTCGAACAAATCACGAAATTATTCCACAACAGTCCGAAATGACCTGGAAAAAGCCCTCCAAAACAATCCGAAAATAAAACTGAGAAGTCACAGCATGATTTCTAAAACAACTTCAAAATGATCCTGAAAAAGTTCTAATAATAATACAAAAACAATTAAGAAATGGTGCCGTAAAAAAATCCCAAATAATTTATACCCATATATACTCATATCAAAATTTTACTGTGGTTGGAATTTTGCTCGGTTTTGAATTTTTTGTGTCTGGTTTCTGGCAACTTGCAGGATTTCAAAAGTCGGATTGTTAGGTGTTCCGATTCTGAATTCCAAAAATTTCCAAAATTTAAAAATCCGAAAAAATTATTCTATTGAAGAAATCGATCGATACTGAGACATAAAATATTTGTGTAGAAATTAATATCTTTTAGTAGCTATGAGTAGATACACTTAGAAAAAAAAATATTTAAAATTTGGAAAAATTATCGAAAAAAAAAAAAAAATTCTCAGACATTTTTGAAAGTGTTCTAATTCTTCAGAATACTAGGACGAGACCTCATTGCAATATTTCCACATTTTAAAATATGTTTTTAGAATAAAAAAAAATTTACTTTGGGTGTATTTCAAATACATTTTTTTATGTATCTACATATCACTAGCTAATTATGAAATTTATTTTATTTCATTAAAATATTTATATTTTTATTATTATAATAAAATAAATGTAAAACTTCGATGTATATTAGATAGTTGTAAGTTAGTTTATTAGCTATATTTAGGTGTACTGTTAAAACTATCTTCTGCTATTTGTATTATCTTCTTCTTTCTCCTGCCTATTAAAATCTATCTCTTTTCCACCACTTTCTGTTTCATAACTATTTTCTTTATGTTCTTTTTTTTATATATATTATGTATGTTTGTATATTTCTTTATTTTTCTCTAGGTTATACGACTACAAAAAATTTTACATGCACCCACACCACCCGGTGGCGGTGTTACAATCTCAGTAGGAACTAATCCTAACTCCACATCGAGTACGATTAGTCGCATACACAGACTCAATCAAAATAAGCATAAAGTGAGAATGAATATAGAACATAAATAAATAGTTACCTACAAAAAAAACGTTATGCAATAATTGCACACACCGACTTACGTTTGGTTCGTTCGTTCGTTCGTTCGTGCTTGTGTTACCATTACATATTAGCTACACTCAAAAAAAAAACCAAATGAAAAATTTTAATAAAAAATTAAAAATTCGCAAAACAAAGACAATTTTCCTGATGTTAAGACATACAAATTTCTAAAAACAAAAAAAATTTTAACGCGTGAAGGATTTTTTTTATTTAAAAATTTCTATTGCAAAAAATTATTGAAATTTTCGCTGTTTTGTGTAAAAAAAAATAATTTTTTTTGAGTGTACTCGTGTCATAAACATTTTCGTATCTCTTGAGTAGCATAAAACATAAAGCGCGTCCTCTTATATTTTTGTTCAATTGCGTTTGATTCGATTGTCTTCTTGCGTTTTGTTAATCGTTGCGTTGCGCTATGTTACGTTACGTTACGTTGCATAACCACCACATCTTTAAGCATTTAAATGTCGCATTACATAACTACTAAGCATATTACATAAATAAGCGTTTTTTTTTTGTTTTTATTTTTATTGTATCACAAAAATTAGTTTTTCTTCAGTTTTTGAAGCTACACTCAAGAAAAAATTAACTTTAAACTAAGAAACTTGTTTCTTTCTAATCAAATTTTTTTTTATTAATTTCTTACATTTTTTTTCCGAAATCTTAGAAATTTATTTTTTCACTTATTTTAAATTATTGCTAATTTTCGAATACATTTTTTTGAATGTCTTCGAAGGAATCGTTTCGAAATTATTCCACCACTCAGCCGAAAAATATAGATTTGGTACAATCAAAATAAGCTTTACGTACTAAAATCAATTTTACAATAATTATTATTTAATATTTTTGTTTTTGTAATAATTTTTTTTTTTTAAAGATTTTTTTTTCTATTTTTTTTCTTTTAACAAATTTCTTCAATTTCTTTACCAAATTTTAAGCTATGATATTTCTTCACTTCAGGTTTCTTTAGTTGAGAGACATTTTTTTGAGTGTAACGTTTTTTTTTGTTTTTGTTTTCAGTTTTAGAACTTTCTTACTTCGTTTAGCTTTAAAATTATTTTTTTTTTATAAAAAGTAGTAACTAGTTTAAAAGCATTCACCAAAATTTTTAAACTAACTGTAAATAAATACTAAAAAATTATTATAGAATTTGGTTAAATATAGTTTTACAAATATATTCAATAGAATTTGTTCAATTACTGTTGATGTTTCCTTTTCAACGGCTTCTTTTCGATGCATGATTCCTATTCCGCTATGTTACTTGTTTTTTTTTTTTATTGTTTGCAACTTTTCCTAACCTTAAAGATATTCTCGGTACATGGTTGTGGCTGATTTATGTAGTTATAAACGAAAATTTTGTATTAGAAAGTACTATCAGTAACTGAATTTCAGCCTGTACATTTTTAAAGTATTCATGACTTTAAATGAGCGCAAGGTCAGGAGTAGTGGCTTTTTTCAATATTTTTTTTTTTTTTTTGTTATTAATTTTATGATATTTGATTTGAGCAGAAAATTTTAATTTAAAGATAAAAGCCACAGCTTTTCTCATTGGTTCTTTTCGGAAGCTGCTGTTTCTCTTCGCTTGAGAAATGTTCCCACGTTCTCTTAACAAATAGGCTATCAGAACAATGGTATTCTGCCTGCTTTATTCGACTTTCCTTTTCTATTTTCTTTTGATAATTAATAAAAAGTAGTAAAAATACCAATAATTTCTTAAAAATTATTATTATTAGAATTGCGCCATTTATAGTCTGGAATATGAATAGTCATTAAAACACGCTAATATCATAGAACGTATAGTTTATAGCTGACTCAGCGAACCCATGATTACCTACGTTTTTTTTATTGAAAAATTGAAGCTACTTACTAAATTAATTTATGCATTATTTTGTAATAAGAAAGTAAGGAAAATGTTATCATTACTATATCCTTGCACATTTTGTTAAGAAAGTTTATATACCCAGTTGCAGAAAGACTATTCAAAGAGAGAGACTTTTTCAAAAAGACGAATTTTTCTATTCAGAATTTCTTTTTTTTGCAAATAGTTGTTAGTAAGCACATTTTCCTTACGAAGTACGCGCAACTGGGTATACAACACTTTCAGGAATTATTCAAAATAAAATTTTTTTCAATGGAGTTAGTTTGGGTTTGGCGTTTATGTTGATTTTCGTTAAGTATTCGTTAAGTTTGTGTTCTTTTTCATATTCTGCATTTAGCTTTTTAATACATTCAAAATGAGCTCATCAAAGAGTTTGACGAATCTTACTACCAAATGAATTTATTTACTTTAGGCTTATTCTTCATTCATATCGACAGAATGACAATATATTTTTGTATATCTTATGTAATTGTATTTATGTAATTGGTAGTGGAAAAAGCAACTAATTTAAATAATTGTGTTTTTTTTTCTTCCATGTGTTTTGCCATGTCTGGTGTTCTCTTTTCTATTTTTCTTGTGCTCTCTCTCTCTCTCTCACACACACACTCAAATGCACACGCACTCTCGTCTACCCGTTTTATTTCTTCAAATCATCATTTCATGCGTGCTACATCCAAATGTTATGCGCACTTATCCAACATAAATCCAAAAAAAATCCAAAAAAAAAACAACTAAAAAACAATTGACATAACCTCACAAATCCCATCAGTCAAAAGTCACAGACAAATTTAAGCGTCCTTTCCGCAAACGTCATTCCTCAATGCACTATCAACCGAGCAATCGCGTCAATCGTTTCCTCTCACAAGCGATCAATGCACGTTCCGTCGATTGTGATAAATCCGAGCATGTTGATCGTATTACACTACGATTTCGTGAGAGCGATAAGGAGCGTGAATATCGCAAAGATTTCGATTTGGGTTTTACCACCGCAATGGGTTGTTCGCTGTTGCTATTGATATTGGGTGCAGGTCTACAAGTGTCAGCGTTACCACGTACACTCATACTTTTGTTGCTCTTCCTCACCGCCTTTGTATGGATAAGTGCGATATTGATGTTATTGTTGGCAGTACGTCTCAAATGGATTGTATGGGATTTGGCAAGAAGTTTTTCATTACGTTTGGCTATTACCATATTCACTATAATACTAATCTATTCAGTGGGTCAGGTGAATGTGGTGAGTAAATTGTTGTAGTATCCGGGAAACTTTCAATTTATTAACACGGCTGTTTCTAGTTTACTTGCATTATGGATCATCCTTGCTCTAGTAATGTGACCACACATGCACCTAGCTTCGAAGAAGATCTACTCATGCTGGCTCATCACAGTGAGGCTCATCGGAAGTGTTCGCTTCCGCAATATGTTTCGTTATCGGCCACTTTTGCGTTTTTATCGGTTTCAGTATTTTTACGGTAAGTTGGCACTTATCGGCTGACTTTGTGCCTTGAAACTTTACTTTCTAATTAAAATTGATTTTCTTCTCTTTTCAGTTTGCCAATAATATTCAAATCCCTCTTAATATTGCTGATGGGTATTATATATGGACTATTTATCGAAATGTCTCATATAAATATTTTCGATTGCTATGACAGCAGAGTTAGGTAAGTATGATAACACCCAAAATATGTACTGTTTCCAAAAAACATTAGTTCTTAAAACACTGGTATCAAAAAAGTCACTAGTTCAAAAAAATGTTGATATAAAAAGTCACTAATTCTCAAAAACTTAAAAAAAATCACTGGTACTAAAAAGTCGCTGGTTGAAAAAGATTTTTGATATAAAAAGTCACTTATTTCCAAAATCGTTCAAAAAATCACTGGTAAAAAATATGTCACTGGGTCCATAAAAATGTTGGTCAAAAGCCATTACTTTAAAAAACTAGACCTTTACAAAACGTTCAGTGGTTAAAAAAATACATTTTGATTGAAAAAATAAAAAAAAAAAGTCGCCAGTAACAAAAACAAAATCTGATTCGAAAGCTGCACGTTCCAAAAAATCACAGGTCTCAAACCACTTCCTGGTACAAAAAATCACAGGTACCAAAAAAAATGTGGATCAAAAAAGAACCACTTCTTAAAATCAAATTTTTAAAACTAGTTCCAAAATCTCACAGTTATCGAAAAAATCACAGGTACCAAAAAATTTTGGATCAAAAACTAACCACTTCTAAAAACTTAGTTTAATAAAAAGAGATCAGTTGTGTCAAAAACAACTTCGTTTCAAAAACTGAATGCTTCCAAAAAATTACTTGTATAAAAAGTCACTGGTTCCAAAAATATTTTGGTTTAAAAAATCACTGGCATAGATAGTCATCAAAAAATATCAAAACAAGTAAGGAAGTCTAAGGTTGGGTGAACCGAACATTAAATACCCAGCGTTAGTTTTCAGAACGAGATACAAATACCATGACTTGGCAATGATATAGGCGCTAGAATCTTATTTGAAATTTTCCATATCAAAAAAGGCGGCGTGGTTATCATCCGATTTCGCCCATTTTAAACACCAACCTGCCTTGGCCAGAAAGTAACCTGTGTACCAAATTTCATGCGAATATCTCAATTTTTACTCAAGTTATTGTGTACACGGACGGACAGACGGACGGACATGCATTAATCAATTCCTCTTTTTAACCTAAGAACTTTCATATATGGAACTCTATATCTAACTCAATTATTTTGTGCCGTTACATAGTACCGTTATGTGGACAAAATTATAATACCCTTGTACTAAAAGTAGTACGCTGGGTATAAAAAGTTACTAGCCCCCAAAAATCACTCAAAAAAACAGTCCTTGGTTCAAAAAAAAAATTTCTGTTCACTGCTTCCAAAAAATGACTGGAAAAAAATGCCAATTCAACATAAACGGGACCGAATATTCAAGATTCATTTTCTACAGTGAATAAACAAATTCAACACCAATCCCTTTGTGGTTGACCACACAGCACACAAAAAAATCATAAAATTAATGTCCTTCGCTTTCTATAATTATTTCCATATATATCAATGTTAATTTTTTTCACTTTATTTCTCGCCTCATTTTACAGCTCATCGATTCCGCTTCATTTGATCTCATTGGCGCGCATTATAATTTTCATGATTGCAATATTGGTGCATGGGCGTTTAGTTGAGTGGACAGCACGTTTGGATTTCCTTTGGCAATTGCAAGCATCACAAGAGAAAAAAGAAATGGACGTTTTACAAGAATCAAATAAAAGGATTTTACATAATTTGCTGCCAGCTCATGTGGCTGCACATTTTCTTGATAATCAATTTCGTAGTAATATGGTAAATAGTTTTAGATGTTTGTTGAGCACTTTAAAAGGCAAACAAAGCATCTAATTGTTTGTAATTATTGTATGTATGTATGTATGTGCGTAAATGCATGTTTCCAATTGGCATCCGATTTTATTAATATCACTTTTTTTTGTCAATTTCGAAGAAATATTTCTTTTACAGCTCCCCCCATTCGTTTAAAAGCAAAGCTATGTGCGTTAAATAAACGTCAGCAGCAAAAGGCAACACTAAACACTCAGACACACGAGCACACAAAGTTATTGCAGCTACACCAAAACAGCACTTTGACACCAATTTCTATTTAACAATTTTTTTTTTGCAGTGCATTCGCGAAAAGACGGTAGCAATGAAAATCTTACCCGTAAAACTCTCTTCAAACGCAAAAAGTAAAAAGTTTCCACCAAACAGCTGTTACCATTTTAATTGGCTGATAGTTAACATTTTTAAATTATTGTTGTTGCTTTCTTATGTCGCGATCAGCTGTTTTCACTTGCAAGATTTACTGCGTGAAATTTCCCCACCAGAAGCTTGCAACACTCTTTTTCAATGAAATGTCAAAAAGCGCTCTCTCCCAGCAAACATTTTCCAGTAAAATTTTATACAATTTTTAAAAAAAATTTCCCCCACTGAACACAGCTATTAACGTTACAATGCAACGATATATGACAACAAAGTGAGCTGCCACATGTTTTAACAGAACTTAAATAAATTTTCACTGACAAAGTTGCCACATAAAGCTTTACTTAAATTTATTGAGCGAACCAACGAAATAAGTCAATTAAAAGATTTACTTCATTAATTGTACAACTACTAAAGCCTAACGAGTAGCATGCTCAAATTACAAAGGCGTAGTTACGGCTGCAATAAAATAATCTGGCAAGGCCAATTAGTACAGATACAAACCGTCATTAGCATTTGCGCCCTCTGTTGGTTGCATGCTTTTTGGCTTCTTTTGAAATAATTTGAAGCTTTTACTTCTTTCCTGGTGGTAATTAATAGAGGTAAAGGAATTTTATATGAACTTAGGTGATCTAAGCAGGTCGATGGACAAAAGAGTTGGTCTATCTTAAATTTATTTGTGGACAGAAATAATTAGGGATTTCGTATAACTGACGCCTCAAGTAAGAGATAAATTCAAATATAGGTTTTCTCTAGAAAAGAGCAATAAATATTTTTTTGGATTGGAATCATTGTTACAACTTCCAAACTTTCACGAGTGCACTACATTTTCTTTAGACCAAAGCTGGATGTCCTCGTCAAACGCACGCACCCCACCTTTCTTCCTGTTAATTAAAGCATTTCTGCTCTAACTTCTCAAACATTCTCTCTAAATCAATTTTATATTATGTTTACTTTTTTTCTTGTACTAGGCTTTTAAAGGGAGTGTCATGTATTCGAGAAGCTAAAAAATGATTTCTCTAAATTAATTTCAAAACTCTTTTGATAAATTTTTCAAAAAGCTCAATAGCTTTCCAGCAATGATGGTGCATGAAACTTTGAATTGGAGCATATTTCTATCGAACACAAAAAGCTCTTATACAAAACAGTATTAAACGAAATGACTTCCCATATACCTGACACACCCTCTTCTAAGCTAATTTCTCTACCACAACAACTCCTTTCTCTCTAATATATTAATCTATAAACAAAATCTGTCACAACCTCTACAAAGCTTCGTTGAGCACTGTACTAGCTGTTTTGCATTTTTATTCCACGATGTGTGTGTTTTTTTTTTTTTTGTTTTTTTTTTTTTCTTTTTCATTTTCCTCTTAACACTCCACCGTTATTTCAGAAGTTTGTGTTGTGTCATTCCGCCCTATTGTTGCCAGTGTTACTGCGACGATGGGTATGAAAACCTTAATGTGTTGCCGAATCTCTTAACCCTTGAAATTTTTAATCATCAAAAAACATTTTTTTTTGGCGTTGTTGTCGATTTCTTTTTGTGGCTAAACAATATAGGTCAATCCCTCACAGGAACTCTATCATCAAAGCTATGCCAAAGTTGGTGTCATCTTTGCATCCGTACCAAATTTTCATGAATTCTACACAGAGATGGATGGATCCGATCAAGGATTGGAATGTTTGCGTTTGTTAAATGAGATAATTGCAGACTTTGATGAGGTAAGTAAATAGGAAATAGTTGATTGTATGAAATAATTTATTTTATTTTGTTAGTATGGTGGCAAAGTTTTTCTTGCCAAGTGTTCTTCATTAATGCCCCGATTATAATGCATCTTTTTTCCAGCTTTTGAAGGAGGATCGTTTTCATGGCATAGATAAAATCAAGACCGTTGGTAGCACTTACATGGCCGTTGTGGGACTTATACCAGGTTGGTCTAGTTTTTTTATTAATTGTCGTGAAAATATTTTGTTATGGGGCAACAATTTTGTGAAGAATTTATCATTTCTGGGAACCAGCTAGATTGAAAAATATCTCCCTTGCAATCGATTGTTCCGATAAATGGGGATTAACCTATAACTCTTGCAATTAAAAAGCTAGGAACGTAAAATTTTACAGATTTGGTTCTTATTATATATTTAATAGGAGTAGTGAAAATCGCCCAGATCGGATCAACATATCATATAGCTCCCAAATAATCGATAAATGAGTTTTGGCCTATAAATTTTGCAATTAAAAAGCTACAAACGTAAAACTTTTCTAGGTTGCAACGTTCTATATATTTCATGGTTGTAGTGAAAATCACCCAGATCGGACCAACATATCATATAGCTCCTATACAATCGATAGTTTCGATAAAACGGTTTTGGCCCTTTCTCTACTTGTTTTTCAATATACATTTAGGTTGGCATATTTCTCTCCTTGATTTGTTAAAAAGATTTTTTCTAATTTTCCAGAATATCGCATCAATGCCAATGATCCAAATTCTGTGCGTCGCCATATGACAGCTTTGGTCGAATATGTGAAGGCGATGCGACTATCCCTGCAGGAAATCAATAGTCACTCGTATAATAATTTCATGTTACGTGTTGGTGAGTGTCAGTGAATAATAAAATCTGATAAAAGATAAAAGTTGTCGAAACATGATACCTCCGTGATAGATTTCTTTGAAATTTTTCTAAAATTTCTTCTTTTTTCTCTTCGCTATCTCCAGGTATTAATATTGGTCCAGTGGTGGCTGGTGTTATTGGCGCACGCAAACCACAATATGACATCTGGGGTAATACCGTAAATGTTTCCAGTCGCATGGACTCCACAGGCATACCGGGCTATACGCAAGTCACACAGGAAGTTGTGGACAGCCTACAGGGTTCACATTTCGAATTTCGGTAAACCTTCCCCAATACCCTAATAAATTGTGTAACATGTTTTCATGTATATATTAATTTTCTCAACAGATGTCGCGGCACTATTAAGGTCAAAGGTAAAGGTGATATGGTTACTTACTTTTTGTGTGATTCCTCAACCAATGGACTGAATGGTGAGGTGCGTAATGCGATGATATCCAATCGCGCAATTACACAAAATGATAACGGTTATGCAACGCAACAGCAACAACAACAACAACAAACACAATCGAATGGCTTGCACACACATCCAGCTGAATATTATCAAAAGCAATCACAATTCCAAGACAACAGCTATCAACTCAATATGAATAGCGAGACGTACAACATCAAAAAGGATAATTACGGTTACAACAACATTGACACGAATCAAATCTTAATGAAAACCTCACCGAATGCATTGCATGAGGAGCAACAACAATTGTTAATGCATCAACAGCAAGCGCCACACCAACAACAACAACAACCGACGCAACATTATCAACATCATCTCGCACAGCAACAACAGCAACGCTTGAATAGCAAACTACAAAAACAACCGAATTTCATAGCGAACGGTGGCTTGCCGAATATACGCGAGAATGGACATAATGGTCATGAGCATAACGGTAGTAGTAGTAATGGTGGTGGTGGTAACGGTAGTAATGGAATTGGCAGCTATGCGTATAATGGTTACCAACAACAACAACAACAACAGTCCCAACAATACAACAACAACTATGCGCATCATCAACGTTCACACTCATCCAGTTCGATGGGTGGCAACAATGGTGTTAATGTTGGTGTAATGGGTGTAATCACAATGGCAGCATCCTCATCGCCCGCTTTACCTACACAACATCAAGTACCAATACCAATACCAGTACCAGTACCTGTTGTACCAGCACAAGCCACACCCACAATGGTAATGTTACGTGAACAATTTAATATAATTGAAAATCCTGGTGGTAATCGTCTTGAATACATAAATCATGATCCCTACGCCCAGGTGGAAAGTTATAACATGTTTGCTAATAATGTTGGTGGTGTTGGTGTAGGTGGTGGTGGTGGTGGTGGTGGTGGTGGTGTTGGTGTTATTGGTTGTGCTGTAAATATTGGTGGTAGACGTGAAACGCAACTTGCTACACGTAATTATCATCATTTACATCATAATCAACAACAACAACAACAGCAACAACACTCATCAGCGTCGTACAGCACGAATAGTAATTGTAATAATTATAATAATTGCCGTGAAAGTGAACCATTATTGCATGCCGCACCAATTGCCAAGGTGAGTGAATATGAGTATACATGGAATGAGGAGATACTCTTATGATCATCACTGCAATCCCTCTCATCCACCGATGTGTGATAAGCGTTAGCACAGCAGTTAGTGGCTTTTGATGTGGGATTCTTCTTTTGTGCTGTAATGCATGTATTTCATTCGTCTCGCAATCATTCCAAAATCGAACACCCAATTTTAGTTACATCAGGAATCAATTCGTATAATTTATATTATATTTATATAGATCTCATGTGAAACATATTTAAACAAGTTTTCTTAAAAACTGAAAGATTTCATACAATAAAATTCAACTAAGTGTAATTAAATAAAATGAATACAAATAAAATTAAATTAACGTAAATTAAATTAAACTAGATGAAATTAAATTAAATTAAATTGAACTAGATGAAATTAAATTAAATTAGATTAAATTAAATTAGATTAAATTAAATTATGTGAAATTAAATTAAATTAAATTAAAATAACATAAAATAAAATAAAATAAAATAAAATAAAATAAAATAAAATAAAATAAAATAAAATAAAATAAAATAAAATAAAATAAAATAAAATAAAATAAAATAAAATAAAACAAAATAAAATACAATAAAATAAGATACAAAAAAAAAAAAAATAAAATAAAATAAAATAAAATAAAATAAAATAAAATAAAATAAATTAAAATAAAATAAAATATGTTGTTGGTTTTTGCGATCTTTCTTGTTTTAAAATATAATATAATAAAATAAAATTACAAAAAATAAAAAAAAATAAAACAAAATAAAATTAAATTAAATTAAATTAAATTAAATTAAATTAAATTAAATTAAATTAAATTAAATTAAATTAAATTAAATTAAATTAAATTAAATTAAATTAAATTAAATTAAATTAAATTAAATTAAATAAAATAAAACAAAATTAAATAAAATAAAATAAAATAAAATAAAATAAAATAAAATAAAATAAAATAAAATAAAATAAAATAAAATAAAATAAAATAAAATAAAATAAAATAAAATAAAATAAAATAAAATAAAACAAAATAAATTAAAATAAAATAAAATGAAATAAAATAAAATAAAATAAAATAAAATAAAATTAAATAAAATAAAACAAAATTAAATAAAATAAAATAAAATAAAATAAAATAAAACAAAATAAATTAAAATAAAATAAAATGAAATAAAATAAAATAAAATAAAATAAAATAAAATAAAATAAAACAAAATAAAATAAAATAAAATGAAATGAAATGAAATTAAATGAAATTAAATTAAATTAAATAAAATACGATAAAATGAGATAAATTAAAATGAAATAAAATAAAATAAATAAATATATGAAATTTAATTAAATATAGTAAAATTAAATTAAATTAAAAATTTTTGTTGTTGCTAGATATCTCTCAAAATGTACCTTTGGGTCCAATATAGTTCGGTTTCTTAATAGAACAGGTACATATATTTGGGTCTTCGGTTATTCGTACCTCAATGATATACAAGGCAAATTAGTCTTAGACTGAATATTTTTTGTTACACACAAACTACTTAGAAATGTAAATGGGTTAGCTCCACCTAAATGTTCCCATTAAAAAACTAACTTTTTGACTAACATAAGAACCAAACGACTAACTACTTCCATGCATAGTTTGTATGCACATTAGACTGGGAAGAAAAAATTTATTAGTTACAGTATTGTTCTAGTCATTATGAAAAATAATTTAATAAAATTTAAAATTATTATTTTTTTGCGCCAGTCTAATGTACATATGTATTCCTCTTTGTATTTATTGTATCTCCTGCAAGCTTTTTGATTCACCCATATCTAATATGTCTCTCATTTAATTGTGTTATCTCTTTGCATGTGCGCATTATCAACATAAAACATAAAAAACAAAAACAAAAACAAAATTCAAATCAAACACACACACATACACATACACATACAAAACAAATAAATGTTCATCATCCACTGTGTCATGTCACAACTTCCAAAATGGTTAATGGGTCATCATATGCTGATGTTATTGTTGTATTCATTGACTTTGCTGTCAAAAATGTAAACTAACAAAACCAACAACAACAAACAGATAATGCCAATGCAACAACATTCACAACCATATCCACCTAAATATGAACCTCCACGCTACACTTGTCCTAATAACTTAATGCTACAACAGCAACAACAACAACATTTGCAACAACAAATACAGCTGCAAAATCACCAACATCATCATCATCTTAATCAGCAACATCAACACCAACAACAACAACAATTACATCAACAATATCCACTTTACTCACAACATCCACAACCACCATTACCAATTCCACCACCCAAGCCCACAAATTTAACAACATCCTCATTAGCCACAGTGTCAGGCTCCAACTCAGTCACAACATCATTGAAACAGAATACACCTCTCTTACGCACTACCTACATGAAGCCCCTGCCGAAATTGCCAACCGATATTGAGGAGAGCCGTGAGATGTCTTCCACCGATGATCTAAGTTCACGTCCACATTCGCCATCGATGAGTTCCTCAGATGAAAGTTATTCAAAGACAACAGAGGGCGAGGGTGACGAGGATTCGCCACGCATAACAGCGCTCGGTAATCACAATAAACAACAACTAACAAATGGTGGTGGTGGTGGTGGTGGCGCAAATCCATTGCAATGGCTCTATCCGTGTGATATACAAGTAGATCCCACATCACCCATTGTGGATATGTCAAATTTGAAAGATTTTGAAATGAGTTCCACAACTGAGAGTCAAGGTCAACAAACGAATACGACGCACAATAAAGGTGATTCGTGTAATAGTTTTGAATATCAGGATCGTATTTTGTTAGCCGCACAAAAGAAGCAAACGAGCAATGGTAGCAGCAATGGCGGTGGCAACGGCGGCGGAGGTGGTGGTGGGTCAACATCAGCTAGCAATTCGGCGAAATCGCCATTCGAGAGGGAACTGCAAAGACTTTTGAATGAATCTTCGCGTGCGCGCGCATTAGCCGCCACCTCATCGTCGGGTGGCAATATTACAACTGCGTCGAACTCGAATAGCAATCCAGAGGGTAATACGACCAGCAATAGCAGCAGTCGTAACAATATTGAACTCAGCTATTCGGCAAGTAATAGTAAATTAAGTTCGAATAATGGATTAGCCGCGGGTGGTAGTGGTAGCAATGGCAATCTCAGCGGTAGTAATTCGATGAGTGGTAATAATAACCAAAAAACGATAGCCACAACCATCCTAGATGAGTTGACCTCGCCGACATCGTGTAGGCAGCCATCCAAAATACCGATAAGCACGAGTTTTATGATTGCCAAACATCCGGTCGGCTTGGAAGCTATAAAAGAGATTACACGTAACAAGAATCCATCCGAGTCCAGTCAAATGTGAGTAGTTGTGCTTGAGTTTTATTGGTAACAAAAGTCTAATGATATTTAATCCTGCAAACATTTCAGGCAAACTTCCGACACCGAATCGTGTGAAATTCTACATGAAAATTGCAATCAATTGAATTTGAATATGTTGGATGCCGTCAACAATCAATCATCCACATCAACGGGCACAAATTATCGTGAGCCAACACAATCAACGCCACAACAAGCAAACTCAACCAATCATAATAATCATCATAAACATCGTCAGCGTCCACGTTCCAAAGAACTCGATCAAAGTCGTGAAAGTTTAGATCAGTTAGATGGTGTGGTTGATGGTGAACAACAACAGCCACCACAACGTCATGTGCGTCCACATCATCATCATCATCATCACCATCACCATCATCATCATCAGCGTGCACGTGTTAATCACTCTAGCGCAAATGATGATACCGAACGTGATGATACTGAAGATAATTTAGCTGATGAGGAATTTGAAGATGATGAGGTGGGACGTGATGTACGTAAGAAACGTTTAGTTGTTATGCCAATTGATGCTCAACAACAACAACATCACCTCAGTAAGACGACCAATAATGTCAATTGCTATGCTGATGAGGAAGATGAGCATGTTGGTTGTGCGGTTGGTGTTTATAATCATAGACAAGGCGAGCATGCGTTATATGGCGAGCAAGATGAAATGAATGTGATAAACGATGAACTTAAATATGGCGCAGGTCATCATCAATCGATGGATTCGAATCCTTTAGAGAGTCAATCGGAATGGTCGGATGATGATTGCCGCGAAGAGGCTACAGGTAAGTTGATATTAGGACCCGTATCTAACACTGCTCAAAACTGGTTTGGTTGCTTTCACTGATTATACTCTTTTTACTTTATTTTTTCTTATTATTTTTTTTTAATTTTTCTTATTTTATTTTGTTTTATTTATGGTTTTGTTTTAACTTTTTCATTTTATTTTATTTTTTTTATTTTACTTTACTTTAGTTTATTTGATTTTACTTTATTTTATTTTATTTTATTTCATTTTATTTTATTTTTTTTTATTGTATTTTATTTTGTTTTATTTTATTTTATTTTATTTTATTTTATTTTATTTTATTTTATTTTATTTAACTTTATTTTATTTTATTTAACTTTATTTTATTTTATTTTATTTTATTTTATTTAACTTTATTTTATTTTATTTTATTTTATTTTATTTTATTTTATTTAACTTTATTTTATTTTATTTTATTTTATTAAATTAAGTGAGCATCAACCAATCTTGCTAGTTTAGTCACATAAATGTTTTTATCGTATTAATCTTTCCACTATTAAAATGTCCACTAATAACTGTTTCCATACCAACTTCAGGTGGCGCCGAATCAACGGGCTACATAACCGACGAGCCGGGCTTAGAAAATATATCATTGCTGAACGAAGCCGGTCTCACAGATGCTGAAGGTGCCCTATCCGATGTCAATTCACTTTATAATGCACCCGATGTCGATGATACATCGGTGTCGAGTCGTGCCAGTTCACGATTACTCAGCTTAGATTCGTTAAGTGGGCTGTACGATTGTGATTTGGATTCAAAACATGAAATGGCGATTGTGAATGTTTCACACAAAATCACGAGTAAATTTGGACCACAACAACAAAGTTAATTAAGTCATAATGAGTGATGCGAGTTGGCGAGGAATGAAAATAATAAGAAAAAAATATAAATACTTAGAAAACGTAGACACACACACATGAATATATCAATATTTAGAGAGTTAGGAATAATCACCCCTATTCTGCATTTCGACTTGGATCGAAATTTTCTCCGCTTGGCAACTTTGGTATTCTGCGTTTCAATTCCGCTACGTTCAACTTCGAAACTTCCAATTCTGCTAATTCTGCACTTCGATCGTAGCTCCGTTTTTCTACGTTGGAATTTTGTTGGCGGATAACTGCTTGTTTTTTATTTTGCAAACAATTTACGATTAATTTCCGCGATTTTTTGTTAAAATTCTTAAAATTTAAGTAAAACGCGTATGTAAAAGTTGAAAACGCTCGCTATATTTTGTTTTTGTGCTCTAATAATGTTTTTTGATATGTTTGCAGGGTAATTGTTTTCGACCGGTGCCGAGTGCTAACTCCCTAAAAATGTAGGGAGTTAAATCAGAAGACGCGTTTCGATGCCAGGAATGTGAATCCGCCTACGGAGATCTAATATTTTTGGACGCGCATTAGCATCGGCACCGGTTGTAACAATTACAAATTGGACTAGCATTCAAAACACCAAACAATATTACTAACGAAATTAAAACTAAGGTAATGGCTTTGACTTTGCCATTATATCCAAACGTGCACCGGCGGCCACTCCACCGCACCCACTCATACTCTGTAAACTTCTTTGTCAGTTCCGGGGCGGCCAATGTCTTCCTGCAGCGAAAAGTACCACCTGCGGTCAGACTTAACACTGACATGTCTAATGTTTGCTCGGCGTATGGTGTGGCCCCACGATGCGACGCCAACCATCTGTGTACCTGGTCGGCAAAGCGCACTCTTCTAGCACTAACTCTATGGAAAATACCAGCTACCTACTGACGATGTGGTAACATCCACCAACAGTGTCCTCTTGCTTTTTGTTGATCCCTAGTTGTCTGCTACAATCAGTCAATTGATCACTCAATTTATTCAATAATGCTCAAAAATATACAATTAAGTTTATAATTCATAATAAAGCTTTACTTTTATTTCAAAAGTAATAATTTGTGTAATTTAAATTGCTTTGTTATGTTTCAATTTCACACATTCCAAGGCAAACAGCTGACTTCGAAAAACTTATAGCTCTTCCTCTTTTTCTTTCGATCCAAGCGTAACTCAGAATGCATATTTACGATCCAAGCGGAGCGTAGAGCGGGAACGTAATTGTAATGCAGAATAGGGGTGAATGTCGATTATTTTTTGGTGAATATACTGTAGTTCTCCTTGCCGTGTTGTATGTGTGTGATCTTGTACGTACGTAACTAAAAAACAAAAAGTATTGAAAGCATACAGAACTAAATACATATGTACAGCAGAAATTTATTGAAGAGAAAAGTGAAAAATTAAATCTTTAAGAATTACTAGGAAGCTAACAAACTACTTAAAAGTGAATTTAAAATTGTACAGTTACATTTAAAATGCTGGATGAATAATTATTGGTGCCTCCAATGCAATTAAAGAAGAAAAGGAAGCGAAATAAAAATAAATTTGAATTAAAAAAGAAAAAGAAGCGAAATAAAAATAAATTTAAGGAAGTTGTTAGTGTATGAACTGTATGGAATACAGCACAAAACAAATACTGACATAAGAAATTGTCGAAATCTAGATATTTGCAGCAGGGTGCATAAGCTAAAAATACTTAAAACCTATGTAAATGGCACTCGGTAGCTAGAGTTGCCATATATCTTTGTTAAACTACAAATTAATTTAAAATAGAAAATAAGTAATATATATATATATGTATATATATATGTCTATATTTTACAATATTTATTTAGATAAAACAAAAAAAATAATGAATGCTTTAAGTAAGTGTAAAATGGAAAAAGAAAACACAAATCTATGTTAAGTAGGACTGTGCGATTAATTGATTAATCAAAATTTTGATTATTCATAAATTCGATTACTCAATTAATCGATTAATTATGATTTTTGATTAATCGAGATTTTGATTAATCAAAATCAAGTTTAATTGATTAATCGCCTTTTTGATTAATCGTTTTTTGAATAAAATGATTAATCATACATATATTAAAACGGCTCAAATTTAGAAGTTCCTTAATACTTCAACAATTTGTTGCATCTTCGACATTTTGCCCATTCGCGATCAGACAACATCTCAAAATTTTCTAAAATAAATTTTTTTAAATTAATTTTTTAATATTTTGAAGTATGTTTGGTTTTTAATTTTTCTTATTTTCAACTATTTCAAGGCAAACATTCACATAAAAAAATGAGTAAATTAATCAGTTTTTGATTAACCATTTTTGAAAATACTCGAGTAACACTCGTTTTGATTACTCAGAATTTTGATTAATCAAGTAATCGATTAATTGAAAATTTGATTAATCAACTTACTCGATTAATCGAATAAAGGCACAGCCCTAATGTTAAGCGAAAATGTATAAGACACGATAACAGTGTGGCGGTATTTATTCTCATGAATATGGCAACGCTGGTGGCAAAAAATAATGGAACAATTTTAAAATGATATATGTATCTAGATTAGCAAGATCGTGGAAGTGAGATACGCGTGATGTGAAATAGTTTCTTTTTTAAATTTTCATTTTATTTTTATTTTTGTTTTAATCGTAATAAGAACCTAAGTTGAAAGTCGAAGTAGTTCATAAGCGACCAGACAAGAGGTATCCCTGTAAGGACGTTACCAAAAAAAAAATTATGTTAAATTTTACATATATTAGATATTATTGAATTAAATGCAAAGGGTTACGTTCTGGCGAACCTTTTGCAATTTGAAAATATTTGAAGCATCATTAAGTGTGTTTGGACTCTATTGGCATTTGCCTTGGATAAATTTTTCAATTGACAGACATCGACATTTTATTATATGCGAATTCAAAAAGTCATATTTGCTTAGGAGCTGTAAATGAAAGCTGTCCCGCCACAGGGAGACAAAATCAGTCAACCATGGGTGTGTTGCTTTTTCCACCAGTAAAGACAGGCATATAAAAGTGTATAGAAATAGTTTTTGAAATGTCAGAAGCACTTGAATATATAGACTAGGGTGGAATGAAAACGATTTAAGTAAAGTAAAAATATTGAATATTTTTCAAAAATAAATAAATATATATGATAAACCTTGATGGGACCCAATAACTTTTGAGACCTAATTATTTAAATTTAAAAATGTTATAATTCAGAGAGCTGTAAATATTATACATGGTTATTCTTCTTAGCTGTCTCTTCAAAGATAATAATGCAAATGAAATTCCAAAGTTTAATTTGAACGATTTTTGAAGTAAAACTTCTTAGTGGGGTCAAGTATGTACTCATGTCACGGTATCGTACCCCAACCCCTTTTTTGGCTTAGCACTTAGTAGCCGCCAATAGTTAATTTTTCGCTCCACCCTCATACATATGTATATACTATATATGAATGTAGCTATGGTAGTTCTTCAAAAATTTAATTGTTTTAACAAAACCCATCAATAAAGAAACACCAGTATCATGAAAATAAGAATGAATTAATGCTGAATTACTTAAAACTAAATGTGAATACTTAAATAAACTAAGTACATACATACATATTTATAATTATGTAATATATACACAAATATATATTTATTTAAAGCTTTAAGCAGGTATTTAAATGCATTTTTTGTTTTAATTGTGTTTTTGATTTTTACGCGTTTTAGTTACTCCAAATATTAATAATTTAAAGTTAGTTTTTTTTTTGTTAGTTTTAGTTAACATTGTTTTTATATAAATGTTTAGTTTATTTTAATTTTTCCGTTCTCTTTTAAGTTAAATTTTTTTTTAATTTTAGTTAACTTTTTTCCATATAAATTTCCATTTCCATTTCCTTTAATTTTATTTTTTGGGTTTTCAATTGTTTATCTTTTACTTTTTTTAATTTAATCTAAAAAAATGTATACAATAAAATTAAATTAAAGCAAAAGAACCATTAAGAAGTGAAAATAAGAATAAAAAATTAAATTCAATAAAACATAATTAAATATGAAAAGAAAAAAGGAAATCAAAATGAACTAAAAATTAATTAAAAATGAAAAAAACTAACTAAATAAAATATAAAAATACAAATAAAGAAAATAATTTTTTCATATTTTATTTTTTTATTTGTTTTGTTTATTTAAAATTTAATTGAATAAAAAATAAAAAAAATAACTAAATAAAAATACAAATAAAGAAAATAATTTTTTTATTGGTTTTGTTTATTTAAAATTTTTCTATTTCATTTAATTTTGAGCTCATATTTAAACAATAATTTTTTGTTTTATTTTTAATTGCACTTATTTAATAAAATTTTTTTTTATTAAAACTATTTCTTTACTGTTTACTTAAAATTTTGTTTAACAATTAAGTTTTTTACTCGTATTTAGATAAAAAATTTCCTTAAATTTGTTGTAATTCAAAAATTTTGTATGTAATTTAATTTTTAGTTCGCATTTAAATAATAAATTTTTGTTGTTAGTTATTTATGTTAATTTAATTAGCTTTTCTTTAATTTTGTACTCATTATTTAATTAATTTTTATTGTAATTTTTTTTATTTTTTTTTTTTAAATACTTCGTTTTTCTTGTTTTTTTTTTTTTGGTGACCCTAGCTCTGAATTTGTAATATGTAATTTAGCAAATTTTCGCCATCCCTTTTTAAACAACCCGGTTGCGGGGTTCCATGTTTTAGTGTTTTAATTATTTTTAAATTTTTATTGTTTTATTTCACACTAATATACCAGTTGCACTTTCACCTTGCTGAGTTCATATTTACGCCGAGTATGAGCAACAAATTCGTAACGCCAAGCGTTTATTTAGTTAGATTGTTTTGTCAAGTTCTTCTTAGGACGTCGTAAGTGCTAGCATGTTGACCCGTAATAATATTATGCAGAACTAAATTAAGATTTCAAAATTTATGACAATTTTTTTTGAAAGCATGTTAAACTCTAATATAGACGTATGAAATATTTTTTACGTTGAGGTCACTCAATAAATTTGAGTTATTAATATTTTTGTGTGTTTGTAATTTAGTTTTAGTATGTATATATACATAAATATAACTTTATTTTTACTAATATTTAGTTAAAATGTGTTTATTTGTGTAACGTCGAATGTAACGATTTGCTATTGCATATCTTAGGTTTTTAAGATTTTGTGTTTTTGAATAATTTTTTTTTCTGTTTGTTTTTGTATTTTATACGCTTCTTTAAGTTTTTGTAGGCTAAGTTTTCCATAGGCAGCAAATGTAGAACTAATTTTATTTAATAATTGTACACAAGTGATTGTATTTACAAAAACAAAACTGTGTTTACATTTGAATATATACATGCATAACTAAATGAAACAAACAATGGCTCTCATGCACAACTAATTATGTACTTTAATTTCATATCACAAATATGATTTCAAATATAGAATTTCAATTCAAACGCTGTATATACAATACATACATATATAAAAATTTAAAAATGAATAAGAAAAAAATAAAAAACAAATTAATATAAAAATATAAAAAAGAATTGTTGGTTGTTTATTTTTAGCTGCTGAACACTTGGTCCGCAATATCACCTCACGCGTGGTTGAGGTTTGAGGTGATGTGATGTAATGTCATGCGTTGTGATGATGTGATGCGTGGATGATGTATTGTAAAAAAGATCGTTCTTAAGAAGGGCCATCAATATTATAGTTGAGTTATCGAATAAGAGATCCCAATATTGAGACATTGCTGGACATGACACGGGAATACTCCGAATCGTTAGTAGACTTTAGAAGCAAATGTAAACGCAATTGCTTCTCACTTCGAGTAGATTCAGAGCAATCACACTATATAAAAAAATATATGGGGTATTTCATCACATTTCGACCAACTTTGAACGTGACCCCTTTAGAGTTGGCTGAAAGTTTTTCTTCTTTTTCTACCTTACGAAAGACGTTTTTCAGAATTTTTTCAAATTTATTCATCCGACCTAAAAAAAAGTTATGAACTTTAAAAAAAACACCGTTTTTTGTCTCAAAATGCTATAACTTTTTCAAAAATTAACCGTTTGGGATATTTTTTTTTTTGTAAATTTTTGTTTTTAAATGTACTTTTCGGAAAAAACATAAAAAAAATTTTAAGTTAATCTTATATAAAATTGTTCAGTTTTTCGAGATTTTTCGAGTTTTGCCATTTTTTTTTAATTTTTTTTTCTTATAAAAAACTTCAATCAATTCTGGAAACATCACCACTAATCTCGGAGTGAGCCGATTTTTTTTTCTATTTTTTTTAGATAATTGAAAAAAAAATTTCAAAAATAAAAAATTTTTTTTTATCAATTTTATTTATATAACAAAAAAAGTAATGCAAATGATTTTTAAGTATTCTTTGCTTTTGTTACTATGCTAATATACGATTAAAATAATCAGGATTAATGACTGACACAGTAAAAATTTAAGTTTTCAAAAAAAAATATAACAAATTATGATCATTTTCTGGTGTTAAAATATTTTACAAATTCTTTGTAGATTAGCATAGTAAATAAAGAAAAGAATACTTAAAAATCATTTGCATACATTTTTTTGTTATATAAATAAAATTGATAAAACAAATTTATTATTTTTGAAATTTTTTTTTCAATTAATTTAAATTTTTTTTTTTTGTTGATCCATTTTTTTTTAGTTTGTCAATCGTCAATTTGATGAAAAAATACAAGCTGAACACCGAGCGCGGAAAAATATTAATCATAGCGCACCAGCGACATCTGTTATTGATAAATTTCGTTTATCAAAAGGTAACGTGTCCATGCTGAAGATAAGAAACAATCAAAATTAGCTGGCACAAAAATTTAAACAGACATCTATGTATATGGATTTTTTTGGCTCAATATTTTTCTCTGGCTCAATTTTTTTTTGTAGCAGGATAACGACCACCGGATTATGCCTATAATTTGGAGACAATTTATTTATACCCAAACCATTTTACATTTTAGCCAGAAGGCCAGATTTAGTGTAGTCAACCAGAAGAGAATACAAAGCACTCTCCATCTCACGAAATGTGTAAACCCATCCAAAATACTTTTATGGCCCAGTGTAGGTATTTAATTGAATAAAAGTGTGACTCAGTTTGGGCAAATTTTGCAGTCGTCTCATTTAACACTCAGCATAAAGAATACCCAGAATTAAGTGACAACAATCAAGCTAGATTTCGCGTGTTTAGTCATTTTGATTAGGGCTGTGCGATTAATTGATTAATCAAAATTTTGATTATTCATAATTAATAATTACTCAATTAATCGATTAATTATGATTTTTGATTAATCAGAAACCGTGTTTACTCAATTAATCAAGATTTTGGTTAATCAAAAAGAAAATTAATTGATTAATCGCCTTTTTGATTAATCGTTTTTTGAATAATATGATTAATCGTATATTAAAACGTCACAAATTTAGGAGTTCCTTAATACTTCAACCATTTGTTGCATCTTCGACATTTTGCCCATTCGCGATCGGACAACATCTCAAAATTTTCTTGAATTTTTTTATTTTTTAACATTTTGAAGCATGTTTGATTTTTAAATTTTTTTTATTTTCAGCTATTTTAAGGCAAACTTTCACATAGAAAAATGAGTAAATTAATCAGTTTTTGATTAACCATTTTTGAAAATACTCGAGTAACGCTCGTTTTGATTACTCATAATTTTGATTAATCAAGTAATCGATTAACTGAAAATTGTATTAATCAAGTTACTCGATTAATCGAATAAAGGCACGGCCCTAATTTTGATGACATTGATTGAATTTACTTGGGCAAAACATCACGGCCGGAAAACGTTATGTAGCGCTCGTCAACATATCGGGTGCAACCATCAGTTAAGAGACGAAGGCAAAGCTTGACCCTTTAGATCGAGCACAACTAGGGAACGAGGTTATAAATTAAAATTTAATAACCACTTTAAACTAACCTAACCTAACCTATTGCTGCCATGTTTGAAAGTGAAGTGAACATAGTGATTAACCGTTACTATCGATTTGTAATAAATTATCGATTAAAATAAACCATAGGATCATAGTCATAGCTTAACATGCGATTTAACTAAAATCTTTATTTAACTTAAAACTATATTTAAAATGTTGGTCAATCATAGTTATATTAAACAAAGATTTTAGCTAAAATTAAAAGTACCGGGGACCCCTTATGAAAAAAATGTAGTTCGTTGGTGGTATGAAGAATTTTTTTATAATTTGCAAGGTCACCCTGTGTCAACTATTTTATACACAAACCATATCACAGATTTGGAAATAAGCGAAAAAAGTCATAGACACAAACCGTAATTTTGAAATGTTAAAACTACGTTTTTGTTATTTTAAAACTAAAGCTCCGTCTTAGACATAGAATATATTTTCAGTTGACTATTACAGTCATAAAAGGATGTTTATTTTAGTAACATATTTAAGTGGATAAAACTATTTTAATTTGATTATGATTATGGACAATTATTTTAACATTTAGAACATCTTCGTTTTTTAGGCTTTTTTTCCAAAAAAATAATAAAATATTGTAACTGAAATGTAACATAAAGATTCTGCTATGTTATTTGGAAATGCTTATAACCTCTCCAATATACAGGGCTTATTCGATTTTATTTGAGTTCAAAATAAGAAAAACCGATTTATTTTTTCAACTTTTCTAAACTTTAAATTTTGTTCAAAAAATAATATTTTTTAATTTTTATTTAAAAAAAAAAATAAACTTCTGTGAATTGAATTTTTCGAATTAAACAAAAAATTTGCTAAAAATTTAATTTTTAAGCCCCCGTAGCGACCTCAAACTCCATTTTTGAGTCCTTCGTTGGTCGGGCCTCAATGTTTTATTAAATTATCAAAAACTGTAGATAGTTATATCAAAAATCCCAAAGGCTGTTTCAACACAAAGCCAACAATTTCGGTTCAGCGGTTCCTAGTATCCATTAGCAAAACGAAATTTTTCGACGGAATTGAGACGCTCTTAGTATGAATATTCCATCCTTTCTCGGGCAGACTCGACAAGCGTTCTGCCCCCAAAAAATGTTTTATCTCCCTTTCTCATATATTACATCTTTTTTATCCCTCTATTTATGTTCTTCTTTTCCCACTTCTCCCGCTACTTCTTGATTTTCCCTTTCGTTTACACTTTCTAATTCTTTTTTCCCTCTGGTTCAAGATCGCCAAAACATTTCGTTTACCATGAAAACCAAATTAGTGATCATCGGATTCTTCTTCGGTAATTGGCCGAGTAGTAAAAAATCCCGCAAGTAAGCTACTCTCAAAGTGTGCTATCTCTGTATCCATAGCTGTACATTTGCAAAAATATTTATACGTTACAAATGTGCAAACATATGCGCCAAATGTTCCAAGTCTTTAATCAGAAAAAAAAATAAGGAGTACATTGTTTTTTAGATTTCTTATCAACTTCAGCTTTATCTTCGTTTAAATCTCAACACATTTACTTCATTGTTTTTAATTCATAAATACACAGAACGGTATATTGACTCAGATTTGCGATGAATGAGCTAGTAGAATAACACAACAGAAGTAAAAGTATTACAATGAAGTCATAGATTGGGTGAAAATGAAACTCATATAGCCACCTGCAGGCTTCTACTTCTTGTATTGGATTAGAATGCTTGCGAACTATTAGGACTACGTCTATTTGGAAACCAACGCTAACACCCAAAAATAATGTCAGCCCAGAAGTTCAAAGAAGGAGAACTCTTGTCAAAAAATGCTACTTTGGACTAAGCAGGCATCTTGGGAAGAAAAGCCCACTCTCGGCGAACAAAGATCACGCTCTAGAAGGCTCGCATCATACCGTCGACAGTGTTGAACGAAGTTAAAATGGTCATCAGAAGTAGGTGGTGCCCTCGACTGAGATGAAGAACACATATGAAAGTCAACTAGGTCTCTCTTGGTGTTCGCAAATTATCTCGCCCCTAAAAAAAAGTTATATGAAAAAGTAAACAAAATTTATATTTGAAAAAAAAAAAGTTGTATATAAAATAAAAAAAATTATATAAAAAAAACATTTGTATATATGTAATAAGAAAAAAGATGTAGATATATGAAAAGAAAAAAATTTTATATAAAAGAAAAAGATTTAATATTAGAATAAAAAAGAGTTTTATGAAAAAATCAAAGAAATAGAAAAAGAAAAAAAGTTATATAAAAAAAACTATATGAGAAAAAAAACTTAAACATACATATGTATGCAAAAAAAAATGTTATATAAAAAAAAAGTTACATAAAAAGAAAAAAAAATTTGATATGAAAAGAAAAAAGCTAAGAAAAAAAATTTAATACAAAAATGAAAAAAAGTTTTATGAAAAAAAAAATGAAAAAGAAAAGAAATTTATATATGAAAGAAAAAAAATTATATATAAAAACATGTATATATGTAATAAGAAAAAAGATGTAGATATATGAAAAATTTATGAAAAAAATAGAAAAAGAAAAAAATTTGTATATAAAAAGAAAAAAAGTTATATAAAAAAAACTATATGAGAAAAAAAAATTAAACATATGTATTAAAGAAAAATGTTATATAAAAAAAGTTACATAAAAAGAAAAAAAAATTATATATGAAAAGAAAAAAAGCTAAGAAAAAAAATTTAATACAAAAATGAAAAAAGTTTTATGAAAAAAACAAATGAAAAAGAAAAGAAATTTATATATGAAAGAAAAAAAATTATATATAAAAACATGTATATATGTATGTAATAAGAAAAAAGATGTAGATATATGAAAAATTTATGAAAAAAATAGAAAAAGAAAAAAATTTGTATATAAAAAGAAAAAAAGTTATATAAAAAAAACTATATGAGAAAAAAAAATTAAACATATGTATTAAAGAAAAATGTTATATAAAAAAAGTTACATAAAAAGAAAAAAAAATTATATATGAAAAGAAAAAAAGCTAAGAAAAAAAATTTAATACAAAAATGAAAAAAGTTTTATGAAAAAAACAAATGAAAAAGAAAAGAAATTTATATATGAAAGAAAAAAATGTTAATTGAAAAGAAAAAAAATGATATAAAAAAAACATGTATATATGTAATAAGAAAAAAGATGTAGATATATGAAAAATTTATGAAAAAAATATAAAAAGAGAAAAAACTTTATATAAAAATAAAAAAAGTTTTATGAAAAAAAAAGAAAAATTTTAAAAAGAAAAAAGTTATATCAAATGAAAAAAGCTTTTTAAAAAAGATCTATATGGGAAGAAAAAATTTTATATAAAAAGAAAAAAGTTATATAAAAAAATGTTATATAAAAAGAAAAAAAATATAGATGAGAAAAAAAAAGTTATACGAAAAAAATTATTTATAAAAATTTATATTAAATCGCCGTTGCCAGGTAGAAGAACCTTTCTGTCGATTACTCACAGAGACGTCTCAACAGATGTTGGCAGTGGCAGTCTCAACAGATGTTGGCAAGCGGCCCACTATATAAACGCGTAATATAGCTTCAACTCCCACAAATCTTGTCGTGTATTGGGTTTCTTGACCCATCACCACCACGTAAAACAACACTTTGTTGAAACCACAGCATATCTCGGATTACATTTGGGTTAATACAATTAAAATGCACCAATGCAGCTGGTTATAAATAATCAAATGTCAAAATAAGACCGTTAGATAAGAAAGTATTTGACATCTAAATCTTTTGACCGAATTAGCATTGCAAAGCTTCAATGAGTAACGATTAGATTTAAACAAAAAAAGGAAAGAGTAAAAAGTAAAAACAAATACTAATAGAAATTATCACGAATCTGGTTAATTTGCTTATCAGGTTGAGTTAACGAATATGACATACCAACCGATGTAGCAACGTTAATGACATGACTTCGTATATCGGTATGTGCTCATAATGTTAATTGAAAAACACGTCCACTGTTTTACTTGATAAAAGCGCTCGCAAAAACGCCAAGAACAATCAGTGCGATTTCCACAACAAAGCGATATACATTTTTCACTGTTTAACTTTTTAACTTTCGTTGTAATTGTTGCAACTGACGTAATTTAAATTTTCGCAATGCCGTTGTTGTCACTAAAAAATATTATACCAATATTGCTCATAATAGCACAAATTGTTTACGCCACAGATTATTGTGATCCTGATTTGTGTAATGGTAATCATATTGGATGCAATAATAATGAGGTAAATTTTTTTAATGAAAATTTAGAATTTTCGAATGTGAGTGTGCATATGTTGAAATATAATTTTTTTATGCAAAGTGATACATTTTAGACCATAAGAAAATTCTATCCATCGCTGTGCGGAAATCTTTGCAATTTTTTTCAAAAAAAATAATTAACCAAGAATTATTATTAATTGGTCTTGAACCCGCAAAACTTACAAATATTTAAATGAACAGACCGTAAGAACCAACAACCAACATACATAAAAATAAATAATAATAAAAACAAATTTCAAAAAGAGCATAAAAGAATGCAATTTAAAAATTTTAAAATAAAAATTAATTATTTAGAAAAAAAATTGGTTGAATAAAAAAACAATTTAATGCTTAAAGAAATGTGAGCTATAAAAAATTAATTTATAAAAAAAATTATATGTGGAAAACCATATAACATCAAAAATTTGGTTAACAAAAAAAACAATAATGCATAAAGAAATGTAAGCTAGAAAAATTAAAAACAACAAAAATTAATTTAAAAATAAAAATTATGTTGGAAAAAAACAAAAAAAAATATTTAGAAAAAAAATTGGTTAAGGAAAACCATTTAATGCATAAAGAAATGTGAGCTAAAAAAAGTTGCAAAAAAACAAAAATTAATTTGTACATAAAAATTATGTTGGAAAAAAACAATTTTATGCATAAAATAGGAAAAAAATTTGTTAAAAACAATTGAGTGCATATTCTTTATGTGAGTTGAAAAAATTTAAAAATAACAAAAATTTTGCTAGAAAAAAGTATTTAGAAAAAAATTGGTTGGAAAAACAACAATTTAAAGCATAAAGAAATGTGAACTAAAAAAATTTTTAAACAAAAAACAAATAAATTTAAAATAAATATTATAACGAAAAAACCATTTTATGCATAAAACCAAAAAGAAAAATTATTCAGAAAAAAATTGGTTGAAAAAAAACAATTTAGTGCATATTCTTTATGTGAGTTGAAAAAATTTTAAATCAAAAAAAATTTGATTTACTTAAAAAAAATTATTTATAAATTAAAATTATGTTGCAAAAAACAACAACATAAAACAATGGGACTTAAAAAAATTGAGATTAAAAAAAATAGTTTATTTAGAAAAAATTGGTTGAAACAAAAACAATGTAATTTTTCTCCAATTATCAATTTTTCCCAAAAAAAAACTGACAATTAAAATTCATTACGAATTATTGTTTCTCTGTGTCTCGAGCTTGCAAAACTTACAAATATACAAAAATTAATTAATTAATACAAAAGTTTGTTGTAAATGAAATTAGAATTTATACAAAATTTGAATTGAATAAAAAGTGAATTAAAAAAAATATGGGTTTAAAAAAAGAGTATTTCGTGTGAAGTTTTACTTTCACTAAAAGGATAATTTTTAAAGGTAGAACTATACCAACCAGTTCATGTAGGCGTGATTCCAAAGTCCATGAAATTAATAACTTGAAGGAAATTTGATTTAAGAAAGTGAAAATATTTGCCATACGGTGGTATCGGTGACTGGTAACATGTTCAAGAAATCAGGTCAATTGACTTTATTACGCATAAGATTAGAAATAACATCAGTTTAGAAGATCTATTACTTTGCATAAATTTAATTTCAACATCCTCTCGTTGGAATAAAGAATCGATTTTTAATTTCAAATTTGTATAGACTTAATTTTTAAAGGATCAGTAATTGAAATGATAATGACGTTATTTCCCTTTGCGGTGGGAAATAAAGTCAATTGACCTTATTTTCGTTGATCTAGTTACCTAACGCCGTTACCAGCTATTTCGCTAAAAGTGTGTCATGCCAGATAATTTTCTTTATAACTTAAAAAATATTAATTTTATAACAACAACAATTTAATAGTTTTAAAAAATTCCAAATTCCTTACAGCGCTTCTTTGAGACATGTAAAAATCCCAAAGATATCCAAATAAATAACAAGATCAAGCAGATAGTTCTCAATACGCACAATAAATACCGTAATATCGTTGCTGGTGGTGCCACCAAACTGAAACCGGCATGTCGCATGGCCACCATACAATGGGACAACGAATTGGCCTCATTGGCAGCACTAAACGTCAAACAATGTAAAATGGCGCACGATTGTCACAATACCGACGCTTTCATCTACTCTGGACAAAATCTTGCTTGGATCACCTATTATGATTCACCGGATATAGAACATTTAGCGGAAAAATCTGTTGATATGTGGTACAACGAAATCAAGGATACCGAAATGTCACACATTCAAGCATATCCACTCAACTATAAAGGACCGTAAGTATTATGAGATATTGAACAAGAGTAAAGAAGTTCCGACTCTGATTTAAGAGTAAAAGATACAAATTGTAGACTAAGGGGAACTCGTTTATATTGAATTTTTATTAACAAATTTTAGTAACTATTCTTCACTTTATATTCAAATATTTTCAGTACAATTGGTCATTTTACCGTTATGATGGCCGATCGAAATATTCGTGTGGGTTGTGCCGCATCCACTTATGCCGTTTCGGGTAACAACTATAGAGCTTTCCTTTTCGCCTGTAATTATGCTACAACAAATTTGATTGGCTTACCGATTTACAAGGATTGCAGTAAAGCTGGCGCAGAATGTAAAACTGGCAAAAATCCAAAATATCATAGTCTCTGTTCAACATCCGAGAAATATGACGTGAATACATTTTTTTGAAATTGGATACCAGTGATTGATACTAATAAAAAAAGAAATGAAAAAATGAATAAATGTACCTATGTATGTACATATGTATGTAGATATGTTAATGTTTAGCAATATTAGTGATAGGAGAAAGAAATGGGCATCTCAATTCGAATCAATAAATCAAGCTTAAGTGTAAATAAGTTATGCACAAAAACATTTTTTGCTTCATTCTAACTAGACTAGAGGACTGGCAGACAGTGTACTGCACTGATGAATCTGGGAAAATTGTCTATATCTTTATCCTTAACCTTAACCTTAACATTAACGTTAACCTTAACCTTAACTTTTACATTAACCTTAACCTTAACCTTAACCTTGACCTTAACCTTAACCTTAACCTTAACCTTAGCCTTAACCTTAACCTTAACCTTAACCTTAACCTTAACCTTAACCCTAACCTTAACCTTAACCTTAACCTTAACCTTAACCGTAACCTTAACCTTAACCTCAACCTTAACCTTAACCTTAACCTTAACCTTAACCTTAACCTTAACCTTAACCTTAACCTTAACCTTAACCTTAACCTTAACCTTAACCCTAACCTTAACCTTAACCTTAACCTTAACCTTAACCTTAACCTTAACCTTAACCTTAACCTTAACCTTAACCTTAACCTTAACCTTAACCTTAACCTTAACCTTAACCTTAACCTTAACCTTGACCTTGACCTTAACCTTAAAATAAACGAACGCCTATAAATAGTTGCGGAGTAATATTATTTCAGATTACATGAAAAGGTGTGACAAGCCACTTCTCCACTCCTCCTCTTCTTTCTTAAAGTTTTACAGATTGGTCCCATCTCACCAATTTTCTTTATGAATTCACACTTCTATTTATAGTATACATATATAGATAGTTGAGATAACCTGACGATTTGATTAAATTATTAAATTATAACCTAAAAATTGTGCATTTGCAGTTATCCCTGCTAGGAATCTCATAACTTTTTAGTTGTAATCTAATAAAATCCCACCTGCTGTACAGTGGGAGCCTAATATTTTCCACCCGTCCCCTGTAATAAGATTTTAGCGTTGCTTGTGATAGAAAAGTACTTTATTTATTTACTCGAAGCCTACGTCACAGTACGCAGTATTCACCCCACCCCTACAAATAATAATGGTAGCGTAGTTTTTGTTATATATTTTCAAAGCTTGCGTCACACTACGCAGACTGCTTGCACTTGAAAATATAAAAGAATAAGCCGTGAAGCTTAAGCTACGGTTATACTTACTACATAACATAGACTTGACTTGACTTGAGAACATAATTAAAATTTTTGAAACACACGCCATGAGTTGAATTATTTTTCTAAATAAAAATATACATAAACTTTTTTTTAATTTCGTGAAGAATTAAACATGATTCAAGGCAAATAAAAGCAAGGTCAAATCTATGCTCTGCTATGTAAGTATAACTACAGCTTTAGCGTCTGTTTTTGTATTTTCGAATATAACAAAAATTTAAACGTATTTAGAGCTAATTAATACAAATATTGACAACGATTCGGAAACAATTTATTTAATGCAAATATTTATCTGAGTAACGTACTTCGAAATATATTTTTAAATAGTATATTTTCTGTGGAAGCAGAACAAAAACAAATGAAAACATTGCAAAAATACAACAAAAATACAAAAACGATGATAAAAGCCAACCCCACAAGAGACACGTTTCTACGAGTAAGTCTAACTTTTATTAATTCTTTCAATCGAACAACTTAAATACGCGTTAAATTCAGTTCAGCTAAGCAGTGTCGAATTTGCTGTTCGCTATGGAGTTTAAATACGCAATTTTGAGTGTTTTTTTGGTGGTATCACTAGAAATTATATCAGCACAAAATTATTGTAGTCCATCATTATGTAACGGTGCACAGCATATATTATGCAACAACAATGGGGTGAGTATGTTATGAAATCGTGACCATGGAAACGACAAGAGCCCAGATCTATTTAACGTGCATTCGTTTTTACGAACTCTGTGCTACCCATTGCGCTTCCTCTGTGGACGAAATTCTAATTATCATTACTTCTTTATAATTATCAACCAATAGAATTTTGCGGCGCGTTGCACAAATCCAGCTATGGTCCAGCTTACACAAGCTCAAAAGAATATAATTCTCCGCATACATAATCGTAGACGTAATCGTGTCGCGGGTGGCCTAACTAAATTACCTGCAGCTTGCGCTATGGGCACCATGCAATGGGATGATGAATTAGCACGCATAGCCGCCTTCAATGTCATACAATGTCAAATGCGGCACGATGCTTGTCGCAACACAAACACCTACACCAATTCGGGACAAAATTTGGCCATGATAACATTTACAAGGGGCACCATGAAAATACCGCAAATGCTACGACAATCCGTTAATCTATGGTTTAATGAAATAAAGAATGTCAGACTGACGCAAATAAACAGTTTTCCAGGTGGCTATAATGGACCGTAAGTTGTGCAAAATTGTTCGAAATTCTTTTATTTTCATTTGTTGTTGCAATAATTTCCACTTTCTTTGTCCTTTTAGTGCGATTGGTCATTTTACTGAAATGGTTCGCGAGGAGAATATTCGTATCGGTTGTGCCGTATCGACATTTGGTGCGCAGGGGGCTAATAGGAGAAGCTTTTTGTTGGCATGTAATTATGCAACAACAAATATAATAAGCCGACCGGTATATAATACTTGCCCAACAGCGGCCTCGAGTTGTAGAACTGGTACAAATCCCAATTTCCCGAATCTTTGTTCACGTTCGGAACCATATTCGCTTTAGTTTGATTAGATGGAAGCTGTCATTTTTTAAGCGCGATGTGAATATTTTGTAATGCAATCAAATAAAGAAAGCTTCAGACCATGTAGAATCGTGTGCAGGCACGCGATTTGGTCGCAGCCTCGGAGCAAAGCAAAGAATTTACATTTATTTATCTTTAAGGGAAGGTGGAGAGATGGACCATCTTAAATGTTGAAAAAAGATGAAATGTTTGGCTTGATATTGCGCCCCGTTTTAGGCTTCTCCTGATCCCACATCCCCATCAGATGGACCATCTTAAATGTTGAAAAAAGGTTAAATGTTTGACTTGACATTGCACCTTGTTTTGGCTTCTCCTGATCCCACATCCCCATCAGTTTGTATCACCTTTTGGTAGTATCTCATAACTGTCTCACTACGTACGTGGTATCAAGAAGTATTCCGATGCCGATACCGATGCCGATGTCGATTCTTGCTGCCGTTTAATCGAAGCAGTCACCTTTTGATGGTGTAAGACCTCAAGCTCATTTTGTAAATAGAACCAGCCTCTATTTGTTATTATTGTCAGCTTTCGCTTTCTTCTTCTTAAATAGTTTTATCTTCATGCTTTTATCTTGACGAGTGCGATATCTTTGGGAGCGCGTTTTGGATGTAATTCCACGTCTTAAAAGATTTCATAAGATTATGCTTTTATGACGTCCGCTTTAAGTTTTAATGAGTTTGCAAAAAGTGGCTAGAAATAAGCATGTAGAAAAGAGCTCTTCTAAGGAAATAAGACTCAAAACATATTTTTCTAAAAAAAAGTTATTCACTTTTATAAGAGAGGGGATTCAGATGGGGTCCGTGGTCATGAAGAAACAAAATTTATTGTTTTGGTTAAATTAAAAGGAATAAAAAAAACATTTCGGCTTTTCCGATGAAGTCGGAGAGGCTCTAACTGAACCGTTTTCTCGACAAAAAATGGCGAAGAATCTCCATTCTCATCAATGTTTTCATTCACAAACTTTTTGAAGGTTCCAAAGTTAATATTTTTAAATACAGTAAAAAAAAATTTTTGGTCAAAATCGAAAAGTTCATGTTTTTGAAAAAAAAAAACACACTTCTGAAAGTTTGAGGAGATCTGAAGTATAATACAAAAAAAAATTGGGTTCAAAATTAAACGCCAAACTTTTTTCTTTTGATTTTACAAAATTTTTAATTTTATGTAATTAGACATTTTAAAAATTTCTTTAGATATTTACAAAAGTTTTTTTAAACTTTTTAGTAGTTTCCGAAAGCTCAAGAAATAAAAACTTGGTCAAAATTGAAAACTTTATGTTTTTGAAAAAAAAAATCTCCCTTTTGAAAATTTCACGATATGTTCGGAATTGGGCCGAAATGAAATGGAGTTTGAAAAATTTAAAATGTACTACATAAAATGTAAAATTTTCTAAATTTTTTTTTTTAATTTTTTGTTTCTTTTTAAAGTGGTAAGATTCATATGTATTTTCAAATACAGTAATTTCTGAAAGTTAAAAAAAAAAGTTTTTGGTCAAAATCGAAAAGTTCATGTTTTTGAAAAAAAAAAAAAACAAACTCCCTTCTGAAAATTTCATAATATATCAGAAGCATAATGTATAATACAAAAAAAGTTTAGATCCAAGATTAAATGGCAAACTCTATTTTTATGGATTTTCAAAAATTGAAAAAAATTAGACATTTAAAATTTTTTTTTAGATATTTAAAATTTTTTTTTTAAACTTTTTAGTAGTTTCCGAAAGCTCGAGAAATAAAAACTTAGTCGAAAATGAATACTTCATATTTTTGAAAAATGCCCTGAATGTTCTGAAAATGTCACAATATCTTTAGATTTGGGTCCAAAATAAAATGGAGTTTGAAATGTTTAAAATTCACGAAATTTGAGAATTTTCTAAGAATTTTTTTTTTCAAAGTGCCAAAGTTTATTTTTTTAAATACAAAAGATTCCGAAAGTACAAAAAAAACATTTTGGTCAAAATCGAAAGCTTCATGTTCATTTTGAAAACAAAAAAAAACCTTTCTGAAAGCTTCACGATATCTTAAGATATATCAGAAGTGTAATACGAAAAAAATTTGGGTCCAAATCTCATTTTTTGGATTTTGAAAAATAGAAAATTTTCTAAAATTGGACATTTAAAATTTTTTTTTAATATTTTAAAAAGTTGTTTAAAACTTTTTTTTTTTTTGAAAACGTCAAACTTTATTTTCAAATACTTTCCGGTTTCCGAAAGTTCAAAAAATAAAAACTTGGTCAAAACTTACTTCTGAAAATTTCACGCTATCTGAAGATAAATGTATCAGAGGTATTTTTAGGATTTTAAAAAGTTTTAAAGATGATCCAACCATATCAGGTCGTAGAAGCTCGACAAACATACAATCACACAAAAATTTTCAATGTATTTTGTTTTTGTAATTTGTGGGCTTATAGTCAAAATCGTACTGAAAAATATTTTGATTGTCAAAATTCGAGAAAAAAATAAAAATCAGCTGGCCTATCGCCACGACCTGTATTATTGGATCATGGTTTTAAATTTACTAAAATTGAAAATTTTCAAAATTTTCCAAAAAAATTTTTTTTTTTTTTTAAGTGTCAAACTTTATATTTTTAAATAGTTTCCAAAATATTGAAAAAATTAACTTCAGAAAACAAGAAAAAAATCAATACAAGTCCACCCTCCCAACCCACTTTGTATGAGCCGCCACTGCCCCCTCATTGATCTCTACTTATTCGGTAAATATTTGTTAGTTAATAAAAGAAAAGCAATTAAAAAATATTGTTTTCCAACTGGGTTAAATAACAAAACAAAAAAACGCAATAAAAGCAGCCATCAGTTGGGGCGTGTTCGACAGTCTAGTATATAATACTTTGGGAATCGTACTTATAGAGAAAAACTTTGACATTATTTTTTGATCCAATAAACAGAGCTTACAATGGGCTATAAATTTGCGTTTTTGACAATTTTGGTCGCTTCAATTGGAGTTGCTTTGGCACAAAATTATTGCAATCCATCCTTGTGTGGCAATCAGCAGCATATCGCATGCAACAACAATGGGGTAAGAGAAAATATTGAGATAACGGCCCTTAGACTTTCAGACGTAGAGAGGGAAAGGAAAAAATTTTTCCTCAAGTTCTATTACCATATCTGGCTCGACAATTCAGATGGTAGACACTGACACAAATTCAAAAGACCAACTCGATGGGGCTTCAGGACTCCTCCGCTACATTTTTGAAATTTTAGGTTAGGTTGAGTGAGCGTGCCATTTTATTCACAGACGTTTGTGAATGCCCTCAGTGAGTGAAATTATTTCTTACCTAGAACAGACTATCGAGAGGACATAATTTGTTTTAGTCCTGGACATTGGAAAACTGATACTATGTAATCTAGCGATCTTGAGTCCGCAAGTTCATATGGCTCCCTAACTTGCAGTTGAGCTGAGTATATGAGGAAGATATTTTTAAGGCAATCAATGCGTACTTAGACTTCTTTAGAAGTCCAATGCAGACGAGTTGGTAAATATCAAGTTTATAATTTTTAAAAACTTTCGAGGTCTGACGTCTGTATGCGAAGTGAGTCTTACCTAACCTAAAGGAAACTCAATTAATTATCACCTACTACAATTGAAAGCTCTCAGCCTCCATGATCTAAACCAAACTAACATTAATCCACCTCAACAGAATTTCGCTGCTCGCTGCACTAGCCCAACCCAGCTCCAACTCACACAAGCACAAAAAAATATCATACTACGAGTACACAACAATAGACGTAATCAAGTAGCTGGTGGTCAAACGAAATTGCGTCCAGCTTGTCGCATGGCCACCATGCAATGGGATGAGGAATTAGCACGCATAGCCGCCTTCAATGTCAAACAATGTCAAATGCGACACGACGCCTGCCGCAACACAAACACCTTCCGACAATCTGGACAAAATTTAGTAATGATCACCTTCCCAACGGGCAGACTGCAGATTCCGGCTATGTTACGCCAAGCTGTCAATTTATGGTACAATGAAATCAGTGATGTGCAAATGTCGCAGATAAATCGTTATCCAAGTGCCTATAATGGACCGTGAGTATCTCTAAAATTAAAAAATTTGTTCACTCATAATAATTACCCTTTCTTCTTTGATATTTAATTTAGTGCCATTGGTCATTTCACTGTCATGATGGCCGATCGGAATATTCGTATTGGTTGCGCTGCAGCCACTTACAACGCGCAGGGGGCTAATATGAAGACCTTTCTAATGGCATGTAATTATGCAACAACAAATATAATAAATCAACCCATTTATAATGCTTGCGCAACTGCAGGCTCAGGCTGCACAACTGGCACAAATCCCAATTTCCCGAATCTTTGCTCAAGAGCTGAGTCGTATACAGTCTAATTTGTTGTTGTCCACCTTCTCACTCAATATAATTGAAGAAGAATAAAGAGATGAAATTAAATATTTATTTTGAAGCATTGAGTTCCTTTAAAGATTTCTCCTTACACAAGTTCCCAGCACCAAAAAACTGGAAGGTATTACATGAAAAACCTTAGTTCACTCGTTTCAAGCAAATTTTGTTAGAGATCTGCAGCTCAATAGGACTCAGTCTCAGCAGAAAATCAAAAAATATTACCGACAGGAGCACCTTCTCAGTCGGAGCATCTTTGTCCATTCTCTGCGGAAGCAACGCGCTCCGCAAGCGATATGAAGCTTGCGGTCTTCAAAGCCTTCAAAACGATTGCTCATCAGGTTCTTTTCTATCGCTCAATCTCAATTTGTTAGTTTGCATTGAAAACCACAAACAATTGTTAATTAGAAATACGACAGTGAGCCGACGAGAAAGATCTTTATACCTTTTATGAACATGAGATAGCATAATTACTATGGTCCAATGTTTGCAAGGATCAGACCTGTTAAATAATGGTTATTAATCTTAATCATTGATAATCAAATCTAATTTTTTGTAATAGTTGATTAATTATGATCGAACATTTTTAGAATAATTAATCGATTAAGATTAAATTTTGTGTTCGATTTATTTCGTTTTCAAATTTAATACCAGGATTAATCAAATTAATCAAAATTTCAATTTGATTAAAATATTGATTAATTCCGATTAACTAGGATAAAAAGGTGCCGTGTATGAAAAAAATTTCTCCTATAAGACTCATTTCGGACTCATAGAGAGCATAAACGCTTCCATTTAGGACGCCTTTCTGACTCAAGTATGACTTCTATGGTTTGCTGGGAACATATACTTTTTCTGAATAAATTTATAAAAAAGCACAAAATTGTAAATTTTTTTAATTTTAATTAATATTGACATATTTAAAATTGCTTACTAGTCCTCGTAAATCGCAACTAATCAAAAAATTTAATCGAATTGCAATTTTGATTAATCCTAGGATTAAATTTGAAAACGAAATAAATCCTCATTAATCGGTCACAAAATTTAATCCTAATCGATTAATTATTCTAAAAAAGTTCGATTATCATAATTAATCAATTAAATTAATAGAGAAGTTTGATATAATGGATTTTTAATTTTAGTCCAGATTTAATGACTGGAAGAAGAGAGATATCTGGTTAAAATTTCATACCGGGGCACTATTTTATCATAGAAAATTTGTTTGTTGGAACCAACAAGCTCGGACAACGTAGTGTCTATAAAATCGATTGTACACGTAAAAGAAGTTTGGACTACATCAGAGATGTAAAAGAATGCATTCTTTTGTGAATAATTATTCATTCGATTATCGCAAAATGATTGCAGCCATTTTTTGAATACTTCGACTGGGACTTAAAAATGAAGTCACCATTCAGACTTCATTCTGCGACTTCGAGTTCTTTTTTTCATTCATTTTTTGGTTATTCATGCATTGCATTCATTGAATAAAAAGTCTCACTGAAGTCAATTGAAGTCAGTTGGAGTCAATTTACCTGTGGCATACGAGACATGATCATAAACTATTTTTGTTGCAAAATGCACTCAAAAAAATGAAGTCAGTAAGTGTCTTCTCTAAATCACTTCAAAGTCGTGACTTCAAAAAGACTTCAGACTTCATTTTTTCATTCTTTAGTCAAAAAGCGAGTCAATGAGTGCATTCGAAATTTGAAGTCATTGAATAAAACTTCAACTGATTGCATTCGCATATGAATGCATTCTTTTACAACCTGGACTATATATCTGTGGTCATAAGCGATAACAACCTAACTCGACTTAAGAAATTAGACCAATTGAAATTTCTTCTGGCGATTTTTTGTAACAAAACTGCTTTATAACTTCGGCAAACATATTGGATTTAATTGTTTATAAACAAAATAATAAAAGACCAATCAAAGTATTGAAAAATGTCTCGATGTTCCTATTCAAAATCGCCAGTAAAAATTTCAACTGGTCTAATTTCTTAAGTCGAGTTAGGTTGTTATCGCTTATGACCACAGATATGTACATCAGTGGTGGATCTAGGATTTTGGGAAGGGAGGACCAAACTTTTCGAATGAAACTTCGAGGGCATCGAGGAAAGTTAAAATCATGTTTGGTATTCATGAATGGTATAAAACTTGTCGCACAACCGAAGACAGCACGCACCTTACTAATTTTAAGTGGTTTGAAGTGTTGAGATTAACTAATTATCTATTTTTTTTTTATTAGAAATCAAATTAATAAAAACCACAAACAATTTCCGCATATTTCGTAGTCTTCATTTTAATACAATAGAAGTCGTGCCGGGTCTAACCAATCAACGCCGTTGAAGAATATCTTAAGCTTACCGTTGAAAATGTATTTCGAGTTAGCATTTTTGGTCATCGCAATGACATCACTGGAGGTCGGTGCAACAACACAAGATTATTGCAGTGGATATTTATGTGGCAATGGACAACATATCGCATGCAATAATACGGAGGTAAGAGACGACAGCGAAGCTTGATACGAGTGGGTTGGGAACTATGATTCTAGGGAAATTGAAGTTACTAAATAACCGAAAACTTTGTGAAGATTTTAGATGCCATAACTCAAGCCACAGCGCCTTTCATGCATCGTTAGTTCTATCAAAGTTCCACTTCAGCTCTTGTGGGAACATAAACTTTGTTCGCGTACATTAAAAATTTATAAAATTTTGACTGAGAAAATCTTCGCTTACACAAAACACTTCCGCCGAGAGAGCGCATTTTGACGTTTCATTGACAGCGAGAGCTACAAGTTTTTACTGTGGGACTTCCACTCCGTGAAAATTGTAAGTTAAAAACAGCTGATCGTGACAAGGGCAAGCAACAACAAAAATCTAAAAATGTAAACTTTTAACCAATTAAAATGACAACAGCTGTTTTTGCTGCAAGTTTTTACTGACTCCTGTTCGCTTGAAACTTTTTACTTTTTGCGTTTCGGGAGAGTTTTACGTCAGTCTCTCTTTACTTACATTTTTTGCAAATTTTGTAGGCGAACAAAGCTATAGTCAAATTTAGTACAAGTCATTGACCTGGACTTTTGTAAAAACTTATGAAATGTTCGTCTGGACTGGGTATCCATGTAATGTTGTGTCACACCCGTTATTAAGCGTCACTACCTGTTTTCGTTTAAAATAATCTCTCACGCAATACTTTTAAGCTTCCGCAATATTTAATTATCCACGAGACGCTAGGAGATAGCAGATAAAAGGTCTGCAGATAACTTACATTACCGCATAGATACGCCCAGCAATGTTAATTTTTTATGGTAACTTATGTAAGTAATTTATACTAGGAATTGTTGTGCTAAGTCTGTAAGTAAATACTTATGAGTTCGAAACACGCGTAAATTAAAATGAAAATAAATAGTGAATATTATGTATGTAGTATTTGAAGCAACCTAGTCAACAAAAATGTATATATAAGTATAAAAAATTATCTGCTAAGTATTTAGAAAATTTTTACTTCTATAAAGATTTTACTGGGAAAGGAAGTCTCAAGTTTCTGCTTTGGAAATTTCACTCAGTAAAACTTGCAAGTAAAAAACAGCTGATCGTGGAATTGAAATGTTTAAACTTTAAATTATCAACCAATCAAAATGGCAGCAGCTGTTTTGCTGCAAGTTTTTACTGATTCCTGTTCGACGGAGTTTTTAATAGGGATGTGTGCTTATCGGAAACATTTTACTCGGAGCAGAAATGTGTTGTGTTATACATATATGTATAATAATATTTTCCATTTTGTTTAGTCAAATCTAAAGGAAACTTTTGAAAATTTGTGAAAGTTGCTAAGCGTTTTTTTACAATTATATCTTCTATTTTTTTAATCTTTTCGCCTCCAAAGACGCATTGACTTATAAATTCTTTTAAAATAACGTGAATTTTATGGGTCTGTTCATTAACAAAAAAAATTTCCGGAACTTTCGAATTCTTGTTTTATTTATAGCTATGAGAAATTACAAAAATTCGTACCAACCAGAAATAATTATTTTGTTAATTAACAGCACTTATTTGTACACATTTGCCGTATTCCAATGGGCAATGATCCAGAGCCGGATACAGTTTTTTAAAGGAAATGCAACAACAAATTGTGTTTCGGATATTTGCAATGCGACAATTGTAAGTTCTCAAAATTTTCCCTATTCCAATCAGCTGCTGAATTTGCTGACGTTCATATTCACCATCATAAAGTCAGAATTTTCCTTCGCACTTTGTCCATTCCTTTTGGCGCAGGCCTTTTTGTTAATCAACTTCAGCTATAACTCCGATGGAAAAGCTTTTCAACAAAAATTCATCCGTCTTCGGTTATGCCGTTAGAAGTTGCCATAAACATGTATGTAAGTCGGATTAGTTCGTAGAAAGAAATTAGAAGCAGCGCACATCAAATTCGAAGATAAGCTAGGCGTTAATCTCCCCAGTGGTATGCATGTACATACATAATATACTATATATAGCGCCAAATTATTATTTTTATTATACTTCTTTCACCCTACGCAAGTAGTAAGCTGGCACTTGTTTACACCAAAAATGCGTTGCAAAAAAAAAATAACAAACAAAAAATTAAGGAAATCAAACAAGACACATACATACATATGTACATATGTATGGGCCAGTAAATACGTAGTGTACACTTACCAGCAAAAAATAGCACAGCTGGGTCAGCGATATTTAAAAAATGAAGAATGGCCGAATAAAAGTCAGTAAAAACTTACAACCGCAACAGCTGTTGCCATTTTGATTGGCTGATAGTTAACATTTTGAAATTGTTGTTGTTGATTTCCCTTGTCAAGATCAGCTTTTTTCACTTACAACAACTGAGTGAAATTTCCACTGTAAAAACTTGCAGTTCTCTCTCTCTCTTAATGAAATCTCAAAAGACGCAAATTTTTTATGTCACCGAACACTTTCTCAGTAAAAGCACATTAAAACAAAATCCATTATTAGGTCTGTTTGGTGAGCATAATTTTGACATTTCAATGGGAGAAGTTTCAAATTTCTGCTGGTGAAATTTTTAACAGTAAGATTTGCAAGTTAAAGCAACAACAAAAACTTCAAACTTTGAGCAACTAACCAATGAAAACAGTAACAGCCATGGCATACCTATACAGGTAATATCAACTCAACTCAACAGCTGATTAGATTTTGTTCATTTTCATTTGTTCTAAACTGTCAAACTTGCTTGGAATCGGTTTTTTTTTGCATTTTAACATGTGCTTTTCTGTTTTGACGTTTTAGAGCAGCGATTTCCAACATGACAGCTAGGATATTACCTGTATTGGTATGCCATGGTAACAGCCGAACAAGTTTAGCTAAAATAGCCATCGTACAGATAGCCTTCTGGTTTTTTGTTTTTGATTGTTTTCCTATTTTTTTTGTTTGTTTGTTTATATATTTACATATATATATTTTTTTTTATTATTTCAAATGCTTTTATAATTTTTTCCAATGGTAGATATTATATTAATTAAAATATCCATCCAATCAATTGATCGCTCAATTCTAATGAGAACTTAACAGGTCTGTTTTGAAGCAGCTTCGATATCAAAATACTTTTGTATGCCACTGTATGTATTTTTTTATAAGCAGTTACTTTTCAAATTTGCTGCGCACCAAAAACAAATATTTGCAAATTAAAATTTCAATAAAAAACCTCAATACCTATTTTTGAGTATTTTTTTATGCTAACCGACTTTCTAGAAATGAAAGCAAACCAAATTCCTATAAAAAGGCGCCGTAAATTATGATCACTGTACATTGTCGTCTTTACAGTTAACTAAACGGTAACAATGAAATTCGCATGCGCAATCTTAGCTATCCTAGCGGCATCATGCCATTACGCTTCCGCAGCAACAAATTTCTGTGACGCTTCCTTGTGTACGAGGGGCGCACATATCGGCTGTAATAACAAAGGAGTTAGTTAGGAAAAATCAAAGATTTATAATATAATACTCACCACACAATTTTATGTTTTTTTTTTTTTTATTATTAGACTTGGGCAGCAACATGCACCACACCGTCTTTGGTCGCTTTAACACAAGCACAAAAGGATTTAATCGTCAAGACGCACAACAAATATCGTAATGCCGTCGCTGGTGGTGAAACAAAATTGAAACCTGCTTGCCGTATGGCCACCATGCAATGGGATGAGGAGTTAGCCACATTGGCCGCTTTGAATGTGAAACAATGCCAAATGAGTCATGATGCCTGCCACAATACCGCCACATTCAAATATTCTGGACAAAATTTGGCTTGGTTCGGTTTCACTGGCAAGGGAGATAACACAAAACTTGCCGAACAATCGATCGATTTGTGGTATGGTGAAATTAAAGACACCACTCAAGCTCATGTTGATAAATATCCAAATGGTTATTCGGGGCCGTAAGTATTTTTTGTGGTGGTTTTTTAAATAAAAATTTTTTTTAAATTTTTTTTTTTCCAATTTCCATTTTAGCGCAATTGGCCACTTCACCGTCTTGTCGGCCGATAAGAATATTCGTGTCGGTTGCGCTGCTGCCAATTATGTTGAGAAGGGCTCAACATATAATTCATTCCTTTTGGCTTGTAATTACGCCACAACAAACATGATCAATTTCCCCATTTACGAATCATGCGCTACTCCAGCTTCAAAATGTACCTCTGGTTCGAATCCTTCGTTCAAGAATCTTTGCTCAATCAAAGAATCATATAATGTTAACAAATTTTTCTAAACTACATACATATATACACAATACATATGTACATTTATATGTTAATATTAAAGATTAAACAGAAATTTTTTAAATTTTAAAAATTTGTTGTATACTGGGAGGGGCCTAATTATGATGATTTAGAACAGCGAGGAGTCTTTTTCCTAGGGCTGTGCGATTAACTGATTAATCAAAATTTTGATTATTCATAATTTCGATTACTCAATTAATCAATTAATTATGGTGTTGATTAATCAAAAAAGGTGTTTACTCGATTAATCAAGGTTTTGATTAATCAAAAAGAAAATTAATTGATTATTGATTGCTCATTCGCGATCGGACAACATCTCAAAATTTTCTTTAATTTTTTTAATTTTTAATATTTTGAAACATATTTGGTTTCCATTTGTGTACCCAAGTGCAAAAAACATTAATGTATTTGTAGTCGACACACCTACCACGTGACGTAGTGACGTAAAAAAGTAGACGTAAACTAAATACCAAACAGCTTTTTAAACTTTGCATCAAAATATTTGGACAGTTGAGCTAAATGTGATAAACTATGCAGACAGGTAAAACTTACTTTTACTAAGCTATCTACTAACTACGTGTTTCTCCTTCCGCTCTTCACTTTTTGCTTTCGTTCTAAAGCGCAAATTCTCTAATTTCCTCTAGTACCCATCCTCCTCCCGGATCATAAGAGGGATTCTGCTTCTTTATACTATCTTACTTTATAACGTGGCCATAGAAGGGCATGAATATAACTCCGAGGAAGTTTCGTCTCCCATTTGTAGTCTTGGACTTAAGCATGCCATAAAAGGGATCCATGACCCGAAGGTACTTTGTGGTAAAAAAAAAGTTCCCACGGAAATGGGGCTGGTACCAGAAGGTGATAATTCCTCAAAACCTCTAAGTGAATTTTTGCTTAGTATTCGTGTAAAGAAATTCTTGGTTGACTGCTTGCTGATATGTGACGATCTGCTTGTGTGTGTGTGTCTATGAGTGCCTTGCTGTGGCTGATTGTCCTTACATTGTTTGGATTGTTGTTGCTTGCAATTTATTATTCGATAATCGTGCTGAGAATAGGCAAACTAAGCTAAAATCCAATTTGCGTATATGATAAATAGACACAGTGCTTACAAAAACCAAAACATGGGATTATGTACATTAGCTTTGTGGTTATAGTAAAATAGAATAAATACAAAAAATAAAGACAAGGCGCTTTTAGTAAACAGTCGAAAAGAGCCAGCAGTGTTTAAATGAAGTGATGATAGAAAGGATTGCGGGTAGGGAATTTAATAGATTTTGATGATTTCCATATCAGCATTGCCTGCCCGCACATGAATTTCTTGACATATCAAGAATTTATTACTGGTGTCGAAACAAATGATAAATGAGGTGTAAACATTTCTGGGAATTACAATTGTTGCTATTTTAAATGGGCTTAATTACTCTTTTGAGAGTATATTTACACTTGAGTTATTCAACCTAGATGACATCATGTATGTGGATTTCGCAACAAGAAACTTAATTATTATATTTATATACATATATGTATATATATAAATACACAAAACAAAAGTGTATACTTTTTACGTAAAATTCGCTATACTTTATTGCGCTAAATACTATGCATATATGTATGTAAATGTATACATGCGTAAATTGTTATAAATTTCCAATAAAAGAGGCTTAAAGTTAATTAAAATTAAAAATTATTTATATAATCACAATAGTGGTAAAACTTAAAAAATGACAATTATTCAATTATTTTCATGATGTTGCAACTTTTCTAATGATCAGTCTATTATTACATAGAGTACTTATACGGAAGTGCAGGAAGTAATTTAAACGAGTTATTCTTCACGTGTTGCATTATTAAAATTTAATTTCCTTTCGCATAACTTCTTTATATGCACTTGATTTGTGAGTTCAGCTTGTCGCATTATGCGACGTATATCACCAATGCGTTCATATTTATTCGCTAAAAGGTAGGCGGATTTTAATTGGCCAATAAAGATGTGTGAAGATATGCGCAATTCGATGCTGTGAATCTTTTTGGCAAGATTGTCGAGTATGGTTTTCACTTCCGGTTCATTGCTATTACACGCTGAATTAATAGCGACTGAGAGTGTTTCATCAATGTCGCGCGTTTTGATGCCATTATTCGATGTGATGCAGGCGATTAGTTTTTCTACTTCTGCGATGCGTTGATTAGAGGCAAGGAATTTAGCTGTTGCTGCAAATACTTTCACTTCGGGCAATTTGTAATCGTGGATAATTCTGTGGAATAGATTTTTTTTTGTTATTTATTCTATTAAAATCGAGTTGCAAGTTTGAATGAAGTAAATTCGAATAAATAATGCAATATAATTGTTTTCAAAAGCAAAAACTGTGGTAGATGCGAAATCAATATAGCATACTTTTAGGAGCAACAATAGAGTTGGCAGGAATTGTATAGCTAATGCAAAGTGGTGAAATTCGGGGGTGGTGAAATTCGGGAAAATTGCAAATTTTTTGCAGAGTTTTAAGAATAAGTTGAAGAAGTTTTGATTATTCATATTAGTGTAGTAAATTTTAAAATTAATAGTGTTCCACGCCGAAGATCTAAGTTTCGAGTCCTGGTACAGGTAAAATCAAAAGTGGTTCTTTCAAAATCGGTTCGCCCACCCCGTTAGTGGTTTGGGAAACTATCCGAGTATATTTCTGCTATCAATAGCTTCTCAGCAAAAATCAGCCCTATTGTAGATGCCTGTCGGAGTCGGCAAGAAACTGTAGGTCCTGCCAATTTCTGTTCTTTTTTTGTGGCCTTTACTTTCTTGGTGCAAATATTTTCCACCAAAAACAAGGATGGAAAGAATACTGCTACTCACCTATAGACCAGACCGTAACCTTCATCAATATTCTTTCCACAAAGCAAAATTAAAATACATATTTGTATGCGATCTTGAACGCCATCAAATAACGTGGGTAGCTTCAGCTTAACAGAACTGTCAATACGTATCTGAAATATTAGCACTATGTTACAAACATAAAATTTTCCAATTAATGCAAATTATTCTTTAACCTGTTTTAATATTTTCAAAGTGTTTGGTTCATCGGCAGTGGACGGCACCTCTGTTTCACAGTAAGCTAAAAATTTTGCCACTTCTAATTGCATTGTTATTGTATTTATATGACTATTCAGTGCACGCGCATCCATATGCATAACAAAATTGGAATTCGTGGATGGTGTATTCACACCAGAGGCTATACTCGAACGTCTACTACTTATTGAATTGTTTCTACTACGGAACATAGTCTCCATATTCACTTTCTCCCATTGAGTTAACTCTAATTGGGTTTGTAAATGTTTGTGCGCATTATGTAAATGTAAAGCATTCGCATGCAATTGTTGAAATGAATCACAATTCAATGAATAAAAACGTACACAAGTCATGCTGGCGCGTATAGGATCTTGTAGTAGCATTTGAAGCTGATAAAGTGAATTCAGTAAATTTTGTGTTTCCAAATAATGACAAGTCTGCAACAACGTAGAACGCCAAATTGTTAAGTTCGCATCCAGCTTTTGCATACTTTCAATCAAAGTTGGCACTTCACCATGACGTAGTGATACTAGAAAAATATGCTGTATAAATAATTCGCATTCGAGATTTTGTTGTAGAAAATATTTAAGCGCAGCAATGAGTTCATGATGACGTATAAGATATTGCAGCACATCAATATGAGATCCATAGGTTAGCACATAATAGAGACATTCCTCAAAGCCACGCGTATGCTGAACATATTGACGTGACTTGTTATCCAAATTTGCATGCAAACCGCTGAGATTACTATGCAGATCAGTATATTGGCCTTTAGTGATATTTTTCAAATTGGCTAGTGTGGTGAGTATGCCCAAAGCAGGTTCGTGTAAACGTATTGGGCATGGATCTTTGCGCCGCGTTAGAAGTGATGCCAATGAAGTATTTGAACTGCGTATAAGTGAAGCACGTTTCAATGTTTCCGGTTGTGGTTTGAGGCATGGTGTATTTTCTATAGTTTTAATAATTTCTTGTAGTAGTGGTGGTCCACGTTGTGGCCTTTTTGTTATACGTATATCCTGTTCCGTATAACTCTCGCAGGGATTATCATTGTTATCCAAATCGTGAGAAGTTGACATGATGTATTCGCTTATTTTGTCATTCATAAATTCGCTGCTCAATTTTGTCATGCAGTAGGAGAACTTTTCGCGTGCTGTAAGGAAGGGTATGTAAGTTAAAATCAATAGAAATTGTATTCATTAACTAACCTGTATCAAAGCAACCAGCACGCAAACAAGATAGTCCATGTGCAGCCATCACTCCAGCTGTAGGAAATCCACACTTCAAATGAACTTCAAATGCTAAATCCCATTTTTCTGCTTGAACCAAAGAATCTCCCAGCTTACGTAGGCTATGATTGTTCAGTGGACCGGGAGGTATTAAAGATTCGCAACCATTTTGAACTACGGACATAATTATTTCTGAATGCTCGCGTATAGTTTCGATTTCCGGTGGGCCACCACGTACCTGGATAAAGATATAGATTAATTGGAATTTTTTAGATAAAAAAGTATTTAATTTTAGCCAATTATCCGTAGTGGAAGAATAACTTCAACTCCTTTTTAGAAAAGAAGCAGAGTTGAATGAGTTTATAGGTATCCTCTGAGAAACCCTGTAGTTTGTAACAACTGTTGAACTTCATAGACAATAAATTCAAAAGTGTTGTACAATATTTTTGCTCGTACCTTAGCAGCCAAAGCAAGACAGTTCATCATTTTCGCTACGAGCTCATAGTCCACCTCCGGATTCGGCACAAACAGCTTTTCCAATTTATGACAATGATATAGCAAGAGATCAACACACTTCTCCCGACCTTGATGAAATGTCAAAATGGAGAGACATAAAGCTACGCTGGGCGCATGCTCATAACAGAATTCTTCTCGTAACAATTTGTCATGTGTAATGTTACCACACAATTGCCATTTATATGCATCGGTTTGACGTGTACGCCCACCAGATCCACCTACAACAGCGCTATCACCTTTTCCCACAACACCGGCATCCTGAGTAGTACGCATACGTTGCAACTCTTCTGTCTTACTAAAACAATCATTACAAACACGCACTTCTACTTCCTCATAGATGTCGGGTATACGCATACGATGCGTAGAGCAAGCAAAACAAACAACACGTCCACAACGACGACAATGATGACGACGCATAAGCATAGTGAAAGCGGCACGATGGCAGCACATACAATGAGTGGCATCATCATCACGTATCCAATCTTCACGCGCTGGTGCTGTGGGTGGCATTTGAAATGTGCCACAAAGTGAATCCAATGACTGTTGCATATCAGTGGTTTGCGAGACACGCTCTGATGAGGAAGCACTATCGGACACGTGATAATCCAAAGCTTTTGTACCGTAAATGCGCAACAAGAGATCAATGCATTCATTTGTGATAACATGATTCTTCTGATATAAATTGAAATTAAGCAAAATGAAAGCAGAGTTAGAAGTTTGACCAGAGCTGGTTTCAGCACCCAGCTGGAATTTTACTCTGTGCGGCGCATGCAAGTGACGCGTATGTATGTCATAAATGTGACCGCGCTTTTCGAAACAAAATGAGCATATAACGTCTGCATCCGTTTGTGAGAGCGACGGACGTACTGCAGTCAAAACTTTGGTTAGAGTTTCAAATTTTGTATTCATCACCAACTGTTCAATGATCAGTAGAGGATATTTCAATAATTTCCAAAATGGAGCAAGTTCGTTTGGTGTTAACTGTTCAAATATTGTTAGAGAAATTTTATAATTTCTATACAATTGAGAATCGCAACAACGTGATAAACAATCGACGGTATAACTCATTAAATAAACCGAACGAAATTTGTCCTTATTTGTATCGAGAAAGTTGACAACATCTGCTTCTGGAAATGTTTCGAGTATATGCAGTAAGTATTTTTGTAGATGGCTTTCTGCGTCACTCCCAGCATAATCACACACGTCGTCATCATTTAGCTCTAGCAAAGCGACAAGTAAAGCATCGAAAAAACGCTGTTTCTGCGCGCTAAAACGCTCGGCTAATTTAACCACGCAACACCATTTATAACATAATTTATACAAGCGCAACTGCAATAGTTTTTCAAATATCGTTGTCGGTGTTTTAAGACCGAAATCATACGCCTGTGGCCATGTCTCGAACAACAATACCTCAGAAACTTTTGCATAAATTGTTATATCAGCCAAGGTGGCTTCGAGCTGGCTACGCAATGTGGCGGGTATGTTTGAATAGGCTTGCTTATGCTGCAGTGTTGTTTCGATAAGTTCTTTGGCCAAACGAGTGGTGGCAATTTTCGTGAAATTCGCTTGTATAAGTTGAGCGCGTATGCCCACATCATGTATGCGTCCCGCCCAACCAATGTGTCGTGCATCTTCGTTGATTAGTTGTATGAGCAATTGATCTGCTTGTTCGCGCTGCGCGTTTTTTGTTCGATAACCCAATTCGAGTGTATGTAACTCCAGCTGCGTCAATTTACTGATGCTGTTGCCTGCTATTACAATTGGGTCGTAGTCTGAGCGCAAGGCGGCCACAAATTTGTTACCTTCGTATAAAGATGATAGCTGCTCAATCTCTTCTAATTCAAGTAAACGCTCAATGAAGTTTATATTTATATTATTTGTCTGTAACGGGATGCTAGCTACATTTACATTGCTGCTAATAATACCATGTAAGAGGCGCGCCAAAAGAGGATTTTGATTTGCTACGTAATTGAGTATGCTTTCGGCTTTTTGTGTGTTAATTTTACTCCATACACCGGCGCCCTTGGTAGCAACAGCAGCAGTACTGTTACTACTGCCACATTTACCAGCTATTTCAGGACACACATTTAGTGCTAATACATGGACCAAATTCAAGTTTAATGCTGCCACATTTGCTTCGATTTCCAATGGTGTCATATTACATTCGAAAATCAATTCGCCTATTACATCACAGACATTAATTTTCAATAAAGCTCTTGTATGATATTCGAGATTGCGATCACGTAGCTGCACCAATTGTGCCAACTGTTGCACATAGTTGATAAAACGTTGATAATAATTACATTTTGATTGCAAATCATGAAAGCATGTCACATGAGCTTTCAAGTCATCAAAGTGTCCAATTTCATTTGCAACTTTATGGAAGACAGCATGGAATGCACGTTCTTTTTGCAGTTCTAATGTCAACTTTCGTGGTCTCAGCGCATAATAATTATCGTAAAGCAGTTCTGAGAGCCGCTGTTGTTCACCTAACTGTTGTAAGCATTCGTTAAGGTTTTCAAGTAGCGTCATTGCTCCTATATCCTTGTATATGCATGTTTTAATAATGGAACTGTTAGCACTGGTAGTGTTCCCTTCGCTCCGTAATGAACGTGTCATGCATCCACCTGTTAGTTCTTGTTGCCTCCTTATAATCATTATTACATTTGATGTTATTTCCCGATTGAATGGTAAATTAAGTACCAAATCTGTGATTATGAATGCATTGAGGTATGGAGTATCAAAATTACGCAAAAATAAGTACTGTGGATTATTGATATGACGTTGATACAATTGTTGTTGATCGGATGTGGGGTGTATGCGTTGAGAATTCGCGAAGCTATCGATTATACTGATAATGCGTGATATGTCGAACCCCTTTCCGGCCACATTTCGTATCTGTTCAACTGTTGCTTTTGGTTGTTCAGCTTGGCAGCTGCGTTCGTCTTTTTGGAGGTACTCTTTATAGATTGAGGCGAGTTTTTGCTTGATTTGCTGTTGTTGCTCGACGAATTTAAGCTCGCGATTGAGTGCGGTGTCTTGTAGGTGGAAAGTCTACGAAAAAATTAAAATTTGTTAGAAAATTATTTTAATTATTCAACAAACTATGGATCTTCCTATCTCAAAAGGCATTTTTAAATCATAATCTCATGACCCATAAAGAGTAGTAACATGAAATAATATGCTACGAGGGAACTCGGAGTGCCAGAAGTTTTACAGCATTGGTTACAAATTTATTAAAAATTAAACTATCGTTTTTCTTTTACAGATAAATGTGACCTTTTTAATGCTTTTGGTGTTGTTCTTTTCCTTCCGAGATGTATATGGCTTTTGGCAAAAACCAGTAGATTTCAAATATCATTATAAAGAAACCTTTCCTCTTTTCGATAAGGATAATAAATAAATGCCTACTTGTTGAAAAAAATTTAAATATTTTTAATGAACAAACCTCATTTATTATACATTTTGAAGTTTAGGCCCTGTTTGTTGGTGAAAGTTCATTAAAAAATAATTTGATGTTATGTACGGATATATGTAGCTATGTAATTAGACGTATCCAATTTACATATCATCGGTGATATACGTTTCTATACTTAGGTTGTGACATAGGCTGAAAGTATGAGCCTAATATCGACAGTTCAAAATCGAACCAAATATGCATTACAACCACAACAACTAACCTCAATAATAAATTTAACATCTTTAAAACTTTTTAAAGATAATGCCATTATTGCCAAATTCTCTGGTGAACCCAACATTTGCGGTATTATATTACGTTCTGTTAAGCGTTTGAATTCTTGACGAGATTTCAATTCATCTACGATATTCCGTTGTTCACCTTCTTCTACAGTTGTAACGCTACTGACCATGACATTCGTATTGCCACTAATACTATTTTCATTTGAGCGCAATGTCGTATGTCCTGCTAAACCAGCGGCACCAATAATGGTGGCACGACGTTTTTTACGTGACGCCTTGCGACGTGACAAACTTGCATGATTACTACGATCACGACTATCATCATCACTGGACGACTTCTCCACAGCATCTGCATGCATGTGTACCAATTGTATTAGCTCTTCGGCTTCTAAGGAATACTTTTGCTGGACGTTTGCCATGCTGAGTGATGTATCGAATTTTTCCAAAACGGAGTATTTCCACAATGCTTCCGTTATAACATCAGTAATACGCTGAAACCGTTGTTGTACACGCTCAGACGAGAGCTTATAGTCCTCAGAATGTATTTTTTTGGTTATGAAATTTTTGAGAAATCCAAAAATTACTTGTAGAGCTTGACCGGAACAAATAAATCCAAAACGTAAGGCACCACTACTTGAAGCTTGAGCTGAACGCGCTGAAGCAGTTGGAGTCTCAGCCGCCATCTCAGGTGTACTGCTGGAGTCGGTGGAATAGCCCGAAGGATTGCGATTGCTTCTAGTTAAACCCAAGATATGTGTATTTGAAGAATTACGTAAATGCTCCCAACGCAAAAAAATTAATTGGAAAATATCTTCAATAAGTGCGCATAACATATCCAAATTGAGTATTTTGCGTAACATGCCATTCAGTTGCTGAATTTTATATTCATAGTGGGTGTTCAAATTGTAATCTGTTTGGGGTAGCACTATGTCGCAGATTGTGCATAATGCAGTATAGTAGTTCAAAGTCTCGATTTCAAGTTCATAAAGACATTTCATGGTTGACAGTTGTTTTTGCCATTTCCAGGTAGATTCGAGCAGGCGACGTGTATCTTCGAAGCTGTTAATAAAGGGAAATATTATGAAGATTCCGCATTTTGAAATAAGAATAAAAGTTATAACATCAGGATTTCTGGCGAGTCAAAGTCAAAAAATGCAGTCCCGTCAAAAAGTTCGTAAGGATTTGGAGTCAACAAATTGTTCATACCTAAATACATATAACGAAAGTTAAATTAATATTACCTCGCATTAACGTCATGATCGTAGAGTAGCTTAAGTACGCTTCTCGCATTTAAAACAGTATCTAAAGTTATAGACTTGTACGTTTCGGCAAACCTTTTTAAAAAATCTAAAATGATTACAATACGTTGAAAGTCGGCATAAAAGAATGTATGAACTTCCTGCAAATTCTGTGGGCTTTCATCCACATTGTATTCCGTCAACCATTTATGTAGATTACCCACATCAGCTAATGGTTGCATTGTGTTCGAGAATTCATTGGCAAATTTTAATATTAACAAATTTTTACGTAATCCCTTGTCTATAATATTATGGGTGCTCTTTAAGTTCATAGCTAACAATGGTGCAAAGTGTTGTCGATTTCGGAGAGCTTGATGTACCACAAACTCCCTACTGGGTAGCCCAGTTGAACACATCTGCCATTGTCCTTGTGCTTTCTCTAGCACCTCAATCAACAAATTGGATTCTTTTCGTGCAAGTAATGCTAAGCATGTATCATCCGCTTGTGTTATATCAGTCATTAAATATTTGATTAATTTTACACGCAAGGATGGCGCTTCAAGTATATTCAATGGAAAGTTCACAATAAAATTAATGAACTTTGTTCTAGATTCGCAGTTAGTTGTTGGTGATAATAGCAAATGCAATACTTCAGCGATTACACGAGCGATATGGATTTTAGATTTTTCTCGACTTAAATTCAATATCTGTAATACAGGGTATGGATGCTGTTGGAGTATATGAGTTACGTTTGTGGGGGCCACTATGCTACTGGTGGGGCGCAAAGTATGCAACCAACTCTGCAAATAAGTACAAAGAGGATATACATATATGTATGTATATTGAAAAAGTATATAATAAGGATTTATTCATATTTAATTGATTTACGAACCTTTAGTATGTCACATTCCTTAAGAGGTAGCAACTCCAAGTACTCCTCAACGCTAGATTCGCAAGCAGACGAGTTTTCTGATATCCTCTGCATCTTTAGTTGTTTGGGTGGTGTAATAAAATATTTAAACTATTGCACCGTTCTCATGTTATCAATTGTAGCTTAAACCTTAACTTCTTTATTGTACGTAACTTGTTTTTATATGGCACTTTTATTCTTTAACAAAACAATTATTATCATATCACCACGTAATCTGTGAGAAATAACAGAAATTAGTTCTTTTTCTTTTTAATTGTGATGTCCACTTTCCTTTGTTTAATTTTTCAATTTACAGCTGATTTTGTTATGATAACTCACGGTGGCCAGACCAATATACTTGTACAGAACAACATTCCCAAGAGGAAATCTGTCATATGGGAAGACGACTCAACTTCGGCTTTCTGTAAAGCTGCGTTTGCTCTGCCGCACATGTATGTATTTTCAACTAAGAGCCCTCCTACTAAAAGCTGGTGATGAATGCATTACCTTTTCATATTGATGCAGCAAATTTGATGGTCATTTCGTCCTACGCCCTGATGACCGTTCAGCAAATGCTTTCAGGTAACGTCTCATGTGATGGTCAGCTGTCTTGTAGGGCCTGTAACCTAATGGTGCTATTCTCAGCTCCAAATGAGGTGATGACAGCTGCAATGACTATTGCAAAATTCTAGGAACAAGTGGAATTGGACTATAACAATTGTCATTAGTCACAATGACAATCCTCCCCAGAATAGGGGAGTAAATACATTTTCAATGGAAAATTGTCGATTTTTTTTATCAGTGACAACTCAGTTGATACTCAGGTCTTAGTAGAGCGGCACACAAATGCAAACAGCAGACATCCATACCACACAGCTGTTTGATCTGTGACAGTTTTAGACACCCCATTTGAGACTTACCGTATATGGCGCCATCTGCTTGTCAATTTCATGCCAGTCGAAGGCAAAGGCAAAGGCAAATCAAGAATGACGTCGACGTCAAGAATGACAACGAAATTTTTGGACTAATCTGACTACCTTCAATTGTTTATCAAAATTAAAGCGAAATTATTAGCACCAAATCATATAATTAGACACAAAGTAATGTACTCATTGTGACCCACTTCACAGGAAGGATGGTGTATATAGATCGAGGTAAGTTAATATAAACTGAATACATACATATATTGCAATGCACTCACTTTTTGTCCAACAGATGGTCGTGTTTGGGAACAACGGCCATGGAGCGTGGATCGGGTTTTAGAGATTTTCATAAGCATTTGGTTTGTGATTGTGGCCTTGTAAGTAAATGAGTGGTTTGAAGAGTTAGGGAATTTTTTAATATTCCTGAAATATTTGCAGCTTTAAAACGTTAATGGCCCCTCTCATGGCTGATGGTGGGCAAAATGGAGGAAGCAATACGCGCCGTGGCGGATGGGGATCTGGTGGCGGAGGTGGTGGCGGCGGCTATGGTCCAGGAGGTGGTGGTGGTGGAGGACGCGGCAATCAAGGATTCGGTCCAAATCGTCGCATCGGACGTGTTGAGAATACCTCAATGAATTGTAATATACCTGGTGGTGGATGAGGATAGTAATGTGTCCAAGCGAATGATGTAGAACGTATTATTTTTTACAAAAAATATATACGATCTGCAAGTTTGGACACAGCAGACCACCTTAACTAATGCGCCGTCAGATCTGGATTGGATTAATTGAACACCTACATATATATATGTGTATAGTGCGCTATTATGTTGCGACGACTTTAGCATTTATTGCTTCTATGACGAACAGTTTTTTAACCCTTTATTGGGAGAAATTGTTCTGAATTTTATGAGTCGTCTTTACATGTTAAACAAAAATTTAAAATAATTTTTTAGTCGAATCGAAATAAACAATCTTACTAGTTAATTAATAAATGTACATACATACGTACTTATGTACGTATTTGCAAATATGGCTACACTAGGTATTTTTCTTAAATGTGCAATAACCCATTACTACTAAAAATCTCGAATAAAACAATTTTAATTTTCCACATAACTTGTACATATAAATTCCCTATAAGAAAATATAATGATCAAAGTGCGGAAGGAACTAAACATTTTTTTAATGTTTTGGGATCGCGTCCGTCAGGAAGGAGAATATAGGTAACGAGAGGTGAGAGGCATCAAGTTGCATGGCTTTACCTTTCTGCATATTAGTCGCCTCTTACGACCGGTATGCCTATGATCACCTCAGCCATATTCTAAACTCCTTACCCGCAGGGGTGGTTGTGGTCAAAGGCCTCACCTTTTAGGCTATCTTAATTTGGTCAAAGAGCTTGTACATATGTATATGTCATCATTTTATGCTCTTTGGCATTTTGATGCGCGTTGTTGTCTGATGTGAACCGGCGATAAAATGTATTGAGAATTTGCTCGTCTCGTAAAGATTTGTTGCGTACTGCGCCATCTATATATCATTTTACTGGAACTCGCTTATGAAAACAGCACGTCAGTCGTCAGTCGTCGATGACAAACAATTTTGATATGGTCTAATTTGTAACTTTAGAAAACAAAGCTATTAGCAACAACAAAGAAGTTATTTGGCTGATTTTGCTCGACTTCGCAGGAAGTATGGTATATATAGATCGTGGTAAATTAATAAAGTGAATAAATTATTTGGGTAATTGTTTTAATTACATTTATTACAACAATCTCCCTCAGATGGTCGTGTTTTGGATCGGCGGCCATGGAGTATTCAACGCGTTTTAGAGATTTTCATAAGCATTTGGTTTGTGATAGTCAACTTGTAAGTAAATGAAGAATTTAAAGAGTTTAAGGATTTATTAATTTCCCTTAAAAAAATTTCAGTATTAACACACTGACGGCTCCATTCATGTCCAATGACAAAAAAGAAAGTGGCAATACACGCCGAGGCGGCTGGGGCTCTGGAGGCGGCGGCGGCGGTGGTGGTGGCGGCGGAGGAGGCTATGGGCCAGGAGGAAGTGGTGGTGGAGGTGGATCCAATCGTCGTATCGGACGTATATCGAATTCAATGGATTGTAATATACCTGGTGGTGGTTGCTGCGGCTAGGAAGTGTGATATACGCACATTTCGTGTGCTTGGACATAGCAGATTGATATTAACTACTGTCACTGCCAAATCTATTCCGAATAATTCAAGTATTTTATCATTTGATGTTTTTATATAAAGCAGTGGCGGATCCAGGATTTTGGGAAGGAGGACCCCGTCAAATTTTTCTAATGAAATTTTGAGGACATATTTTATCCAGCGTTCCTGTAAAATATGATTTGTGCAAACTCGAAGGGAGGTGATTTTTTTTACCAGAACAACCCCTGTGGATCCGCCCCCAATATAAACTATTTTTTACCAATAATAATTTCATTTCTAAAATATTCCAATCTGTGATGTTACTTGGAAAACATTTACCCTTACAATGTAATAGTGGGTTGGGGTGGAACTACACGTCAGCTCCAATAAACGGCTATAATTATTTCTCTTAATGAAGATTCCTAAAGGCAGAACAATTGCCCTGGATGAGGTTGACCTTTTATAAGGGTACTGGGATCTTCGATATAGCCTTCGTCGACATAAAAACATCCGAAAAGAGATATCTAGTCCTAGCAAAAGCTGGGCAGCTGAGCATTAAGTGATTTGATGATTTCACCATGTCATGCTCCAAGCAGATCACATAGCTAAGATTGACCAGCGGGATATTCAGCTGCACCGCTGGCCTCCGATATGGAGGTACCCCAAACCTCATAAAGAGATGTGCCTTAGAGAACCTTAGTAATTCCGATAATAGCCTGAGGTCAACATTTGGCCAGCAGGACCTGGACACCCAAATAGGGGTGCTGTTAGACCAGTGGCTGGGGAGAGGCATTCCTAGTTGCCTATAGTCCTCCGTTTGGATGACGCTGCAATGGTCGAATAGCTTAACTTTCCTGATAACTCCGAGTTCCTGACAGAAAACATCAAAATTTCTTGCTTTTCTTTAAACTCAAAACCAAGTCTTTACATATTAAACACTCTTACTTTATTTGTATTACATGAGAGCAAAATTTTTACAAATGAACAAAACCAAAAAATAATTATTAAAGTTGAACTTTGAACATTGGCAAACCCTTAGCGCCCAAACCAGTAATCTTATAAGTACTGCCAGCAGGAGCAGGTTGTTCAAATTTAGCTGATGTTGTGACGTACAAAATATCGAGATTGGGGCCACCAAAGGCCGCTGAGGTGATTTGTTTGCAAGGGAACTTGATTTCGAGCAAAACTTTGCCGGTGCTATAAAATAAAAAGCGTAATTAGTAAACAAGGTTCAGGGCTATATATGAAAATCAAGAGAGATAGAGGAAGAGAGTGAACTTACGTTGGATTGACCTTGTAAAGGGTATGTCCATTGAAGGTGGCTACATAAATATTGCCGTCACTATCGATGGTCATACCATCGGGTAGTAAATTATTCTTAGGATTTGATTTGTGTAGATCAAAGACTACTTTGGGATTGCCTAGAAGAAACAGACAAAGATAAATAAGGAAAATTAATACATTAACCAACTCTAATGATCCAAAATATTTTCTCTTACTTGGTACACCAGCTTCAAAATCATAATCGTACTCCTTCACCTCATAATCGGCTGTGTCGATGTAGTAAAACTTTTTGGTTTTCTCATTCCATGCGAGACCATTGGAAATACCAACATCGGTCTTAACTAGAGTTACTTTGCCACCCTTTTCGTATTTGTACAATTCACCCCAACGATTTTTGAATTCATCGCCAACATAAACCATTGTGCCACAGAAAAGACGTCCACGTGGATCAGCTTTACCATCGTTGAAACGATTTACAACATATTTATCATCGGCTTGCACTTCGAACAAAACACGCTCAATTTTGCCAGCAGCGGAAACACCATCCCATGACACGACTAGTACACGGCGTTTATCACCAATCACAAACTTGCCATCTTCGCCCTCAACTGGTACTATGAATGAGGCGAGCTCGACACCAGGAACTTTAGCAACGTACACCTTATCTTGTTGATAATCGTAGCGCAGCAATTTTCCAGCTTCAATGTCTACATAGTAAAGACTTTGCTTCTCAGCATCCCAATGTGGAGATTCGCCAAGATGGGCATAGCCGTTCTGTAGGGGTTCAACTTTGTAAGACATCTGGGGAAGTAACAGAAAATAAAAAAAAAATAGTAATTTCGTCATGTAAAAATAATCAAGAAAATCTCTGAGTGTATTTTTCCAATATTTGCAATTAATTTGCGAGGGTTATCACAGATTGATCTTCGGAATTGTAGCATCTGTTTGAAATGTAAAAATATTTACAAAATGATTGTGTTATCTCTTGAATTTTTTTTTTTTTTGGGAGAAGTCTCAAGGAGCTGTGGGACCATGAAAATAACATCCCTAACAAAACTTGCCGATCGCGTATAGGGTTGGAATGAACTGCAACGAAGGAGTAACTCCACGAAATATAGGAACGTTCATTCCTCTCTCTAATAACCCAAAACTAAGAAAAATTAAAAACGAACTGCTTTCGAAGAAAAAATTACGAATTTGCTATGGATACTTTTACTTTTAAATTTGTTAAGCTTTTAATTTCCTGCTCAAACAATTTACCAAAATAGGAAACGAATTAAAATTAAGATGACGGTAGTGATGTTAAAATCGCCACATCGTTCTCCAAAAGGGACTCGTAGAACAGATATTAGAAACAAAAACTCGAACCAGTAAAATTTTTCACTCTTCACAGTTCCCGCCTAAGAAGGATCATTTGAGTTTCCGATTTTTATACCCAATTGCGCTTTCACGATTATTTGTTGGGAAACAATTATCTGTTCGTAATAAAAATAAATAATAGATAAAGTTATAAAAATCCATTATTCTATAGTGAAAACATAAACCCGTTTTATCTTGTTTTTGAAATTTTCGAAAATTATTTTTCATAGAATTTTTTAAAATAGGCGTGGCATGTTTTATTATTATTATAGTTCAGATTTTTGTATAGTTTGTTTTGTGGCGGTTTCAAAATTTTACTACGGGCTCGCATAATCGCACAGTGGGGTGTTTGGTCAATTTAGGCATGCAAAAATTTATGAAAAAACTTTTCTTATGACAAGTATTTGTGGAATTTTACTATCATAAAAAATTCAAATAAAATCAAAATCAAACAAAAATATAAAGCGAATAATATTTTTTATTAGTTTAAGAATTAAATTTAAACTCAAAACGAATCAAAAAAAGAAAAAAAATTAGAACAAGCGATAGTAATCAAACAATAAACAAAGTTTAATTGGAAAATTTCCATTATATCAATTTTTATATTTTTAGTATAAATTTGGTTTATATTCGCGTCTTCTTCCAATCATAAAAATCAATAATAACTTTAATTAATAAGCAAGATAAAAAATTATTTAATGGACATACGTTTATATTGGCCTTCAGAACTCTACGGATTTGTACTCCAAAAAGTTCTCACTTCAACACACAGAAACAATTGAACATGCACTGCAAACGTAGCCTAAAACGGTACCAACCTTAAACTTTACAACTAAAGAAACTCAAATACATAGGTACAATGTGAACGAAAATGTCCATGAAATCACGCTACGAAATATAATAAAACAACCGTTAATTAGTAAATACCGTTGTATTAGCTCCACTTATATTAACTTCCATAGATACTTCTATTGGCTTTTTTGTTGTTGTTTCCTCAACAACTTGCGCATTTATTTTAAAACCAACCAACAGCGAAATTATTATTAAACTTGAAAAATACATTTTTTTTTTGTATGTTTCGCATGTACTTCTACTTATAACATATGACTAAAGAGGTAATGTTACGAATCTCAATATTTCAGAACTGTAGTGCGCTTTGCGAGCTAAAACTACATAAACCGCTTTAATACAAGAAACAACTGAAAACTTGATTTCAAATGCATTCACAATTTATATGAATGAGAAACGTATTGAGTGGTTGGTGATGACAGCAGAATGAGTAGCAGCAGAGAGGTTAAAAGGAAACCTCTCGGGTATATTCACCAAATCACCAACAATCACCAAAATATCAGCTGACGTAGTAGGAAATTGAGAGATTCAAACAAATCATAATTTACTTACAAGCTTGTAGGCTGGTTTGAAAACAACATTCGATTTAAAGTGCATACTCGAATGTAAGTATATTCATCTGTACATGTGTATGCATGATCTGCATTATACCGGCTCTTTACTGCAGGTGTGAATTAGCAGACAAAAATAAAGGTGCCAAATGGTTTGCCATTTGGTTGATTTGTATTACCACATTTATATAGAGAAAAAAGAACTGGTTTTGATAAAAAATTTTTTTCCAATTTCAAAATTTCTGTAATTTCTGTTACATTTCCTAAATCAGTGGAGATATGGAACTAAATTACATCACTTGTTGCGGCACTCATAAGCACCTTTATTGATTTGTTTGTACTAACACATTTCGGGTCACATTTTGGTCGATAAATCCTAAACCGATCGAGTTATCGAAGTAACGGCTATCTTAAATTTTAAGTTAAACGTCTATAAATACAACGGCAAAAGTTGTGTTGAATTTCAATTAACAGAATTGGATTGATGTGCGCTCAAACATACATACATACAGACGGACAAAAACTCTAAAACTGTAGATTTGGACGTTATTGCCTTAATAATGAGCCCTTCTATCAATGTACTATTTAAATGTACAGACATCGACTTTTTACAAAATTGTATCACTTTACTGCACTTCAAATGATACTTCAGCGTATGCTTAAATTTCAACGCAATGGCAGCCCTTAAGCTAAGCTAGCTAACGTTATTTTTCAATGTACGAGTATGCGCAACAAAACAGAGAATGTTGAGAGAATTATTAAAACTATCGAATTTCAAATGTTAAGTAATTACATTGCAATTTCTTAAAGAATTAACATTTTTGCTCAGCACAAGCAAAAATAAATGTAGTCGGCTTTAATTAAGGTTAATAGAATAATTAACGCATTTTGTTTTATTTAATAACTAATAATTTAAAACAATTCTAAATATTTGAAGGGCTTAAGCTATAAGCAATTATTTCAAATTAAATTCATTAAGAAACAAAAACAACGAAAACGTTACACTTAAAAAAAATTTGTTTTTAATAAAAAAAAAAAATCGAGATCTTAATACACTCAGCACTGCACAAAGTTTCTTAGTATAAAATTTGTTTTTAATTATTCGTACCTTTAACGAAAATTTGTTTTCTCTTTCGAGTATTGCTCCGGGAAATAAAGAAATGTACTTTTAAAAGTTTATGAACACTATGGTAGTCACGCACAAAACAAGACTGAAATTCTATGAGCAGAATCGATCTTTATATAGTCGTTTAACCGATAAAATATTTTGTTTATGCGCTACGCTTAATCTCAATGGCATTATTGTTGTATTAGTAAATCAGTGTAGCGTGGGCGTGAGGATGCGATAAGCCATAAGCGTTGGGCTTTAATCTAGACCTACATCCCCTACACAAAGTTAAGTACAAGAGCTAACTCAAAACTTGAATTGAATACAAAACTTGCAATTAAAAGTGAAATCTTTAATTTTTTTATATTTTTCCTTCACAAATATTCGCAGAGTGCTCATAATTTAAGAATCCGATATGAGTCCAAAATATATGAAAAATATGATCCTTGGAGCCCATGAGTGCCGATTATGGGGCAAAAAGGGACACGAAAGGACTTGTGGTATTTTTCCATATAAAAATGTTGCTCATACGCCTAGTGGATCCACTGAAAGTTACATAATTTTTAAGCCATTTTACAAAAATTTTATGCAACGCAACTAAAACTGCATGTCCCTCATAAAAATGTAGCATATTTACAGCTTCGTGTATGCCAACCTCTTGGAAAAGAAGTGGCTTTCTTTTGATAAGCAGGCATATTGAGATACATATGTATGCAAATACATACCGAATACATTCAAAAAAAAAAAAAAAAACAGAAAAGCCGTTTATAATATTGCACATAAGGTAGTATATTTAATTTTTGCAGCTGCTTTGCATGTATGTATGTAAGTGTGTACTCACATATGCCGGTTTTCAACGATAAACAAAATTTTGTCTTTTTTATAAGAAAAATCGTTGAGTGATTTTTTAGAGTTGCCAAAATTTTTTAATTTGACCAGTATTTACCGAATATATTCGAAATACCCAAAAAGAAGACGAATTTATTCAGCAGAATAGATGGAGCAAAACAATACATTAAAAAATAAAACGCCATGAGTGATTTAATTAAAGAAACAATCAGACTTACAATACAATAGAAGCTTCTAACAACAACACAACAAAGTAAAACAGAAGCTTCCACATTAAAATTTAACTTAATCGATAACTTTCCATAGTAGGGCGGTAGACTAAACTTTTATTATTCTCTACTAGAAAGCTCATTTTTCTTTAAGAGCCGGTTTCACGAAAGCTATTTAAATTAAAAATAATTTTTTACACGAACTCTATATCAGGATCCAAAAATACAGGTCATGTTAATAGGCCAGCTGATTTTTATTTTTTTCTAGAATTAGGACAATCTGTATGTTTGTCGAGCTACTACGACCTGTTATAGTTGAAATTTGACAACCAATAAAAATAAGTTTTAACTTGAATCGATTAGTAAAACTGGCTGTAACATAATAAAAAAAGGTTAAATATTATCGATCAAAAAAATCGACATCTGATCCAGGGGGCGAATTACGACATACGATCCGTGATCGAATTCGAATTTTTAAATCACAATGACTTCGAAACATTCCAGCCTGTTAAAAAAATAATAATGCATAATTGAACCTACTTATTCGATTACGGATCGTATGCCGTAATTCGACCCCTCGTTTTAGAGCTTTCGAAAAATTAAAACGGCAACAATGGTCATAAAATTTAAATTTTCATTCTTAAAAGAGGCTGTCGTTAGCTGTCACTGAACTGTCGCTGAACTTTTATAAAGAACTTTTTTTTTTAAATTGGTGTGTTTGTATGTAGTATGTAGTATGTATTTACATACATATGTATGTATGTTGTATTTTTATCAATAACATGAATAAACAATGACCAATTTTATTGATTGCATATAAGCAGCTATTTACATAGCTGCATACATAATACAATTTAAAAAAAGAAATTTTTATGAAAGACAACAATAACGATTTTGAATATATTCATCTACTTGTGAGTAGTGAAAAAAAGTCATTACGAAATCCTTTGTAATAATCCATTTATACTTTGGCGTATTCTGCATTTTGCAAATTGAAGTTTTAAATTTTATTATAGTGAGTTCAGCACAAACGCTGGCAACCTTGTCATGAACTTTATCACAACAGTTTCAAGAACTTATCACTTTCCTTCTTAGCATATGAACGTCTTCAATACGTTTGTGTGACATACCCTGACCTTTGAGTGCAACTTCGTTCAAATGTTATTTTTGAATAAACATAGGAAAGTTTTACTAGTAAAAGTATGTAGTAAACTTACACATAAATATTTGCAGCTGTAAACAAACAAGGTGACTACTAAATCATGTATAGCCATTCAACTGGTAAGAGGAAAATCCCATGGTCTATTATACATACATAAATAAAAGATTAATGAAAAGCGGTTTGTTTCTAGAAAGGGTGTCATATTTTTTGCACATTATAATTTAAAATTATAAAACATTTCTATTGACAGAATGCACATTACATAAGTCTACAATGGAATTTCAATTTTATTTGGCTTACATTTTTTCATATCCATCAGATTTATTTTTTTATTAATTTAATTATTTATGCTAGGCTGTATCAAAAAAAGGACGTATGAGGTGGGCTAGAAAAAATTTGTTCTAAATGCCCTGGGGTATATCCATAGTCAACATTAAGCATGAATGTTTGTTAGTTTTCGCTTCTACTCATAAACCTTGCTTCAATGTCAAGTTAGTGTTTATCTGAAAAAAACAAACTTTTTTTTTCTTTTCCAGGAACAGGGGTAAGATAAGTGTTCCTAATACATACTAATAGTTTTAAACAGATGTAAGTATAAACATATGTACATGTTTTATTATGTAAATAATTGATATTAATTCAATTTTTTTTTTATTATTTTCAAATATTATTTCCGCTTTTGTTGATAAAAATTCAACATTTTTTCTTAATTTAATCTCTGACAGTAAGTGAAAAGATTTTTTACTTGCTTGAAGCATGATTAGGGTGTGCAAATTTGTTTATTTATTTTTGCATGTCGTGTAAATGAAAAATTCTTTCAAAAAATTTTCTTTTCATTGTTCTAAAAATTATTTAAAATAATTGACCATTGATTAATTTGTAGAATCATGATCAAACTATTGGGATATCATAGTCGAAACTAGGAGTTGAACTTATACTATGTACACACTATAGTGGTGTTCGTTCTCATTTTCGAGGCAAAACATGTTTAAATCAGATGCTTTAATTGAAATATATTTTATAAAGAAAATCATTATAGAAAGCCATATTCAAATAAGTTGGCCTTCCATGTCAAAAGAAAAAAAAAATTCTTGAACGTTTTTTTGCCAATTGGATTCAGCCCTACATGCATAGAAAAGTGGGCTGACAAAGCCATGATCCAACCATAACAGGTCGTAGCAGCTCGACAAACATACACACACAACAATTTTCCATGTGTTTTGTTTTTGTAATTTGTGGGTTTATAGCAAGGCATGGTTTATAGTCAAAATCGTACTGAAAGATATTTTGATTGTCAAAATTCGAGAAAAAAATAAAAATCATCTGGCCTATCGACACGACCTGTATTATTGGATCATGGACAAAGCTTTTGGAAATGACATTTCCATGCAAAGCTTTATACGTCTTTTTTTTAATGAATATGGCGTATGGCTGTGTACAAGTTTGCCTAAAATAATTAAAATATTACATGTTTGGGAGTGTAAGTTCTATACTAATGTGAACGACATGAAGAGTATTCAACACCGGCGCTTTTATTTCTGCCGGCGGCTAGAACAGCTGACTATTATGTTAATAAAATGCAACTCTGTGCATAATTTTCTACAATAGTTGGCGAAAGTGTCATTCTTGCGGCAGTAAATATTTTGTTGCTTTTTCCAAGACAGCGGCTGTCAAAATCTGACAACAAAATAAACGACAAGCAGATGGCGCGGTTAAGTAATACTCACAAGCAGAGGTCGCACCGTAAATGTCGTTGTCAAAGAGGAACCAGGCAAAAAAGTGAAATAGATATATGCTATATGCTTTGTTTCCTTCACTCATTTGTGAATACCATGAAAGAGGAACCAGATAAAAGAGTGCGGATATATAATTTTGTTTCTTCATTGCGAACTTGGCAGCACTTTGGCTAGTTTCTGACATTTCTTTTTCTTTAACCATTTATTTTAGTCAGTTTCGCAGAAAATCCCATCGAGTTCACTTGCAAATTTTAATATAACCGGAGAAAATGTAAAGATAAAAACAAAGATTTGTGGAGAGAAGTGGAAAAAATAAGTAGGAAAGTGAAGTAAATAATTGCAAAAGAAACAAAAACTTTATTAAAAAGTGTAAGAACGCGAAATCGAAAATGGAAAGTGAACTCTAAGGTTAGAGTTTCAAAATCCAAACCAATTAAAGCCACAAGCAATCATTATCTGAAGCGTACTGAGTATCGAAAAGGCTACAGTGTGTGCGTGAAATTTCTAGGAGGGAAGAGTGGCAGCGGAGCATCAGATTTGAGACGTAGTCGTCTTTGGTTGTTACAAAATGTCGGATGGCAGCCCAGTCCGTGCGCGACAAAGTTGCTGTCGCCTCTGTCTGGCTCCGGGCAGTGAATGCATATCGATATTAAACAGCTATGCAGCGGATAAGGAACCGTTGGCTACGAAAATACAGAATTGCGTCAATATCAAGGTAAGTGTTTTAAATATCTATATATGGAAAATACTGATAATGATAAAACAAATTGCACAATGTATTCCTATCATTTATTCAACGATTGATATTACGTGTGCGAAGCAGGTTTTTCTGAACAAATGTATACACGTTTGTAGCGGAAAGCTTCATCATTGGTATACATATAATATTGAGATATGAAGGCGCACCTACAATTAAACGGAAAAATCTCTTTGAGGTTAGGATGAGCTCCATTAACCAAATTACTGTGTTTGATTGTGCAAGTTTTGCGTCCGTCTGATCCCACATTTCGTGACATGCCACGCTACGCCATGCTGAATTGCCAAGTCACCATATTGGTTAATGATTATGAGTGTTGTATTTGTTGGTTAGGTAGAGTTTCTGGTGTGGCATAGCGTTGCCAGCTCCCATGAGCTCTTGAGGCCGTGAGCACACATTCAATGATGATGTCGCTCAGCGCTTCCTCGACTTTGGCATAGCAAAAGCAGCAGAAATAGCTACGCTATGGAGACACGCTAACTACACGACTACGCACTCACAAGTGACAGTGGGCATTGTGTGGAATCGATTCCATTTCGGATGCGGAATAAAATGTATAGCGTTATCGCATTCGCGTTGACTGACTCACGCGAATGACAAGACTCGTGGTTTGCTGGTTGGTAATCTGGCTACTTTGTTGGCTTTTGTGTAGAGCGGAGTGGTGGTTGTGTACCTAATAGCTGCATGATGTGGCTCACTATGTGTAGATGTAGTATTATGGTTATGTGGTCTCCGCGCGCTATACATGATTCCGAGTGTACTCGGTTGGATTGGTCGGTTTATTGGTTGCGACCAAAGTTGAATGCTATAATCGCTACTTTTACTGCTTCATTGAGGCAGTCGTCAGCCATAGCTACATTAGAATCGTTTGGGGTCGTGCGCTGATGCGTTGCGTTTGTGTGTGTACGTGGTGCTAATATAGAGAACCGGATGCATGAGCAGCTGCAGCAGCTGTGTATTGAGTATGCTTGCCATTGTTACTGTGTTCCTTGAAGAATACATGCCTAGCCTTTGTTATATTATGCACCTGGGTTGGGTTGCATGGACGGGTTCGTACTGTTTTGGATCATGTGATCTCTATATGTAGTTAGTATCAAAAAGTTGTAACTTCGAGAATGTTTCTTACGATAGGTAATGTGCTGTTTATGGCTTCTTTATTCATTGCACGGTTTCTAAGATAATTTTTTTTGGAAGAAACGGACTTTTCCCCAATCCCTCTTCTTTGCAAATGCTCAACGGAGGTTGTTGTTGTAGTGACAAAACCACTCACCGTAATTTTGGGGCGTGTTGCCTGAGTGACTGCGTTTGGTCTGATAGAATCCTTGCACAAAGCAGGTACGTAAAAGCATTCACAACAACAAAGCTGGTAACCACCGTCCACAACAACTATTCCAAACTCTATGGCTTAGGGATGCAACGAATATTTTACATTCGTATCGAGTTGTTTTGCCCTGACTAATTTTTTTTTTATTGGTCACCGATGTCATTAATTAAATTTTCATCAACCTCTTCAAACACTGTAAGTTTCAAAGGGTATAAAATGCAATTCTTGTTTGATAGTCTGCTCCGTGTATAAGTTGGAAAGCGGATTTGTGTCAATGGGGGAACTATCACTTGTTGGACGAACAGTTGTTATATTCAAGAAAGCTACGAGTTAAGTCTAACCATGTATGTATATACAGAGTGATCGTAGGTGAATGACTAGTGGCTTACTATAAATAAATTTCAAAAGGGTCGAGTATCAAAATTATCAAAGTTTAATTTATATTTATATGTAAATATTCGCAATTTCAAGAGTAAAATATTCCACATTCGTAACATCCCTATTGCCCATGAAGAATTGGCAGCAGGCATAAAAAAACAACGAATAAGTGTAATGAGAAAATGCCAAAAACTGACTGCTGACGGATGCTTCATCACAAATAACATGAAAAAAGTAATGCTGGAAGGAAGTCGCTGTAGCTATAGCCTCACCAAAATACCTACAAGTCGAGAGATCTCTTGGAAATATTGGAAAGAACAACAGTGTACCATAGGAAATATGAAAAACGCGTGATCCATAACTTTTATCAAAGTGAATCCAATATTGGCTAAGTTAGATAGCTGGCACATACAAAAGCTAGCACTCAAAATAATTGCTGGATACCTCATGGTTTGGTTACTAAGCTATCTCTTTCTGTCTCGCGCTTCCAAAATGATATCTACAGCGAAGAGAGTCGTGGTGGTAGTGGCCGTTATTGTAGTGGTGCTCAACCACGTCATTACCTTTACCGTCGCTGACACAATGGGTTTTTTGTTTTGGCACGGAGTTGGCTGTCGCTCATGGTTGTATCGACAGCTACGAACGAATTGAACGGAAAGCAAACGTGGTGGTGGTTTCTTTGCTATCGCTATCGCAATATGCCCTCGTTCCGTTCCGTTAAGGCGTTATCGTCGTCGTGGTGTCTATCGACCGCTTTGACCGATCGATTCCAAAAGAGGTTATGTTGTAATTACATGGATGTTTTGCACTCTGGCGCTGGTAGTTCACTTTCCACTTTAAATGGCTATTGATAAGTGGTAGAGTAATATGATAATGTATGTACATACATTGGTTGCTATTTGGCCACAGCTGTTGTTATTTTGGATTTAATACTACAAATAATTTGTATGCATGTAAGCAAGAGGGATGTGGTCATGGATATGTCATAACGGGCGAGAAACAACAACGACACCACTTCACTTAAACGTAACATTTGGAGTATTCACCTTGTGTTGAGTTGCATAAGCAGCTGCAACCTCTACGCTTTCCAATGTGTCTTCGGATGATACACTTATTTGAGGTTATGTTCTCCATAGCAACGAGGTGGGAAACATTGATATCCAATCTATGACATTACTTGTGTTTCCAAAGTAAAATGAAATGTGTTGAATGGAATTGAGAACTTATTTGCATTGTTAGCTGATCAAAGAAAGAGCTACTTCTGATGTCATTACTTACTATGGTAAATATAAACAAGTTGACTTACAGGTATTTGTGTAAACATCTAATAATACTTTTTTTTACATTTTACAGGCTTTCTAATTGCAAGTTAATTGGCACTTTCATATTCAATACAGCGAAACTTCTTGCCAACACGGTCTTTCGACAAGGAAAAATTATGATCACCAAGTTTCTTATCATATCTCTTTTGAAATACAGCATAGAATTTTCTATACGAACATCGATTTCATTATACGAGGATGTTACGCGTATCTAAAGTCTTGATAATTCAACCATATTCCTATAAAAATCTTTATATGTATCGCCAAAACACTATCACTCTTATTATTTACACATGATACCCTGCATAAAAATTATGCCAATTTAAAAATTTAGAGATATAAGTTATCAATGTCACAAAAGCCCCACAACTTCTGTAAATTATATTTATTAACTGAGCAATTTCGGTCTTTATCACGAATCATGTTTAATAAATATTCAAATCAGCTAATGCATGTCACACAATCCCTTCGCTCTTATGTACATATTTTATATACGTGGCTTGTTCATTCGTCTCATTATAACAAAAACTACACTACAAAAACCTGTGTAGTTACAGTTACCAATGCCAACGTGCCGATCTCTACCTTCTCCTCTCGTTTGGATTATTTTGGTTCTCATGCGCTTGCCTGTTCACACTGTTTCGTTTGGAGTAGTGCAACAATTTAAATTACCATGTCTGACTGACTGTCCGACTGATGTATGCTCTTCGAGCTTTTTTCACGCACTTTCCCTATTGTATGTATGTATATACTTGGCGCATGAGTATGTATTTCAATTTCGTATAATTTTTGAGGTGGTTTGGCAACTCTTGATTTAATTCAAACTCGATACTAAGTTTTGTTTAACTGGATCGTCGCCTGACTCAGGAACGCCTCAGATCATCCACATCAAAGCTGCCTGCATGTGCTTTATATGGATAGTTGAGAGTATATGGGATTGGGGTGATTATCTTATCCATAACGCCCTAGTCATTAGTATGTTCATACGGACCAAGTATATTGCCATAGATGAGTTTTGCCTATAACGTTTCTTATGTATATTATAACGCACTGAATCAAGCACACCAAAAACGAAAGAAATTAATTAATTATAGTAAGGACGTTTGTGCATAAAAGAAGGCGAGGAACAGTCGGCACTTTCTACTTAATATTTGATCAACAGGCCCTCATCAATATTACCATAGAGCCAGTAAGTTGTTACTATCCATAGGGGATTGCGGTCCTTACCAGGAAGCAGGGGCGGATCCAGGAAAATTTTTCGGGGGGGGGTCCAGATTTGAAATCTCCAATACAACATTCACAAGAAAAGTTGGAAGAGAATAATCGGGGGTATGAATAACAAAAACTCACTCATATATGTACCTCTGGACCCCTCATCTGAATCCGTCCCTGCCAGGAAGTCCTTTCAGGATTGAATCCGTTCGGTTCTGGTACTAGCGGGTGGCCGATTCTTTGATCTTTTCAACGTTCTGGTAACATATTTTAGACACTTCATATATTAGGCATCTAATCGTTAAAACAACAGCAACAACAAGCAGAATTTCAAAATTTCTTTAAATAGCTATAAAATGAAGTCGCTTTTCCAGAAATCTTAAAAGTAGCTTCCACAAAATTGAAATTGAAATACATATTGTTTAGACAGGTTAGTTTTGTTGTTCTGAGTTATTGGGAGTTTGGCGACATGATTGGTGTGGTTTGACGCAACAAAGCTATAGTAGCTGCTGTACATAATTATGTATAAAGGGAGACTTGATGGACATAAGCATGAGAAAGGTGAATGAACATCAAATGCACCACCGCCCTAACATCACTACGACGCCCAGTTTAAACCCGCAACATTAAGAAGCATCCATTGCAAATACATACATACACATACATACATACACATACATACATACATATAATGCTTTTGATTGCAATTGTAGTGGTATTTGCTATTTATCTAACAGCACACTTACCTTGTAGGGAAAGTGAAATGAACTGAAGCTAATGCCAATTTTGAACCCTTTATATGGATTGAATCGAACGGGTAGTGTCGGTCAGTTCCCCTTTGTGCCCCTACGGGTGGGAAAAATACTATTTTAAACACAATATAAGTAGGCTACATAAATTAAAATTTATTTATCGTAACCACTTATGCCTGTGGAATTTAGAAAGACGTGAGTGTGTTTCGAAGACGGTCTCAAATGCATGGTTATCTTATTTCTAAAGGATTTCTAAGCTTAGCCTCAATTTAAAAGAAGTATTTGGATGTCAGTTGTTTGGGAAAAGGATTTCTTATGTGTTCCTAGATTTCTCATCAGGGTTTGTGTGTTGCCACATATGTATATGTTCGTATGTACATTTTACATAATTGTGTTTGCGATTCCTTCAATGCATTGAATAGCATAAATACAGATTTATAATTATGTACATACATACATATATACACATGTAGTTAGATATATACATAATTATAATGAGCATGCAGAAATTCATTCTTTGGGTTTGTAAATGCCTAGTTGAGACGTACATATGTATGCAGGTTTACGAATATTTATGCTTATACTTAATTTCAACGAACATTTTTGTTTTTGGCTATTCTTGCATGAGAGTTGATATATGTATAATTACTTCCCTAGCCTAAGCTGGAGTTATTTTCCTGTGTTATATTATCCGAAATAAATATAATTAGCATTGTTGTTATTGTTGTTGCAATATAGTGCCGTTCAAGTGTCTTATAATGTTGTGATAAGATATGTGGTTATGTTCATGTTTTCTTAGTTACAACGCTACATATTGACGCATTTATGTATGTATCATAGATACAAATATGTACATATTGTAGTTACATTTATGTAATTGTCTAATTATGTACATATATACTTAAGACATATCGCACACTAAATCAAAAAGAGTCACAACTCAAAATCCGAGTAACTTTCAGTTAATTGCTTCTGGATCGCGCAAAAGTGATTTGAATTTTAAAAACTTGACATCACTGTGCTCTTTAAAGAGTAACGATAATAGTCAAAAAGAAAAATATTATATGTACTGGCTGCACTACTTTTTATTAGGCAATTTATGCCAAGAAAGCGACCAAAAAAAATTTTGAGTTGTGACTGTTTTTGATTTAGGGTGCGATATGATTATGTTCAAGCATACAAAATTTGTGCATTATTCGAATAAAGTATGTATTTTAGTATATAAGTTATAAGTATATAATAATAAAGCTTTCTATATACATACATAAATAAATAAATAAGAGTTGTGTGCTTTTAAGATTGAATTTTTAGAAGTTAGAAAACTCTTTACCTGGGTTTTTATTTATATTTAAAATAATTGAAGGTACTCGAGAAGTTCCTGCACCTTGACTCTTATTGCGAAACGTCTGCGGACTTAGACTTCTTATCCGGAGTTATATCAAAAGTTGATCAGTAGAAATGGGCTGTATTAATCGGTTGATGTTATATGGTGAATACGATTTCACTCGCGCGCATAAGAAAATATATTCTACCATAATACTCATTTAACAAAAGGCTAGCAAATTTTTGTTGTAGAGGGAAATCGATGTTGAATTATTTTATTTAATTAAATAGAATAAATTCATAAAATGTACATAATTATTTTCAGTTAAAAAACTTTTTTCAATTCTCGTTTATATGACAATGTATCAAAATTTACTCCAAAAATACCAAACTGTAAAGTTAACGGATTCACTGTTTGGCTAGAGGTGGGTCATATTAATTTTTTCTAAAATTCAATAGACAACTCAAAAATTCAACAGACGCTTTCTGAAATCCATTTGACTATTCCAAAATCCAATTAATGCTTTCCAAAATAAAACTGGTAATGGTCATATCCAGGGGCAATGAATGTGATTAAAAGGCAGGAAACAAATCGTCGCAGTTCTCGTTAGAGTCGATTGTTGTACATACTCTCAATTGTTGTACATACAAATGTTGAGAAAAATTTGAAAACCTTTTACAACCAAAAAAAAAAATATAGAGTATAAAATTTTACGGTTTTGATTCAGTTAAAAAATTATTTTTAGATTATAGACATTTAGGACCTCATCCTCTATCACGAAACGAACTTTCGTTTCGCCTCAGAGACGAATCGTTCGTATGTTTGCAATATGTAAAACGATCCAAGCAACAAAAAAACAATTTTTTCAAAATAATTAAATAAATTAGTTGTCAAAAACTCATAGGCAACGAAAATGATAGAGAATACGCTTGCTAGTCGAAATCGTTAGGATACCAATCGTTCGTCTGAGCTTTCGTTCGCAATGCAGAATGAGGCCCTTAATATTTAGACAGAGAAATTAAAAATCCTAGTACGCAAGTCAACGGTCTGGAGCTTACCAGAAAAAAAGGCAAAACCCAAAAATTTCAACCCAAAGAATGGTTTTCAAATTTAAGTCCAAGTGGGCTTTTAGCAGCAGGGGGATAGGAAATAAAATAAACATCGGAAAAAGAGAATAAGAAAGAAACCAAGTTGGGAGAGCTAGGCTGAAACAAGAGATGAGGGAAGGGTGCAACACTTTTCAAATGCAGACATGCCAGTGTTCGGGTAGGTCATTGTTTGTCAGTTCTGCTGGTACATAATAAATTCAATTTCCTTGCCATGAGAGAAATGCTGACTAGCTCGGTGCTTCACAAGGGGAAGCTGCAACTTCTTAGTGCATTTCTTGTCATAAATTATGCACATTTATGTATGTGTGCGTGTGTGTGCAAATGAACTAGGAACCAAAAACAAATTTCATTTAATTTAAATGTAAAATTTTAAATACTATCAAATTAAATATATTTGTATTCGGCAAAAAGTTTGGGGCAGTGGATGGTAGGGGTTTGGTGGCATAATACATGAAGAGCTTTAGCTACTATAATATGATTTTGCCTGCTTATCATTCTAATTTCCTTTTGTTCCCAATTATCCTTGATTGTTTGTTTATGTTGTTGGCTGGCCTGCTGTCTTTCTGATGTCGGCATGCATTATTGCAATTTCACATATACAAACACACACATGTACCTATGTATGTATGAATATGTATGTATGTGTTTATTGTGAAACATGTAACCCTCATATGTCCATAACCCCCTTTATATATGTATGCATGTATGTACATATGCACTCAGCTGCACGAGTCACAATCTTTCGTAAACAAGTTGCAAAAGAGCTCCATAAAAAAAAGAAAAACAAAAAAAATCGTGTTGCAGCAACATGATTTAAAAAAAAGGTTCTTAGTAGGGGTGCCAACTTTTTGGACCCGGATTATAGTTTAAATTACTTTACATTTTTTTGAGGTTAGGAAGTTTTGAAGCGAATTTTCAAGGTTAGAAAGTTTTGAAACGAATTTTTAAGGGGTTTTGTCAACAATAATAATATTTATGTAAATATTGGATATCAACAAAAAAAAAATCAAGATCGTTTCCTAGAAAACATTGCTATGCTTCACTGCGTCTCAGAACTTATAATAAACTGAGTCCGACTTCAATCATTATATCTCCGAAACCAGTTAAGATATGCAACTTAATCTCATCAAATATTGCAGCACTGATTAGCACCTTTCGTTTAAAACCCATATTGTTCGAACAAATTTTGAGTCTCTCTGGTGCATACATATATTGATCGATAACTTCTAAACCAGTCAAGCTAACGAAATAAGGGATATCCTATATTTAAGGCTAAGCGTCTAGTAACGCAACGGTGAGAGTTTCAGTCAATTACATTAAACAGTTCTTGAGCGATGTGCGCTCAAACATATATACGGATAGACAAAAAATTCAAAAACTGTTGATTTTGGATTCTATTGGCTTTTGCCAAGCAATGGGACGTCCTTTGATGAAGACAGCTCATATTCTTGCTGCACTCATCTATTGGAGACTAGAAACAATTCTTACTAAACATTTGAGAGGCTGGTCTCTTTTTCGCAACTTGTTTACACAAAAATTGTAGTTAATGAAAATCTTTGGGTATGAGACATATTTGTGCAGGTCATGATGTAAGATGGGGTGTTGACGTGTTTGGTAGTTTGGAAATTTAAATACATATACAGAAATGTCCAAATACGCATACATCTGAGATGTTTTTGTCTTCTACTATGTCCAGAAAATAAGGTCATTGACATTATAAGTTAGCCAGCATTTCTTTATTGCTACCTCATTATGGCTACTTATAGTTATATTTATGCACATATGCACATACATACATTTGTATGTATGTATCTATGCATGTCTACATTTATTTGCTACCACTCCTGTACTTTACTACTGTTTGCATGGTCGATTTGCCGAAGATGGGCGTATTTGAGACGACAATTTAAAATCAATTTCCTTAATTATACGATTGGTAAAATTTCAAAATTGTAATAATGAGTATATGTGGAACTAAACTTTCCTTGGCAATCAGGAGATTATATTTAGTAAATAAGATTTAAAACTTTTAATTAATTTATTCTTATACAGAGGCGATCAATACTGTTGTCTATATTCATTAAACAATGCTTGTCCTTTTTCGCAGAGAGAGTTGAACATTTTGTTTGTATACATACGGCCTTAGCCAAGATACGTCTAAGATCCTTTGAGAGTTCCTAGAAAATCTGAGGAGATTAAATGGAATAGAAATTCTAAATTTGTTTGAGTTCATCAGCAGCTCATGTGGGCTAAAAAAGGCGAAGTATGTAGTTTGAATACAACAATCACACATGCCTGGAAAATTTTCTCATGACACTGGATAGTTTACAAAATCGAAAATTAAAGACTCGACAATCGAAAGTTGTAATAGGGGTGCTTACTATCAAATGAACTGCATTTATATTAGAGTTTTATAAATATGGATAAAAATTACACATTAAGATCTTGGCTTTCGTAACTAACACTTCATACTTCATGGGTGTTCTTTCCACCCTAAATGGTCTTTGTTAATTTCATTCTGAAATAATCGGTTACGAACCATTAACACTGCTCAATCTACCTAATTTTCATTTCATTTATTTAATTTGAAGGAACTGCCATTCCATGCTCCATGCTCCAAAGCTTAGATAACTACATACAATGAACCTTCAATAAATTTTTAAGACTTTCAAGATTATTTTTGTAGATAAGCTACTCTGGTGTTTTAGCTTCATATATTAAATGGGGCCCCGAGCTAAAAGTCGCAGTAATTTGGAAAATAGTAAAAAAAAAATAAAAAAAAAATACAAAACCAAAATACAAAAAAAAAGAAATAAAAAAAGAATAAAAAAAAAGAATAAAAAAAAAAAAAAAGAAAGGATAATAAAAAAAAAAAAAAAAAAGAATAAAAAAAAATAAAAAAAAAGAATAAAAAAAAAAAAAAGAAAGGATAAAAAATAAAATAAAAAATAAATAAATAAAAAAACAAAAATAAAAGAAGTAAGAAATATTAAAAAAAATGTATATTAAAAAAAAAACTAAATAAAAAAAAATAAAAAAAAGTTTTTTTAATTAAAATAAAAAATAAAGAAATTTAAAAAAAAAAAAATAAAGTAAAAAATTAAATAAAAAAAAATTAAGTATCCTGGTTTGGTACGAGCTTTGAGCCCTACTAATAATTTTTCTGCAGAAAAATTATTTGTCGTTTTGGGTTTTTTAATGGCAGTTATGGCTGTTGTCTCTAAACTTTTTATATTCAATTCAACAAAAAACTTTTAATAAATACTAAAAAGTTATTAAAAAAAATTCTAAATAACAATTTTCGCTGCAGAAAAATTATTAGTAGGCATCAAGCTCGTTCCGAACCAGGATACTTGAAAATGTAAAGGCCCTAAACACTAGCAAATTGTTGGTAGAAAATATCAATAAAAAACAAAATAAATTAAATAAAATAAAAAAAAAATAAAAAAGAAATAAATAAAAAAATACAAAAAAAAATACAAAAAAAAATACAAAACCAAAATACAAAAAAAAAGAAATAAAAAAAGAAATAAATAAAAAAAAAATAAAAAAAAAAATAAATAGAAAAAAAAAGAAATAAATAAAAAAAAAAATTAAAAAAGAAGCAAATAAAAAAAAAATAAAAAAGAAATAAATAAAAAAAAATAGACTATGAAAAAAGTTTAGAACAACAATAAAAGAACATGAGGGTAAAAAAAGAGAACGTGAAGAACGAACAGGACTGCAAGATAAAAATTTGTACACTTACTTCCTCTAAACTAGTTAGAATCGAAATATAAATAAGTGCTGGATATTATAAAATTTAGTTATGCATGTATACATACATATATAACCTAAACATGTTCTTCAAACTTTCTAATAAGTTATCCTTCTTTCACCTTTCTTTCTAGATAAACCACGATGATCAGCTATCATTGCGCATATGTCATGCGTGCATCAGTTACCTGAATTCCTGGCAGAGCTTCAAAAATCGATGCATTGCCTCACAAACGAAACAACGCAGTTGGTTGGAATCAAATAAACGGCAACAATTGCTGGATAACAATGTCAGCATATCGACGATAAGTGCCGATGGAACAACACAATCTCACCACCAGCAACAACATGATGACAACGAACACCAAACACCGAGTTTAGCATCATCGATACTGGATGGAATAACATCATTGAAGAAACGAAAATCGTTAACTGTTTATGTGAGTCCTAAAGAAAACCCCCAAAGTACTACTACTACTACTACTATCACCCCTACTACTACTGCTACTGTTACTAGTGCTAGTACTAGTAAACAGCAAATAACGGCAATCGATATTGCTTACGATAAAAAATCACAACAACAACAACACCAGCAGTTTGCACAACAACAATTGCTGCTACAACAACAATCACCATTAATACCATATAAAAAATATAGCAGACAGTTAACGCCTGCAACAACAAATTTAATTGGTGCTGCTGGTGTCGAACATTTACAAACGCAGCTACATACGGTGGCAACGTCGCCGCAAACACCCTGGCGTCGTGTTAGGCATTATCATCGTAGTCAATATCAGCGGCAACAGCAGCACCATAGACAGCAAAAAGAATTACAACAACATGTGCAAGCTGAAGTAGAAAAATATCAAAGGCAACAGTTGTTGTTGGAACAACAAACGTTGTTGGCGGCACAACAGCAACAACAACAGCAGCAGGGGCAACAACAAATGCAATTGCAACATTTACAGCCGCATCAAGAGCAACAGCTACAACAACTGCAACAACAGCAGCAACCACAACAATCAAGTGTTGTTGCCGTCTCTACAACAGCAGCTACAATAACAACAACAACTACTACGTGTCAAAGTGCCGCACAGCAATTGCGTTTATTTAGACGTTACACTTATAATAACGTAAACGTATCGGAAACAACGTTTTTCCATACAAACTTACATGTTTATATATATACTTTTAACTTTTATACATATATTGTGGACTAAGAACAATTGTTATTTTAAGTTTTTGTTGTACAGAGCCTTTTAGTGAACACTGTAAGACTATGCTAAGTAGTTTAAGTAGTAGGCTTCATAGAGCAATTGTCACAGCCAAAGCCCGATAATGTTGGAATCGCCTGGAAAGAGTAGGATTTCACCTTAAAATTTCATAGATCCACCATTAGTGCTGTCTTGCCGTTTGTTGAATTAATGTTATGTTGTAATAGTCTTAAGTGAAGTCAGACACATTATCAATACTATCGCGGACAGCGTACATGATCTCATGAATTTGATTTTCACAAATTTGATTGCTATTTTCTATGGCCACCGCAGAGTTATATGGCAATTTAGAACCAAACTTGTAGATACAGTGTAAATCTGCTAAATTTTTCCTGACAGTGCTTGTGACGGGTTAGGGTTACGAAGCTTGTTCGAACTATTGGGTCTAGGTACGCATAGAATATTTACACAGAGATGGCATCCTTCTTAGTTGCCCAAAGTCACGAAATAAATAATTAAAGAGAGGGGAAAACTTAGTTCCTAAGTAATATTTGAACTCCAGCCAGATTTTTGGAGCATTGTAGGGCTTAAATACAACATTTTTCTTTTTTCACTAAAAGGCTAGTTTTTTTAATGTTTTATTATTATTATTATTATTAAAAGTAAAAAAAACGTTCTTAGTACCAAAACCTTTCGGATATACAAAATTCTCTTTATTTTCTTCCCAGCTAGCACAAAACAAGTTTCGACATAACAAATTAATAAATTTTGTTTCAGCTCAATCAATTTAATCGTATCTATCTCATGCTCTTAAACATTTATATTTTAATACAAATTTTCTCAATTAAAAAAAAAAACTTCAAAATTTGCCTTTTCGTTCTCTTTCTCTGTTTTCAGCCCTTGCCAGCTGTGGACATTAAAGATGAACCTATCGATCCTGACGATGATTACAACGCAAAGCAGCATGATGAATCAGATGACATGGTTGATCCTACGCTTTTCTTGGAACGCACGGAAGAGGAAGGCGACGAGTCTTTAATGGTAAATTTTGACTTGTTTTTTTCCCCCCCACACATGTAAACTAATTTTAATTTATCTGCCACATACAGGAGCATATGTCCTATCAGTATGAGCAACCGCCACCGCCACCTCGTCCGTCTATCCAAATTGCAGCGTTGGAATCCTCCAAGGAAGCGTCTTGTCGTGCATGCAATCTTAAATTCTCTACACGCGCCAATGCCCGTCGTCATGAACGTAATTTGCATCCAAATCTTTTCGAATTGTCAACATCAACACCAAATAATATGCCTGTAACAAAGCCGACGCCAGCTTTAGCAGCCGCTCTACAACTACAACGCGCCTCCGCTGCGGCTGTTGCAGCTGCTGAAGCTTCGAAAGCTGCCGCTGGCTTAATAACACCACTCAAATATCGACAAGAAGTCGTGAATGCATTCAATAAATGTGAAATAGGTGGCTTTGACTATGAACATCCAGAAAAATATCAACATCACTTGACTGATGAGAAAATCGTTTTCCTACAACAAAATGAAGAATTTTTGCGTCAATATCAGAATATGACATGCCGTTGCTGTAATAAAACCTATTCAACATATAAAAATTTCATGGCACATATGCGTAAAAAATATCTGACATTACCGCGTAATCTTTGTTTTAATTGCTTGAAATTGAATGATTCAAAAGCATTGTTCATATCTCACTTGAAGCGACGCAATTGTATTAATTTATATAAAGTATTGCATGCGTTAATGGCAAAAGATTCAAATTTTGCTGCTGCAGTTACAGCCACAGCTGCAGCGGTGCCTGATAAGTTGCGCGCCAAGGAATTGCTTGTCAATAAAATGTATGAATGTAAATTATGTCCGAAAAAGTATCGCCTCAAGTTGGAGTTCCGTTCACATGTCTACGATGAACATGCCGATATGCAACGTAAGGATACAATGCAAAAACAATGTTGCTATTGTGGTTTGGAGCTAGATGATCCCGCTGAACGTAAACGTCATTACAATAATATGGATTGTATAGTTTCGCTGCGTTGTGTTACATGCGATGCAAAATTCGATAATCATCAGAAATTCTTAGATCATGTTTATGAGAAGCATTTAGCTGGTTTTGGTGAACAAACAACACAAATGGTGGCGCATAATATTAGCGCTTTGAGTACAGATAATTCACCGGGTAAAAAATCGACACCTGGTTTGGGTGGTGAGTTACATACATAAATGTGTATGACACTGTGCAACATTATTAAATTTGTAATAAGTCCAACAAATAATGTTTGTTTTCATTATAGGACAATTAAAACAAGAAAATAAAAATATTTTGAGACTAGTAGTCGAACCCTAATCCTAATTGTTGCACCGTGTTATTTAAACATTAAAACAAAAAATATTAATACTTTTCATACAATTACTAGGTGCTTCATCAACAGACGAGTCACGAAGTAGTCTTCACGCCACCACTTCAAATCAACAAAAATCACAATATTTCTCACGTATGCCCCAGGCTTGTCCCATATGTGATCAACAATATAACAACTATAACAATGTGCTGCGTCACATGGAATCAAAACATCCCGATCAATTGCCACAAACTTATAAATGTGTTAAATGTGGTATTGGTTATCCACGCTTATCAAATTTACGCGAGCATATGGTTAGCGTTCATGCGGCAGATAAGGCGCGACATACTGGTTTTGAATATATTGTGAATGCGGATGCGGTTAAGATTGCCTATGGTAATACACAAAATGTTTACACAGGACGTTATGATTATGTGATGAAAGATTTATTGTCGATAACAAATGGCGGTTCAGTTGGTAGGTGTTGTTTGAAAGTAGCTATTTTGTTTATAATTAAACATGAAGGGTAAAGAATAGTAAACTATCTACCAAGTCGAGTCTTAGTAATTAAATGGCACTAAAAGATCCTACAGAAATTTCGGGGAAATATTTACTCCAATTTTTTATTTCTTTTCTCTACTGTTACCTGCTAAGTTAAAATATTTTGAGGAACATTGGGGGGCTTTCTGGTCCATATAAATACCCACATATACCTCGGGAACGGTTAAGATGTGTGTATTTTTTCAAATCGTTTAAATAGGACCATTGGGATAGGAGGAAAATCACGGCTGTTCTATTATGGTTTATGTGTTTTTAAAATCTTCTGAGAAGTCTTTAGAAGTGGCCTTGTGTGGCTAGTGCATTTTTCTAGTTTCTAGAATTTTTTTTGTCTATTCGTTGGTTAGTGCATAAGTGAGCTAGTTTTACGTTTCTTTTTCTTGTATACGAACAGGGCGAAACGGAATATTTGATTTTTTGTGATACTTTCAGTTCATCATTATCTATACTTCCGAAATTTATAACGCATATAGATTCAATAAAACCTGTTTAAAATATAACTTTAATATTTTCAAACAGCAGACGATGATGAGAATTCCAGCGAGAATGTAGCAAAGAAAATGCGCACAGATAATGGGAATGCTGTGGCGACCAGCAGTGGTAATACCAGTGGGACCGGGAACGTATTCACCAGCTTGAAGGAATGTCCCATCTGTAATGCGGTTTTCAGCAATAATATAGGTCTCTCCAATCATATGCGTTCACATAGTGCTGCTGCACAAAATAGTGGGCTATCGCCAGGTGCGTTAAATCCTACCAAATCTGCACCGAGCGGTCTTACCATAACACCAACACCACCGCCTCCTTCGAAGACACCACCAGCTATGCAACATCAGACAGCAGTGCAAAAAGCAATTTTCAAACGCAGTCTAGAACAAGCAGCTGATCGCCGTTTTCGACGCATGCGCTGTCGTCTATGCCAGCGTCGTTTCTCCTCAAAGAAATCCTATCGTTTTCATATGCTCAATGATCATCAAATACGCAATGTACAATTCATTAAATGTAAACTATGTGATGCTGAATTTGCATATGAAAAGGGTTTAAAAGTGCATATGTTTAAAATACATAATACATTGCTTAAAGATGAAATGATTGTTAAACAATTCGAGTGTGATATTTGTTCGATTGTATATCGTAGTGAGGGCGAATTAAAGTTGCATAAAGCGAGTGTGCATGGCAGTTCGACTGCAGGAGCAGCATCAGAACAGCAGGGTGGAGCTTCGACTTTTGATGCTGAGTCGAATAGTGCCACAAATATAGCAGATCGTTCGGGTATATCGACGCCGGCGAGCAGTGTCGGAGGAGCTGGTGGTGGTGAGCGCAGTACGTTGGATTCGTCGGCAACAAGTGGACCCTTATATTGGTATCAATGCAAATATTGCCCATCGAATTTCAATACTAACAAAAAGTTGGCAATTCACATTAATTCACACGATGAATTTGATTCAAATGATTATTCGTGCAAGGATTGCGGGAATGTATATAGCGGACGCAAGAGTTTGTGGGTAAGTCGGAGCTAACTATTTCAGTCTTCAACAGTGGCAATTCGATACAGAGAAAAAGATTTGCCAAATGTTTTTCTTTCTATTTAATTATTAACTTTCCAAGTAAATGGCAATCCTTGTATTTAAAAAAATGTATTACTCATAATATATTTTATTTTTATCATCACCCCGTAGGTACATCGTTACAAAAAGCATCCACAATTTCCCGAACCCTCTGAATGTGTACTCTGCAAAAAGGTATTCTTCGATGCTCAAATGTTGGAAAATCATATACCCACATGCAACCGCAAACCAATCACAGCAACTGGTGCTGTAGCCGAAAGCACAGGCCCGCCACCAGTCTACAAACATAAGACAGGCGACGATGATGATGAGGAAACGACGACGACGCCACACGACAAAAGCAGCGTTATAACAACTAGTGCATTGGGTGGTGGTGAACTGGAAATTACACCCATCCCCCCTACCTCTAGTGGTATAAAAATCAAACTACCCGAAGTCGCATGTACTATTTGTGGACAACGCTTTACTGATCAAGAACTATTCTCTAAACATATTCAAATGCATGAAATGGAATTGTATACAGATAATCCATTGGCGGCTATGTTCGATACTGGCCCGGCAGATCCCAACCAATTCTATTTGGATAGGGTGAATGATAATGGCGAATACGCCTGCGATTTGTGTAATAAAACATTTACACAAATGACTGCACTTAAAGTGCATCGTAAATGGCATTTCAGAGGTGATAGCAAACAGGTGAGCTTTTGGGCTAGTGCAGTGAGGTTGGAAGCAAAATGTCTCATTGTTTTCGGTATTTGCAAAATTTTAATATGTGTTGCTAGAGAGAGATTGCGAAAGCGATAGTAGCGTGTTGGATGTTGGATGAACAGTGGGGGGAGGTTTTAGGCTATTCTAAGGTTTAAAATGCCTTTATTCAAGTGAAATAAAGTTTAAAAATAAAATAAATATAATACATATGTAATATCGAAAATTTCTTGAGATTCGTTGGCTGAAAAATTCTTGATTCTTGGTATATGGAGTTTAATATACTAAAATAGTGCAAGGCTGGATATCTCAATTATGATATTTATTCTAACGACCCAACTCAATACTAATCGCTTTCGAATGCACACACACTTACAACTTTTAAGCTATCAAAATTTTACAACTCGGCATTTTAGCATTTCATAACGCGTCCTCCGCACCAGTCACAAAATAAATTTAAATATAGTTGTACGTATACCCCAATCTGGAATATTTTTTATTAATTTATTCTATTCCTATACAGAACCCAACCGACGTGGATCATTCGGCCAATGCAGTGAACCATCACCACAACCATCCATCATCACAGACCCAGACCAACCATCTACATCCACTGGGATTACAAGCAGTGGGTCTTATGCCCAATCCACACCACCAGCCACACTTTTCAAAATCCCTGAAACGCAGACGCGAACTTAAATGTGAATATTGTCCCTCCACTTTCATTAGCAACAACAATCTGCGTCGTCACATCTATGAATTGCACAAAGATGAAGTTTGTAATTTGCCAGTGCCACCTAAAATCGAAACCGATCCATATTTACAATGTCGTCGATGTACGCTAAAATTCGGAACGAAAAGTGATTGGATTGAACATAAAGTGGCAGATGCGCGTGTAACAAAACCTTTCGGTCCATTCCAATGGGGTTGTGATTTATGTGGCGCATATGTGTCGCGTAAAGAGAAATTAATTAATCATATAAATAATCATTTGAAGGAAAAGGAGATTTTGCCTGTGGAAGATCAGCAGCGAGAGCAGCAGGCTAATATGAGAGAGAACGAGGTTGGAGCGAGGTCGTCGACATCAAGAGAAAAGGGTGCTAATGGTGAGGAGAGAGTGAAGAGCGAAAAAGACGAAATGCGGTCAAATGATAACTTTAAAGCGGAGGAAGAGTCAGAAGAGGAAGATGGTGATGGTGAAGTGGATGAATCAGATGCGCATAAGATAGCAACTGAAGCACGAGGAGGGAATATTGATGAAGAAGCAGATGACAATGACACAGATGAAGAAGATGAAGAATTTGAAGATGTGGGTGAATTGATGCAAGTCGATGAGAATGAGCATACGCTCGGTGCAGAGGAACAGTATGGGGATGATGAGGGAGACGAGGCTGATGATGATGATGATGATGTTGATATGGATAATGAAGTATCGAATGACAATATGACTACATCGAATGGGCGTGGTGATGGTGATGCATACGGACGCAATGGACCGAAGGTAGCATCACAGGTAACCATTGATCCAAAACGAAATTCAACAGATACAACAGGAGACTCGTCGGCCGATGATGATGATGATGATGATGACGACGATGACGACGACAACAACAACAATAACAATAACAACAGCACTGATAATGACTCGGATGCTGATAGTGACAGTGCAGATAGTGATGATGATAGCTCTTCACAAGCATCGAAAACACCAGCACCTGCGCCGAAATCACGTTTCTCTTGTGATCTTTGTCGTTTATACTTTGATACGCAGCAGGAACTGCAAAAGCATGTGAAAATGCATTTCCTCAATGGTCCAGGCTCGGTATCATTAACCGAAATCAAGCCAAAAACTGGAAATAAGTCAAGCCGTAGCAGTAGCAGTGATGTAGTAGCGGTGTAGTAGTAATATTTGAATTCGTTTGCACTACCTGCTACCTGCCAATGCTAGTTGCTTAATTTGCTATTATTTTTTAATTTTTATTTAGTTTGTTTTTTAATAACGCACTGTGCAACAAATTAGAAATCATTATTGCATGTCGAATTATCGAAAGGCATATAGTAAAAGTTTCAAATATTCATTGTTCAATATGCATTGTTTAGTAAAATTTGATTTTGAAGCCAGACACGCATTTATTTGTTACCTGACTGATGTTCCCAGCAAAGGACTAAAATGCATGTGTTAACAAAATTATTTGAATTCATTAACTCTTGAGCTACATATGCGCTTGAAAGATATATTGGGTGGAATTTTTTGCTAGAAATGATTGTTTCTCAAAATCGTTCAATTTTACTATATGCCCATCTACAGGTATTTAATGAAACTGTAAATCATCAATTAAAATTCCAAATGCCTAAGAAGCGGTAAAAAGGTTGCAAGCTTATACTATGAGGCTTCGATTCATTCTGTTTCATCTTTTACAATTTTGTTGCACTGTGCGGCATATAAAAATCATGCTTGTACTATATTACAAAATTATATCAAGCCCTAACAGCAATTTTAGTGGAACCATCAAAAGTAAAATTTATCTTTATGTTTTTTTTTTTTTGATTTATCTCTGTAATAGTACTTATTACTGTCGTTATATTATGTGAGCTGATTTAAAACAAACATAATTAATCTTTGTCAAAAATTTGTAATTCATTATTTTGTTGATTACACCAAAATTACAGTTAGGGCTCTATATACCTACTGCCTAATTTAATTACATTAATTTCCGTTTGCTACAAGCAAACGGTTTGTTTGCTTGTAAAATTGTTACAATAGTAATAGAACAAAATATAAAAAATGAATGTAAGTTTTTTATAAATGCATTATAATCATTATCAAAACTTAAATAATGCAGTTGTATAAATAATAACAAAAAAAAATACTTAACAAATAATTTATATATGTATTGCCTCAATAATGAACTTTTGCAAAAGGTATGCATTTTTGTAAAAAAAAAAATTATTTTAACTGCGGCCTAATATTACAACAAAAAAACTAAATAATGGTGTCATGCCATTGTTGAGTAACATAAAAGAATAACATTAAAACTTAAGAAATTCGTAGAGCCAGAATCTATTCGTAAACATTTCCAATACTTCAGGAAAAAATTTGCCAATTTTTATTTATTTTTAATTTTTTTGCTTCACTCTAAATTTGAGTGCAAAATTATTTAGTTGTAATTTGCTGTATTCGCATATGACTGTTTACAAAAACAACTGCAACAAGAAATAACTTTATTTAGGCATATGCGCTTACAGCAACTAAGTTTTTTTTCTTAAATTGTTTCTTCATCTTTTGTTGAAGCATCACTAAAAATGCGGTATAAATAAATAACAATTCATTTTAGAAACAACCTAAAAATACAAATTAGTTATATAAGGCTTCAACTGTAAACATAAATAAATATGAATTCAGCTAAAATACATAAATATAATCAACTAAATTCAATAATAAATGAAACATTTAATTAGAATCAAATGGTTTGTCTTTTTAAGAAGATATGTATATATTTTTTTAATTGGTGGACACAATTGCGTTGGATATATCAGGTGCCTCATGCTTGCGATAGGCGTCGCTTGTTGCTGAGAAATAACTACCGATGCGCTCTTGATTGCTTTGTCTATGTGGTGAATCAGAAATAATTAAAGAAAAATAGATTTTCTAAATAAAGAATTTTCTTTATTACTCTTCAGCGAATTTATTGATGATTTTATTTAGTACATACAATTACTATATATGTATGTTTGCTTAATTATTTAAAAAGTTTTTTTTTTTTTGATAATTCATAGTTAGTTTACAAGTATCTAACACTTTATTTATATATACTACTTTATATGTTTGTATGTATGTATATGTACTTAAATTTATGTACTTCTTTCGTAATTTGTCAAACATTAATTATAGTGTAAATTTGTTTGTATTTAAATTCTCTATAACAGTTAGCACATATATATTTATAGTTTTAACTATATTTATAATTTATGACACAAATTCATAAAAAATAAAAATAGTAGACATTTTTCATAGAAACCTATTTTATTTTTTATGAATTTTTGCATGTATCTTTAATATACATATATATATTTTTTTTGTATAATATGGATCGTTATTCTGAAACAGTCAAAAATTTAAATTATATGATCCGAAACATAATGATTACATTAAAAAAAAGTTGTACTGCTTCAGAATCATTTAGTTTTAATTTAACATATTGTAGTTTTTAAGAAATTTATTGGTTTTCAAAATTCTCTTTCATCATTGCCTTGCATACTTTTCCCTTCAATGTTTTGGTGTTTTAATTTTATTACTTTAGTTTCTAAACTATGATTTTTAGTTATGTTTGTATGTTGTTACATACTTCTAAAACTTGTTCTTCGACACACATTTCGTTCCTAAAAAATATTTATGTATATCCCAGTGGGCAAATTAATGCATATAAATTTTCTAATGTGCAAGCATGTTTGAAAGTTAGAATAAGCTAAGTCTATGTTAGCATCCTAAAGGTTATGACTTTTATCATCAAACTCAATAATAATAATTAAGATATAAATTTAATTTTTTAAGTACTTTTTAATTTTTAATTTAGCTTTTCATAATTGTAATGCTCCTATAATTTTCCACTGGGATCAGCAACCTTTAATTGAGTCTCTACTTTACATATACATACTCTTATACAAACACATTTAAAATTTAATTTACTTCTTAATATTTTAAACTAAAAATAATAATATTAAATAAGAACATAATACGTATTGCTTATGTTTGATCATTAAAATTAATTTATTTTGTGCGAAATTATTTTTAAATGGAAAAGTTATTTGAAACGAGAATATGAATGAAGCAGCTCCTTCAAACTTATTGCGAAAGTATAAAGGAAATTCAGCTATTCAAAAGCGAAGTCATAAATAAGTAAATAAACGATTATTCAACTTATCGATTCATCGATTATCAGGAGGCAAAAAGTGGTTATTTCAAGTTACTTTTCTACGCTTTGGCACACGTTTACTAAAGGGTTAACAAAAAATATAAGAATGCAAATAGATATGATAACTATTTACTAACACATAAATTGTAACACATACATATATATAAGTATTTATATAAATTTATTTTTGTATATGTATAGTAAATAACTTGGTGTTTGCTTTTGTATTAGATAATTATAGCGGATTCGCTCTACTAAAGATAAGTATGTACATATGTAGGTATATACATATTGGACTGGGACAAAAAATTTTTTTTTTATTGAAATTTAAATTTTTTTCGATGAAAGTAAATTTTTTAAAAATTATAAATTAAATGATAATTTTCCTCAGGCGGAGCGTTCTATAGCAAACCTTCCTAAGCTTTTCTCATTTAATTTTTTTAGTTCGAAAATTTAGTAAAAATGCAAAAATCAATTGCGAAAAAATTTAAATGCAGATTCTAAATAGAATTTGAATGTTGAATCGTCCTCCGAATTTGTTATAAGAATTTTAATACGAATCGCGGTTCAGCCTTAACCTAAAAAAATAACAGTGCTTTGTTTCGTTTTGGAGGTTAGGGTTGACCAAAATCCGGTAAATTTTTTTCGACCCAGTCTAGTACACATAAATCTATATATGCATGTATAGTTTTCTATAAACAAATATACATAATTTTATTTATGCAAGTAGATACTAACAAGTTAATCTATACAATTATATAGAAAGTGTATACATATGTATGTATGTGTATATACAATATATTAAGCATTTTATCTAATAGACGTTAGATACCCGTAGTTGAAAAGTATTTATTGTAACAAATATGTATTAGACAGGTACAATTTGATACCTGATACTCATGTTATTCATACATAACTTAACTTATATACCTATATATTTGAATTTTTGATAGCTTGACTATTTTGGCTTTAATTCGTAGTTATATTTATAATTTGAATAGAAATGAGGAATGGGCATAGGTAGTAAAATCTGTCAACTAGTCGTTTAGTTATAATCGATTATATTTTGAGAAAACTAATGCAAATCGATTAAATTACTTGTCGATTAACAAGAAATAATAAATGACTCCGACGGTATATAGCTTTTTTCAGAGAGATTCAAGTTTTTGATTACTGAAATTTTTTAAAATAAATTTTGTAAATTTGTAACGTCATAAAGTTAGTTAATTTGTAATTAAAGCGAGCGGATACTCCTCCTATATGAAACTGTTAGTTAGCTATGTAGTTGTGTATAAATATTTCTGTTTAATCTGATATTTTTTTCGTATTTATCTATCTATAGCACTTCAATATGAATTTCATAAATATTAAAATTACGTACAAATATGTATAACGATGTAAAAGATAAGGTAGAAAGAGACATTTACTAGTTGCTGACTCAACTACGTAATGGCAATTTATCAATTTAAGTCGATAGCAACTGCTTGAAAATCGTATAGCAAGTATTCGATTTCGACTAATTTTTACAATAAATATGTAACAATAAAAAAGAAAAATAAAAAATTTCAAGATTTTCCAATCTGGCAACGCATATACCTCGCGCGCTCATAAAGTTAATGGGGAAGAAAAAGAGATACAGAATAAAGTTAGTGAGCCTTGCTGAAACCGTTGACTAATCGATCAGTGACTGAGCCAGGAAATAGTCGCGACTTTCTACTTTTATCTACATACTTAGACATATGTTTATTTGTATGTAATTTAATACAATATAGACAAAATGTATTTATAAAGAAATGCTGATATCTGATAAGCCATTTATTTTTGTGTTATTTTAGTTCTTTTTGTAATTAAATTTTTTTTGCATTCAGAAACCAGTCGCTATGCACATATTTGTACGTAGATGTTTGTTATTAAATTTTGATTTTATGAATTTCTATAAATATGTATGTATGTATGTAAGTTTTACCGTTTCAGAAAAAAACTTAGACATTTATGATTTTAATTATTTATTAATTTAAACGAAACTGAGTAATCTATGCTGAAGTCTGAACGTGGTTTAATACAAGTTAAACACAACTTACGTCAACTTTGAGGTTAAATAAAAAATTTCAAAAAATCAAAGACTACCCATTTAAACCTTGTAGCAAATATAAAACAGTTGCAACAACACCAACAAAACTAGTAAGGAAGTCTAAGTTCGGGTGTAACCGAACATTAAATACCTAGTAGTGATCTGTTTTGGTATCCTAATTTACTCAGGTCTATTATAATACATACCTGAAAATTTGTTATAAAGGCAACTGATTGTTTTCGATAAAAACATTTCTATTGTAAGTGGTAAATTAAACTATCACTAAATAACAAAATATAAATAGCTTTCCCCATGTTCATGAAAGGTATGAAAATAAAAAAAATTAATTAAAAAAAGGCAGTAGGGTGTTAACTACTTGTCCGTATATTTTGCGTGTTTGCTATCCGATTTGCGTAATTTTTGGCAGGAGTATACTATATACTATTGGGAAGCATCTCACTAACTTTCATTGAAATACCTTCTTGAAATTTCAAGCAATTGCTTTTGAAAATAGCTGACCTTTTATGCTAAAAAGTGGGCGGCGCCACGCCTACTTCACCAAAATCCACAAAATTTTTATACAGTTCTGTTTTGCTGAAAAAGCTTGTTATGTGTGTAAAATCTTATTTATATAACTTATACAATTAAGGAAATATCGCGATTTTAATTTTACGAAGAAATTTTTTGGAACTGTGTTCAAAAAGTGGGCGTGTCCATTCACCGATTTTGTTAATTTTTTCAGCAAAGAGTTAGCTTTATATGTTGAACACTTTCTCTAAATATCGTTTCAATAAGTCAATTTTTACCGGAGTTATGGCATGGAAAGTTTTGTGGAATAATCCCCCATAAAGGGGCGGGGCCACGCCCATTTTCCAAAAATTTGGTGCTTTCGACTTTCTTTGCCCACGAACACTTTAGGGGTGAAATAGAAATGATATACAGCTAGTTTAAGCAAAGTTATAGCATATTCAATATATCCATGATCCTTTTCAAAATCTTTCGTATAAAATTGTGCCTGGACCTAATCCGATTTCGCTAATTTTTTTTCGAAATATTGCCTGTACTAATAGAAATATGTGTGCTGAACTTTATTTGCCTATCTTGAGCGGTTTTTGATTTATGATTAATAATATTTCCAAGTTTGACTTAATCAAAAGTGGGCGGTGCCACGCTATTTTTTAAAAATTTCTTCAGAAATTTATTTTTTGCCTTAACGCTAAGGTACACACCAAATTTTATCCTTATAGGTGTATTATGTACTGAATAATCACTCTTTTTGTATTTTCGAAAATATTATATATATAGAAAGTGGGCGTGGCTTTTAACCGATTTTGCCTATTTTCAATAGCGTTCAGAGATAAGTAAAAAGGAACCTGCATACCAAGTTTCATTGAGATATCTCAAGATTTACTCAAGTTATCGTGTTTACAGACGGACGGACGGACGGACGGACGGACGGACGGACATGGCTCAATCAATTTCTCTTTTCCTCCTGAACATTTTGATATATATAAGTCAATATCTATCTCGATTCGTTTATGCCGTTACATACTACCGTTAGGAGAATGAAGTTAATATACCTTGTGTGCGAAGCACTACTAGGTATAAAAAGGCAGTAGGGTGTTAACTACTTGTCCGTATATTTTGCGTGTTTGCTATCCGATTTGCGTAATTTTTGGCAGGAGTATACTATATACTATTGGGAAGCATCTCACTAACTTTCATTGAAATACCTTCTTGAAATTTCAAGCAATTGCTTTTGAAAATAGCTGACCTTTTATGCTAAAAAGTGGGCGGCGCCACGCCTACTTCACCAAAATACACAAAATTTTTATACAGTTCTGTTTTGCTGAAAAAGCTTGTTATGTGTGTAAAATCTTATTTATATAACTTATACAATTAAGGAAATATCGCGATTTTAATTTTACGAAGAAATTTTTTGGAACTGTGTTCAAAAAGTGGGCGTGTCCATTCACCGATTTTGTTAATTTTTTCAGCAAAGAGTTAGCTTTATATGTTGAACACTTTCCCTAAATATCGTTTCAATAAGTCAATTTTTACCGGAGTTATGGCATGGAAAGTTTTGTGGAATAATCCCCCATAAAGGGGCGGGGCCACGCCCATTTTCCAAAAATTTGGTGCTTTCGACTTTCTTTGCCCACGAACACTTTAGGGGTGAAATAGAAATGATATACAGCTAGTTTAAGCAAAGTTATAGCATATTCAATATATCCATGATCCTTTTCAAAATCTTTCGTATAAAATTGTGCCTGGACCTAATCCGATTTCGCTAATTTTTTTTCGAATTATTGCCTGTACTAATAGAAATATGTGTGCTGAATTTTATTTGCCTATCTTGAGCGGTTTTTGATTTATGATTAATAATATTTCCAAATTTGACTTAATCAAAAGTGGGCGGTGCCACGCCCTTTTTTAAAAATTTCTTCAGAAATTTATTTTTTGCCTTAACGCTAAGGTACACACCAAATTTTATCCTTATAGGTGTATTATGTACTGAATAATCACTCTTTTTGTATTTTCGAAAATATTATATATATAGAAAGTGGGCGTGGCTTTTAACCGATTTTGCCTATTTTCAATAGCGTTCAGAGATAAGTAAAAAGGAACCTGCATACCAAGTTTCATTGAGATATCTCAAGATTTACTCAAGTTATCGTGTTTACAGACGGACGGACGGACGGACGGACGGACGGACGGACATGGCTCAATCAATTTCTCTTTTCCTCCTGAACATTTTGATATATATAAGTCAATATCTATCTCGATTCGTTTATGCCGTTACATACTACCGTTAGGCGAATGAAGTTAATATACCTTGTGTGCGAAGCACTACTAGGTATAAAAAGGCAGTAGGGTGTTAACTACTTGTCCGTATATTTTGCGTGTTTGCTATCCGATTTGCGTAATTTTTGGCAGGAGTATACTATATACTATTGGGAAGCATCTCACTAACTTTCATTGAAATACCTTCTTGAAATTTCAAGCAATTGCTTTTGAAAATAGCTGACCTTTTATGCTAAAAAGTGGGCGGCGCCACGCCTACTTCACCAAAATCCACAAAATTTTTATACAGTTCTGTTTTGCTGAAAAAGCTTGTTATGTGTGTAAAATCTTATTTATATAACTATACAATTAAGGAAATATCGCGATTTTAATTTTACGAAGAAATTTTTTGGAACTGTGTTCAAAAAGTGGGCGTGTCCATTCACCGATTTTGTTAATTTTTTCAGCAAAGAGTTAGCTTTATATGTTGAACACTTTCTCTAAATATCGTTTCAATAAGTCAATTTTTACCGGAGTTATGGCATGGAAAGTTTTGTGGAATAATCCCCCATAAAGGGGCGGGGCCACGCCCATTTTCCAAAAATTTGGTGCTTTCGACTTTCTTTGCCCACGAACACTTTAGGGGTGAAATAGAAATGATATACAGCTAGTTTAAGCAAAGTTATAGCATATTCAATATATCCATGATCCTTTTCAAAATCTTTCGTATAAAATTGTGCCTGGACCTAATCCGATTTCGCTAATTTTTTTTCGAATTATTGCCTGTACTAATAGAAATATGTGTGCTGAATTTTATTTGCCTATCTTGAGCGGTTTTTGATTTATGATTAATAATATTTCCAAATTTGACTTAATCAAAAGTGGGCGGTGCCACGCCCTTTTTTAAAAATTTCTTCAGAAATTTATTTTTTGCCTTAACGCTAAGGTACACACCAAATTTTATCCTTATAGGTGTATTATGTACTGAAGAATCACTCTTTTTGTATTTTCGAAAATATTATATATATAGAAAGTGGGCGTGGCTTTTAACCGATTTTGCCTATTTTCAATAGCGTTCAGAGATAAGTAAAAAGGAACCTGCATACCAAGTTTCATTGAGATATCTCAAGATTTACTCAAGTTATCGTGTTTACAGACGGACGGACGGACGGACGGACGGACGGACGGACGGACGGACGGACGGACATGGCTCAATCAATTTCTCTTTTCCTCCTGAACATTTTGATATATATAAGTCAATATCTATCTCGATTCGTTTATGCCGTTACATACTACCGTTAGGCGAATGAAGTTAATATACCTTGTGTGCGAAGCACTACTAGGTATAAAAAGGCAGTAGGGTGTTAACTACTTGTCCGTATATTTTGCGTGTTTGCTATCCGATTTGCGTAATTTTTGGCAGGAGTATACTATATACTATTGGGAAGCATCTCACTAACTTTCATTGAAATACCTTCTTGAAATTTCAAGCAATTGCTTTTGAAAATAGCTGACCTTTTATGCTAAAAAGAGGGCGGCGCCACGCCTACTTCACCAAAATCCACAAAATTTTTATACAGTTCTGTTTTGCTGAAAAAGCTTGTTATGTGTGTAAAATCTTATTTATATAACTTATACAACGGAGGAAATATCGCGATTTTAATTTTACGAAGAAATTTTTTGGAACTGTGTTCAAAAAGTGGGCGTGTCCATTCACCGATTTTGTTAATTTTTTCAGCAAAGAGTTAGCTTTATATGTTGAACACTTTCTCTAAATATCGTTTCAATAAGTCATTTTTTACCGGAGTTATGGCATGGAAAGTTTTGTAGAATAATCCCCCATAAAGGGGCGGGGCCACGCCCATTTTCCAAAAATTTGGTGCTTTCGACTTTCTTTGCCCACGAACACTTTAGGGGTGAAATAGAAATGATATACAGCTAGTTTAAGCAAAGTTATAGCATATTCAATATATCCATGATCCTTTTCAAAATCTTTCGTATAAAATTGGGCCTGGACCTAATCCGATTTCGCTAATTTTTTTTCGAAATATTGCCTGTACTAATAGAAATATGTGTGCTGAATTTTATTTGCCTATCTTGAGCGGTTTTTGATTTATGATTAATAATATTTCCAAATTTGACTTAATCAAAAGTGGGCGGTGCCACGCCCTTTTTTAAAAATTTCTTCAGAAATTTATTTTCTGCCTTAACGCTAAGATACACACCAAATTTTATCCTTATAGGTGTATTATGTACTGAATAATCACTCTTTTTGTATTTTCGAAAATATTATATATATAGAAAGTGGGCGTGGCTTTTAACCGATTTTGCCTATTTTCAATAGCGTTCAGAGATAAGTAAAAAGGAACCTGCATACCAAGTTTCATTGAGATATCTCAAGATTTACTCAAGTTATCGTGTTTACAGACGGACGGACGGACGGACGGACGGACGGACGGACGGACGGACGGACATGGCTCAATCAATTTCTCTTTTCCTCCTGAACATTTTGATATATATAAGTCAATATCTATCTCGATTCGTTTATGCCGTTACATACTACCGTTAGGCGAATGAAGTTAATATACCTTGTGTGCGAAGCACTACTAGGTATAAAAAGGCAGTAGGGTGTTAACTACTTGTCCGTATATTTTGCGTGTTTGCTATCCGATTTGCGTAATTTTTGGCAGGAGTATACTATATACTATTGGGAAGCATCTCACTAACTTTCATTGAAATACCTTCTTGAAATTTCAAGCAATTGCTTTTGAAAATAGCTGACCTTTTATGCTAAAAAGTGGGCGGCGCCACGCCTACTTCACCAAAATCCACAAAATTTTTATACAGTTCTGTTTTGCTGAAAAAGCTTGTTATGTGTGTAAAATCTTATTTATATAACTTATACAATTAAGGAAATATCGCGATTTTAATTTTACGAAGAAATTTTTTGGAACTGTGTTCAAAAAGTGGGCGTGTCCATTCACCGATTTTGTTAATTTTTTCAGCAAAGAGTTAGCTTTATATGTTGAACACTTTCTCTAAATATCGTTTCAATAAGTCAATTTTTACCGGAGTTATGGCATGGAAAGTTTTGTGGAATAATCCCCCATAAAGGGGCGGGGCCACGCCCATTTTCCAAAAATTTGGTGCTTTCGACTTTCTTTGCCCACGAACACTTTAGGGGTGAAATAGAAATGATATACAGCTAGTTTAAGCAAAGTTATAGCATATTCAATATATCCATGATCCTTTTCAAAATCTTTCGTATAAAATTGTGCCTGGACCTAATCCGATTTCGCTAATTTTTTTTCGAAATATTGCCTGTACTAATAGAAATATGTGTGCTGAACTTTATTTGCCTATCTTGAGCGGTTTTTGATTTATGATTAATAATATTTCCAAGTTTGACTTAATCAAAAGTGGGCGGTGCCACGCTATTTTTTAAAAATTTCTTCAGAAATTTATTTTTTGCCTTAACGCTAAGGTACACACCAAATTTTATCCTTATAGGTGTATTATGTACTGAATAATCACTCTTTTTGTATTTTCGAAAATATTATATATATAGAAAGTGGGCGTGGCTTTTAACCGATTTTGCCTATTTTCAATAGCGTTCAGAGATAAGTAAAAAGGAACCTGCATACCAAGTTTCATTGAGATATCTCAAGATTTACTCAAGTTATCGTGTTTACAGACGGACGGACGGACGGACGGACGGACGGACGGACATGGCTCAATCAATTTCTCTTTTCCTCCTGAACATTTTGATATATATAAGTCAATATCTATCTCGATTCGTTTATGCCGTTACATACTACCGTTAGGAGAATGAAGTTAATATACCTTGTGTGCGAAGCACTACTAGGTATAAAAAGGCAGTAGGGTGTTAACTACTTGTCCGTATATTTTGCGTGTTTGCTATCCGATTTGCGTAATTTTTGGCAGGAGTATACTATATACTATTGGGAAGCATCTCACTAACTTTCATTGAAATACCTTCTTGAAATTTCAAGCAATTGCTTTTGAAAATAGCTGACCTTTTATGCTAAAAAGTGGGCGGCGCCACGCCTACTTCACCAAAATACACAAAATTTTTATACAGTTCTGTTTTGCTGAAAAAGCTTGTTATGTGTGTAAAATCTTATTTATATAACTTATACAATTAAGGAAATATCGCGATTTTAATTTTACGAAGAAATTTTTTGGAACTGTGTTCAAAAAGTGGGCGTGTCCATTCACCGATTTTGTTAATTTTTTCAGCAAAGAGTTAGCTTTATATGTTGAACACTTTCCCTAAATATCGTTTCAATAAGTCAATTTTTACCGGAGTTATGGCATGGAAAGTTTTGTGGAATAATCCCCCATAAAGGGGCGGGGCCACGCCCATTTTCCAAAAATTTGGTGCTTTCGACTTTCTTTGCCCACGAACACTTTAGGGGTGAAATAGAAATGATATACAGCTAGTTTAAGCAAAGTTATAGCATATTCAATATATCCATGATCCTTTTCAAAATCTTTCGTATAAAATTGTGCCTGGACCTAATCCGATTTCGCTAATTTTTTTTCGAATTATTGCCTGTACTAATAGAAATATGTGTGCTGAATTTTATTTGCCTATCTTGAGCGGTTTTTGATTTATGATTAATAATATTTCCAAATTTGACTTAATCAAAAGTGGGCGGTGCCACGCCCTTTTTTAAAAATTTCTTCAGAAATTTATTTTTTGCCTTAACGCTAAGGTACACACCAAATTTTATCCTTATAGGTGTATTATGTACTGAATAATCACTCTTTTTGTATTTTCGAAAATATTATATATATAGAAAGTGGGCGTGGCTTTTAACCGATTTTGCCTATTTTCAATAGCGTTCAGAGATAAGTAAAAAGGAACCTGCATACCAAGTTTCATTGAGATATCTCAAGATTTACTCAAGTTATCGTGTTTACAGACGGACGGACGGACGGACGGACGGACGGACGGACATGGCTCAATCAATTTCTCTTTTCCTCCTGAACATTTTGATATATATAAGTCAATATCTATCTCGATTCGTTTATGCCGTTACATACTACCGTTAGGCGAATGAAGTTAATATACCTTGTGTGCGAAGCACTACTAGGTATAAAAAGGCAGTAGGGTGTTAACTACTTGTCCGTATATTTTGCGTGTTTGCTATCCGATTTGCGTAATTTTTGGCAGGAGTATACTATATACTATTGGGAAGCATCTCACTAACTTTCATTGAAATACCTTCTTGAAATTTCAAGCAATTGCTTTTGAAAATAGCTGACCTTTTATGCTAAAAAGTGGGCGGCGCCACGCCTACTTCACCAAAATCCACAAAATTTTTATACAGTTCTGTTTTGCTGAAAAAGCTTGTTATGTGTGTAAAATCTTATTTATATAACTATACAATTAAGGAAATATCGCGATTTTAATTTTACGAAGAAATTTTTTGGAACTGTGTTCAAAAAGTGGGCGTGTCCATTCACCGATTTTGTTAATTTTTTCAGCAAAGAGTTAGCTTTATATGTTGAACACTTTCTCTAAATATCGTTTCAATAAGTCAATTTTTACCGGAGTTATGGCATGGAAAGTTTTGTGGAATAATCCCCCATAAAGGGGCGGGGCCACGCCCATTTTCCAAAAATTTGGTGCTTTCGACTTTCTTTGCCCACGAACACTTTAGGGGTGAAATAGAAATGATATACAGCTAGTTTAAGCAAAGTTATAGCATATTCAATATATCCATGATCCTTTTCAAAATCTTTCGTATAAAATTGTGCCTGGACCTAATCCGATTTCGCTAATTTTTTTTCGAATTATTGCCTGTACTAATAGAAATATGTGTGCTGAATTTTATTTGCCTATCTTGAGCGGTTTTTGATTTATGATTAATAATATTTCCAAATTTGACTTAATCAAAAGTGGGCGGTGCCACGCCCTTTTTTAAAAATTTCTTCAGAAATTTATTTTTTGCCTTAACGCTAAGGTACACACCAAATTTTATCCTTATAGGTGTATTATGTACTGAAGAATCACTCTTTTTGTATTTTCGAAAATATTATATATATAGAAAGTGGGCGTGGCTTTTAACCGATTTTGCCTATTTTCAATAGCGTTCAGAGATAAGTAAAAAGGAACCTGCATACCAAGTTTCATTGAGATATCTCAAGATTTACTCAAGTTATCGTGTTTACAGACGGACGGACGGACGGACGGACGGACGGACGGACGGACGGACGGACGGACATGGCTCAATCAATTTCTCTTTTCCTCCTGAACATTTTGATATATATAAGTCAATATCTATCTCGATTCGTTTATGCCGTTACATACTACCGTTAGGCGAATGAAGTTAATATACCTTGTGTGCGAAGCACTACTAGGTATAAAAATTACTGTATCAAATGTGAACTTTCTTTATCTTTGATTGAACATATACGAACTTTGTTTTTTCTGAAACGGTCTAATATTTATATTTATTTTTAAATCAATATGTACTACATTTATAGTTCAAGAGCAATAGTTATGAACAGATATGAATATTTATTAATTTTTCTTATATGTATGTGTGTATGTCTATATGTAGTATTCAGCTTTAAGATTTTGATTGACATAAATTTTAGTTTTTGTTGGTTTTTTTTTGTGAAATCAGGTAACTAATTGTTTAATCACTATTTTCGAACGGAAGCAATTGGAAGATGAGTTTACTCCGAAGTTAGCACATATGTATGTATGTATGTATTTATATTTTAATGCATTTTATGTATAGTTAATTATTTATATATGTATTTGTTTATATGTATATTTAGATGCGTAAGTATGCGTTCGTATTTTAGTTTTCTTATAGAATAACTTAAATATCTCTTAATAACTAAACATGTTTTTTTGTGTTTTATTTTTTGACTCGGCTCGCTATTGCAAGCTTGCCCCCACAACACACATACACACACGCACAAAATCATAACTAAACCCGGAAAGAAATTGTTCTATTAATCACTAATTGGAGCATAATACATTCCATAGGCAGCTGCATTGTATATGCAAATATTAGGGTGTACCAAAAAAAAATGAAATAGAAAAGTTTTTCTGCCGTTAAGATCCGTCCCTGTGTCTCAAAACTTATAATTGATTGAGATACAGAACTTAATCACATCTCTTGTTGAAACCCTTACTAGCATCTTTCGTTTGATACCCATATTGTAATAACACATTTCGGGTCACCCTGGTCCACATATTGGTTGATAACTCTCAAACCATTCGTGCTACCGAAATAAGGGATATCTTTAACTTCAACTTAGGTGTATAGTAATACAACAGTGAAAGTTATATTCAATTATGTTGAGCAGTTTTTTCGTGATGCGCGCTCAAACTTTCAGACAGACAAACAAAAATTCTAAAAACTGTTGCTTTGGCTTAATAATGATCCCAGCTGTACATTTTTCCTGAATGTCTGTAATATGGAGACATCTAACTATTAAAATTTTATCATTTGAAGGACTAAAATAATCTTTTTTATATTTTTTTTAAATGATTATTAAATAGAAAACTTTTTTTTGAACATTAAAAAAAAAAATTATATTATTTATGTATGTTTTTTAGTAGTGTTCAATATGCATAAAAATCTCTATTGTACGCCAATAGTTACCCAGCAGTGAAATACCAAACTAGGCAGAAAAAATACTAGTTCGGAACTAGTGTTTTCTTACTGGTCTAAAACTACTTCCAAAAAGTCCAAATCTATCCCACACATATTCATAGTTTTGTCGAATGCTGAAGTACCCGGTGTTGTAAAAATTTCAGCAGCACTTTTTTTTTATTAATTTTAATCGTCCCCCACCAAGACTCGAAACTGCGACCGCTGCCTAGTGAGCCGAGTACTTAATCTTTGTGCCCGAATGCGTTTGAGCTAATTTCACATCCTTGAACTATGTTTTTTTTATCTATTTGAAACTAGTTCGATACTAGTATATGTAAGCTTAAAATCTGACAATTGACATATCGTAAGAAATGACAAAAAAGACAGTCACCTGACTAGTTAACCTTGGCACTCATACTAGTCCTAACTAGTTTGTATCACTGCAGGGTAATCAAAAAATAGTGCGTGTGTGTGTATGTATGAGTGTGTGTTTGACGCCTGTATGCAATAGCATATTTCTTAACATTTCAAATTCCATAACAACCAACTCCCATCCCTGCCTCCTCACAACACACTGATTTATTGACTTTAGGATATTGTGCACGAATTACGTTTGTTACCCAAACTACGTTCTTGTATCCTTTGTAAATGTTGCAATTGCGCTGGTGTTGGTGCATGCGATTGTGCATATGATGGTGTACCATGAGCGCCGCCACCACCACCCGTCATCGATGGATGTGGGTGATGATGATGTGTTGGTGTACCCGCACCATTATTACCCACCTGCTGTGGCAATGATTGTCGTCGGCGGCGCAATGCTGGACTAAGATTATAAGTGATTTTCGCTTGCGAAAGTAATTCTTTGAAGACCTGTAGCGTTGTGGAGAAGTGAGAGAAGAGAGCAAGATTGAGAGAGTAAATAGTTAAATTTAAGTTTTGCTCATTTGTTACAGAAAAATGATTTGATTCTGGGTGCAATTCTCACCTTAGTTATATTTTCATTTTTGGCCGCTGATGCTTCAACAAAACCATTCTCCCAATCTAATGAGACCACGGATTCTGTGGTGGCATATTCAACCTGCAGATAATAAATTGGAAAGTTATTTTGTAATTAATTTTACTTCAATGAAAGTTATGAGCACATAGTCAGGGCAAATCATAAAGTGATCAAGACTGATAAACGTCTCCAGAATTTTAGTTCAAGATCAAAAGCAAAAAAAAAAACGAGAGAGGGTGAAGACATCAATGTTTTATAATACTAGGTTCCGAGCTATCTCTGAGGATACAGTACACAGTCGGTATGACAAGCGATGCTTCCGATGGATACTTAACCAGCTTCATCTTGCTTGGGTAGTTCTGGCGAGTCTCCGATGACGCTAATTAGAGCAAAAAATAGTCGTTTTGAATAGAAAAATTTTGTAAAGAACCTCGAATATTTTAAAACAAAGTTCTTGTCAAGAATATCCATTTCGTTTGGTAAGTCAATACGATTACATTTTGATTACTTATGATTACGATTACTGTAATCGTAATTTAAAATTTCCATGATTACGATGACTATAATTGTAATCATAAAATCTTTACGACTACGATTACTGTAAATATTGTGCGATTGTGATTACTGTAATCGTAATCCTAATTTTTTTGATTACGATTACATTAATCGTTGTATGAAAAAAACATGATTACAATTACAGTAATCGCATTCGAAAATTCTATAACATTTTAAATAAAGTAAACATAATAATAAAAATTTCAATTACGATTACTGTAATTGTAATCATAAAAATTGTATGATTACAATTACTGTAATCGTAATCTAGCACAACCATGATTACGATAACTATAATCGTATGAATGTATTGACTACAATTAGAGTAATCGTAATTGAAATGTAATTGTAATCCTGAGCTCCCCTGCTCTGGTACTAAGTATGTAGTTCAAGACCATATTTTTTGGAGATTGTTTCCCAGCTGATACGACGAGCACATCTCTTAATATCATTTATATATAGTAATGTAATAATATCTAGTTGCATAATGCCCCCAATCAAAGAACTTCATTCAGATCATCAATCACATCAGAAATGTCCTAAGTCACATGAATATGAAATCGAATCAAAAGCTAAATTGTTAGATAAATCACGTAGTTGTTAAGAAGCATCATGGCCACATTGACATGCCTTGATGGAACGAAGCGCAAATGACAGTCAAAACGCAATAACAATATAAAGACTGACAGCAAGAAAAAGCTATAAAATAACTTTTCGAAGAAAATAAAAAAAAACCACAGCTAATCCGCATAATGAAGCAACAATTGAAATCACCAAAGATTTATGAGGGAAATAGTACTTACAACAGATTTGTAGCTTTTTGACCGTGGGGTATAGATACAAAAGCAAAAACAATGATTATGCTGAAGCTCTGCTTATGGGAATAAGAAATCATTGAGCGTGAAAGAAAAACATATTTAGTAATGACAAAAAAGAATTCACTACAGGGTGACACAAGAAATTAAAAAAAGTGAATTTCGATTAGAATGTGTTCGAAATATCGGGGCACATGGTAATGTATGTGATGAAGCTAGTTCGACAGTAAAATTCTAATATAGTCTAGTCTCTAGTTTAATTCTGATACAGAAAGAGATTTTAAGGGGCTTATTATGTAAAACGCAAAGCAACGAAACAGCAACTTCTTTTCGTTTAAAGAAAAATTCTTATTTTATAAAGGTTTTCACTCCATTGAGTGACTCTGAATTTGTTTGACATTATATTAGAATAAAGATGAATGCGTCACGGTTACTTACATAATCAGCCCCTTAGGTACTCCGTTCGGTCTGATGACTTCATCACCAGCTTTTCTGTTTCGTATTACATATTTCATAAATAAATACATTTTAATTTATTTTTTTGACAAGTTCACATTTTAGCATGCGATTTGTTCTCACCCACCAGTTGCACCCTGTACTCAAAATTGCTCACATTGCATAAAATCAAATTAAAAAGGAACTTTCGGTTAGCTAAGTAAAACGCTCAAGGCCATAAGCAAAGGAAATAATATTTATAACGACGTAAATTTTTTGTTGTATTGGTGTGAGCACGTTATTCCCAATTATCTGGTACAACAGATTTAGGATCACAAAAAGATACATACTTAAAAGTGCGCGACAACAAATCAAGGGTGAGTAGGGTTTGGCGCTCAGTGCCCATTATTATGGTTCCAATTGAGCAAACTTCAGCAAACTCACAAAATGAGAAACCAGCACAAATCAGTGCTAGAGCAGCAATTTATTCTCAGTAGCTTGCAGGTATAAAGTCATAAAGTCCTTTGTGTATGTTTAAACTTGTTTAATATTCATGAAAAGAGAAGAGGAACGCGGAGGGGCGAAAGTGAAATGTGGGAAAACAGCTGAAGTACTTCGTCGTCGTGAAATGTGATGGCTATGTTTTTTTTTTTTTTTAATATTTTAACCCGCTATCGGACCTCAAAAACCCAGTGATTTTTTTTATGACCTGTGATTTTTTATGGAATTGTGAACTCTTACGAACTCTGCCTTTTTGGAAACAACAACTTTTCTGGAAAGATTTATTTTCTATAAATCGGCGATTTAATGGAACTGTGATTTTTTTTACATGCATTCACTGTAACTGTGATTTTTGTGAAGTATTAAATTTTTAAAAACAGTAAATCCTTTGGGCTATGTTGAAATATTTTTTGTGAGCCTTGAACTTTTTGGTAACCAGTGATTTTTTTTGGATCCGGTTTTTTGTTAAGGGCTAGTTATGAAAGTCACAGCGACACCTCGACACAAGTCGACTTAACTTATGCATCCTAAAGGGCCCTTACCTACTGAGTGAATCTTCTTCTTGATTTCATCCTCAGTATAATATAACTTTAGTTGGAAATAGTATAGCGGACTAAAAAATGCCTAGTGATTTTTTTTATGAGCGAAGATCTTACGAACTCTGGAAACAACAATTTTTCTGGAAAGATGTATTTTTAATAAATCGTCGATTTTTTGGAACAGTGATTTTTTACATCCATTAACTGTAACTGTGATTTTTTTTGAAATATTGAATTCTTAAAAACAGTGAAGCCATTTTGGGTTTGTTGAAATTTTTTTTTGTGAGCTTTGAAGTTGAGGAATTAGTTTCGTGACTTTTTGTTAAGGGCTAGTTATGAAAGTCACCGTGACACTTCGGCACAAAATCGACTTGACTTATGCTCCCAAAGGGCACTTCTTCTTGATTTATTCCTCAGTATAATATTACTTTAGTTGGAAAGAATGTGGCTGCCTAATTAAGAAATCCCTATAAATAGTTAAAATCCACGCCACTGCGTATTTTTTGGGGAGAGATAAAATGAAATAATGCAGCTAAATAAATAAGGATTATCAGCCAACAGTTTAGAGAAGTTTGTGCAGGAGGTCGTACTTGAGGGATAATAATGATGATATGAAAAACTTTTCTTTTTTTTTTGATTACAAAAACAAGACAAAACAGAAAAAGTTAATTTAAAGCTTTAAAGTAAAATAATTTGCATTTTTATTGCTTTAACAGCGACCCTACAAGTTGACAAGTTAAAAAAAAAAAACAAAAACACTATAAAGAAAATAAGTGGGTGGGTGGGTTGGTTGCACGTAGGTTGCTGATGGCGCGTATGACAAGAGACGACATTTGCCCGTAATCTCTTGGGAGCAGCACAAAGTACAAACGCTTTAGGACAGCTAAGCTTTTTTTTATTAAGCCTGAGATAATACGAATAAAATAATTGTTTTATGTTCACTCAAATTGCCATTGTTTAGTTGACCGTTTAGCGTTACACGAATTTACAAACATTTATTTGAATAAATGCAAATGACTGACAAAAGAAATTATAAACAAATTATGTGTAAATCTGAGAAAAAGGTAAAAGTCCATCTACACCTTTTCCAAGTGTACTTCAGAATGCGTAAAATGATTTTCAGAAACCGTAAAATGTACTTCAGAATAATCAATTGTACTTCAGAAATGGTAAAATGAATTTCAGAATAGTCAATTGTATTTCAGAAACTGTAAAATTAATTTCAGAATAGTCAATTGTACTTCAGAAATGGTAAAATGTACTTCAGAATTGTCAATTGTACTTCAGAAGCCGTAAATTGTACTTCAGAATTGGTAAAATGTACTTCAGAGATCGAAAATTGTACTATGGTTGATCAACCAATATGAGGCCTCTCACCCCTCAATACCTATCTTACCTTCCTTAAGATCCTAGAATGTTTCACTGCTCATTAAGCCAGTCGGGAAGTACCGGGGCGAACCGGGTTCATATCCAGCTAAGAACGGTCCCTGACGTACAATTGCCTATTTTAAAGAACATTTTACAGCTTATGAAGTACAATTTACCATTTCTGAAGTACTATTTACAGCTTCTGAAATACATTTCACAATTTCTGAAGTACAATTGACTATTTTGAAATACATTTTACAATTTCTGAAGTACAATTGACTATTCTGAAATACATTTTACAATTTCTGAAGTCCAATTGACTATTCTGAAATTCATTTTACCATTTCTGAAGTACAATTGACTATTCTGAAGTACATTTTACTGTTTCTGAAGTACTCTTGGAAAAGGTGTAGAGGAGAAGATAAAAAAGCAGAGACCAATCAACAGAGACATAATGACGAAGTTGTTATTGTGAGGTAAACAATCTTGGAAGTGGGAGTATTTGAGAAGTAAAAAGCTGAAGAATTATTTATGGGATAGTGTCTAAAAACTCAGGCCCATTTATAGGGATGGAAGGCAACAACATTTTCCTAAAATAAAAAAAAAAAAAAATGAGTAGATTTTCGAGAGAAATACACCCGGAGAGATGGCGATCACTGAAGAGTGGCAACACCGCTTCGGTTTTAGCATTTATTCTCTTCTTAAATTGTTTCCCGTTTTGCTCGAAACTACCTAAACATTCATTGCTACTGAAACAAAAATAATTTACCATAAATAATAAATATTTCATATTTACTCACCTTTCTGGCATCCTCATTTTCGGCGACCAAATCAATTTTATTACCCACAACCACAATTGGCACAGCTGCTGTCGCTTTTGTTTCATGAATTTGATCGCGTATCAAACGAACTTCCTCGAATGTTGAGGCATCGGTTACGTCGTACACCAAAATGAAAGCATCCGCTGATGAGATGGAGAGAGCGCGCATGGCAGGAAACTGCATTACCGACAGGAAGATACACGAACACAGTATGCAAAGAGAAAGCGAGAGAGGTAAAGGGGCGAAAATGTTGAAAAATGATAATATTAAATTTACATAACGGTCTATTTTTTCTAGTTAAAATGTGCATATAATTTATTTTGAAGCATAATTTAATTTCTTTCATACATACATTCTCTGCATTTAAAAAGTGAAAGCGTAAAAAGTTGTGGGGAGCAAACAACAGTAAAGTAAAAGCAAAAAGGATTTGGTTGTAGACAAAACTCTTAGAAAACTTTGTTAGGGAATTGAACTTTGCATTGATGCGGTGAATTATACAGTTGCAAGTAGGTATGTACATTAGTTCGGATCGGTCCCCATACAAAAAAAAAGAAGTTTTTCCAGTCCATTCCTAGGATTAAAGATATTTTGAAGGCGATCGTAAAAAAAATGTTTTTCTTTTTTTTGTCACGCCCCCCTGATGGGCTATTAACTTTTTTTAACACTACGTCGAGATTTTAAGTCCGATTTTAATGAGCCGTACACCGTTGTTCATGGCTTGAAAGCCGCCACAATTCTTAAATCAATAATTTTTTAAATAATATATAATATAAATCAGCAAAAAAAAAAAAAAAAAAAATTGGAATTTAGGTATGATGTGAAACGAGATACCGACAGTCACTACTAGAATTTGAACTCGTAGTAAAAAATGATTTTTTTTGTCGATCCACCCTAATGTACATACTTATTAAAAAAATTTAATCAAATTAAAATTTTGATTAATTTGATTAATCCTAGGATTAAATATGAAAACGAAATAAATCCTCATTAATCGAACACAAAATTTAATCCTAATCGATTAATTTTTCTAAAAATGTTCGATTATCATATTTATTAAATATTAGATACAAAAATAACAAAAAATCTAATTTGAACATCAATGATTTAGATTAATAATCATTATTTAACAGATCTGGTGGAGAACATTGTAGCTATCCCGACGTAACCAAAACCGAATTTGTTCCTACAGGGTGGGTATAAACCATTTTATTTGGCAATCATTTTTGTTTCTTTTGTTTTCTACCTGCAACACGTAGTAAGTTGATTGAGTGTGCACTGAGCTAAGCTGTAGATTAATAAAGTTACTAAACGTTGCTGTTGTTGTAGTTGTGGTTGTGCTACGCCAGAGTATTGTAATAATTAAGTTTGCAATAACCGCAAGTTGCAAGTTTGAATAAGTTTAGCTTTGTGTTTAATCGAATTACGAAAAAGTTATGCAAAAATTCTTGTTCTTGCTCCTCAATACCTAGCGGCAATGTATTCATTAATTTTTTCTATGCAAAATTTAGTTTCGAGAAATTATTTAAAAGTTTTTTTTTTTTGTTTTTATTAATGAAGGAAAAATTATGGAAAACAACAAAAACAGCAGCGCGCATATTTGTAGGCAAGCGTGGTGGCTCTGGTGGATCTTCCACGTGCCTTGTTGTAGTGAAAAATGTTCAAATGTTCACCTTGGCTATTGCTAAGGTCATGGCTACTTGTGGTTTGACTTCACACGAATAACACTGTGTGACACGAAAAAAAACCCTGGGAAGTGATACCATTTTTCTTGTAGGTCTTGAAATTCTAAGAACTACTGCATATAAGATTTTTCGCGTACAGCTCCAAATCGTGAGTTACGGGTAAAAAACCGGTTTTTTTTACCTTTTGACACTTTTGAACTCATAACTAGTTTGACTGTTAACTGATTTGGATTTTCTCTCCAGATCTTATAAGAAAAGATTTTGACCTTTCCAATGATATATATAATGACTGGGAAAACATAAGCCAACTGTCAGAATTTCTCCAACCAACAAATATTTTTTAACCTTTTTTCGGGTTTCGTCAACTTTGGTGCTGTCTGTATGCACTAAATTATTTAAAGACTATACCAACCGTGAACTACATCTAAAGTGGAATTTAATTGTGAGTGTAATGAGTGTTAATTTTTTTATATACGTTGAAAACTGCCTTAGGTATTTAAATTTTCTTGAAAGTAAAGTGAAAAAAAGTACTTTTATTTTTTCAAAATTACTTAGAAATATTTACTTGGCCTTTTGTTGTCTCAGTTTACAAACACACTTTGCAGACTAATATGGCTTTAACTTATGTAAGTACCATTCGATTTTAAACCTTTTGCCAGTATTCCCGAGATTGAGTGAGGCTAAAATAAAAGCAGGTAATAATTTGTGCGTCCCAACATCTTGCCCTTTTTAAAGCATTTATCCCTTTTTATTCATTAAAGGCGTCTTCATTGGACCACAAATTTCAAAAGTTATGAAGGATCTAGAGTATATGAACAAGCTAAGCTCAGTCGAAAAACGTGCTTGGAAGAGTTTTAAAGAATTATGCAGCAATTTTTTGGGAAATCATAGAAGCGAAAACTATGAAGAAATAGTTAAAGAATTTTTGGATGCGTATGCTGAAATGGGTTGCAACATGTCCATAAAGGTTCATTTTCTGCATTCGCATTTGACCTTTTTCCCAGAAAATCTAGGTCAGTTCAGTGATGAACAGTGTGAACACTTCCATCAAGAAATTGCTCTGATGGAAACACGATTTGAAGGAAAAAATAAAATAAACTTCAGAATATTGCTGCGAGAAACTGATCACGTCGATATAAGAAAAAAACGTTCAAGCAAACAATTTACTGCTTAAGATCCATACATTTTCCTACGACACTTTAATGTATTTAAACAGTCAATTACTCTATGTTTAATCTTAGTGGTAGTTTTCTCACAATATGTAAACATGTGTGTTAGTTATACCCAAACTTGCGGAGCAGTAAAGAAAAACATAAAACAAAAATTAAAAAATGTTGTTTGTTGGGTAAATGCTCACTTATGTCCAAAGAAATGCTAATTAATGCATACGTCATTTTAAAGGATGAAGTTTTGTCTATCCAAAACTGGCAAAAGGTTTAAAATCGAATGGTACTTACATAAGTTAAAGCCATATTAGTCTGCAAAGTGTGTTTGTAAACTGAGACAACAAAAGGCCAAGTAAATATTTCTGAGTAATTTTGAAAAAATAAAAGTACTTTTTTTCACTTTACTTTCAAGAAAATTTAAATACCTAAGGCAGTTTTCAACGTATATAAAAAAATTAACACTCATTACACTCACAATTAAATTCCACTTTAGATGTAGTTCACGGTTGGTATAGTCTTTAAATAATTTAGTGCATACAGACAGCACCAAAGTTGACGAAACCCGAAAAAAGGTTAAAAAATATTTGTTGGTTGGAGAAATTCTGACAGTTGGCTTATGTTTTCCCAGTCATTATATATATCATTGGAAAGGTCAAAATCTTTTCTTATAAGATCTGGAGAGAAAATCCAAATCAGTTAACAGTCAAACTAGTTATGAGTTCAAAAGTGTCAAAAGGTAAAAAAAACCGGTTTTTTACCCGTAACTCACGATTTGGAGCTGTACGCGAAAAATCTTATATGCAGTAGTTCTTAGAATTTCAAGACCTACAAGACAAATGGTATCACTTCCCAGGGTTTTAAATTTTTTTCTTTTTTGTAACACTGTGTAATTTGTCTGTGTGCTCCTCTATTCATATTAACTACTTATGCGTAATTGTTTATGTTGCATATGCTTCAGTTTTAAAGTGTTTCATTATTTGTTCAAGGTTTTTGTTGTCTATTTGAATTTCAATTTGTTTATGAAATTTTGTGAAATTATTTTCAAAACTCAAAAGCTCGTTTAGTTCACCAAAAGCGTATTAAGTACGACATGGCGTATGCGTAACATTTAAGCGATGTGATGTTGCCACCTCTTTTTATCAAACTTCTTCTTCTTGCGATAGAAGGAGGGGGTGAGATGACTTCGAATAACAAATAAAATGAGAAAATGCATTTAATGAGCCAGCTCAAATTTTGAAATAAGCTTTTTTTTATTAATTTGGCCAGCCTTTTAATGATCGATGTACATATGCAATATGACGAAATGTGGGCGTGGCATTAACCATACATGAGCAGACAAATCGTCAAATCACTACTGTTAATAATATCGAATGCGAAATAATGAAAAAATTTGGAAGAGATAGTAGATATACCGATATGCATACCGAAATGATTAGTGCGAAGAGTTGAGTCGATTTAGCCATGTCAGTCTGTCTGAACACAAACTAGTGTCTCAGTTTCAGAGATATCTAGCTGAAATTTTGTATGCGGCCGCCATTTTATGTTTGATTATTCATTTGTTGAAACCAGCAAGATCGGACCAATACAACCCATAGCTCCCATACAATCGATAGTTCCGATAAATCGGTTTTGGGCTATGAATTTTGGACTACACAAGCTAAGAACGTAATATTTTACATACCCGTTAAATAATGATTATTAATCTCAATCATTGATAATCAAATAAAATTTTTTGTTTTTGTAATAATTGATTAATTATGATGAACATTTTTAGAATAATCAATCGATTAGGATTAAATTTTGTGCTCGATTAATGAGGATTTATTTCGTTTTAAAATTTAATCTAAGGATTAATCAAATTAATCCAAATTTCAATATGATTAAAATTTTTGATTAATTGCGATTAACGAGGATATGGGACGACCATCACAAGCAGGGAAATACCCCCATTTCGGACTCATAAGCGAGCTCATAAAGAGCATAAGCGCTCCATTTTAGGACTCTTTTCTGACTCATGTATGACTCCAATGATTTGCTCGGAATATATAATTTTTTTGGATGAATTTAAAAAAAAAATGCAAAAATGTTAAAATTTTTATTTTGATTAATGTTGAAATATTTACAATTTGTTATTAATGCTCATTAATCGCAATGAATCAAAATTTTTTATCGAATTGCAATTTTGATTAATTTGATTAATCCAAGGATTAAATTTGAAAACAAAAGTTAATTATTCGATTAATTATTCTAAAAATGTTCGACTATCATAGTTAATTAATTAAATTAATAGAGCAAGTTAATATAATTGAGTTCAATTTTAATTAGCTCCCACACAATCGATTGTTCCGATGACTTCATAAAGTACTCCTTTACGCCTCTTTTAGTACTCTACATAAATGTTCACTGGGTCTATGCAGCTCAAGGTAGGTATATTAATATCATTGTTTCACCGCAAATTAATTCAAATGTCGTGCGTTGTTTAGTTTATTCTGTATTTCTTTATGCTAATAGATATTTGATTCAAATAAAAATTGTTTCCATCAATTGCATGAGTTTCGTAGAATCTTTAAAATGGCTTATTTTTGCACAAAAGTGTATATGCGGATATACCGCATAAAGTGCGTATGTATGTATGTATGAATAGTGAAAGAAAATTTACCTAATCACTGACACTTATCTCTCATTTCAAGCCATTAGTAAACAATTATAAGCACTTAGTTTAATTACTGGTATCCCAATTGAGGGAAATATCACAGCAACAATATGCAAATGCTTGAGTTTATGTGGGTTTGTATGTATGTATGCTATGTTTCCTGCTATTTTTACTCTGTTCACATACTAAAAGCTGAAAATTGAAGCAACAATTTTGAACAAAGATTTAGGGAAAGTGTTTTTATTTTTGTATTCTTGAAGAAGAGAGTGATTTCGAAGGGAGAATATAGAGCAACAGAAAAAGCAAGAGCTTTGTGAAGACGTGAACAGGAATGCAACAGAAAAAGACAATAAATGTCATAGCCCGTTCGCCTAAGAGGAGGTCGAAAGAAAATAAAGTAATCGAGGTAGCCAAAAAAATTCGTTTCGTTTCACTTATAGGGCCTATTTATGCATTGAATATTTATCTAAGCCCAAAAATGTTATTATGCAGGTGCCATAACGTAATCACACTACAGTCTCCCAATCAAAATTTTTTATGGCACTGCAGAGTGTCATAACACCAATTGGCATTATGGCACCCTTGTGCTGAAAAAATAGGAAAAAATTGTATAAGTTTCTACCTCTACGCAGCAAAACTTTAGAACGCTATGATGTTGTTGGATTTGGTAAGGGTTATATATGTATTTCATAAGCGCGACGAAAGGCCCCTCTACCAAGGGGATTCTATACAAAAAACTGTTTATAAGAAAGTCGGTAATTGATTGTGTAAATAAGAGTTATTATTACATATATCTTCTGGATTGGGATTATGCCTCTTTTTTACTTCAAATTATTAATCATCTTCTGCGGTGCCATAATCCCAAATAGGGTGTGCCATAAAGCCAATTTTTTTAATTGGGATTATGCCACTTGGGATTATGTCACTTCTACGATTATTAAGACAAAATGCATCTGAAATTTTAATTTTATATTTTTTGTTTTTGGAAATATTCGTGGTTAAAATAATTTCTTCTCGTGGTTGTAGCGCAAACCAGCGTCGAAGTTTTGGTAAAGCAATATCTCTTAAACTATTGAAATTGTGCATAAAACGAGAGGTGAAGCAAATTTTTACTTGTCTAAATCAATTTGAAGTGGTTGTGGTACCGTACTTTTCCCAACTTGAACTTTTTTCCTTTACTTTTTTTTATTTAAGTAAATTGCGTAGCTTTGCACAACCACGACCATCTTTGAATTAATTATAGTACTTAGCTTACAGTTAAAGTAATTAAAATATATTTCAGATCAAAACAAAAAAATTCTAAGAATGTTGAATTAGAAATTTGAAACAAGAAATTAGTAAACCTCTATATTATTCTCTTTATCAAATCCCCTCTGGTTTCTTAGGATCATTAAGTACATATGTACATACATACTTCTACGAGTACATACATACATACATAAGCGTATTTAGAGAAGAGAAAAGTAAATGATTTCAAATTAACGTCAACCAAAGCTGAAAGTTCTGTGATTCAGCGGGGGGATAATGAAAAACTCAATTTTAATTTATTGAGCAAAGAAGGCAAATCCATGAAAACATAAATGAATGCTAGAAAGTGCTTCCTACCCAGTGTGCTAATGCGCGTAACTTAAAGCATGTGTGCCCCAAAAGGAAAACGCCAATAGATGAAGATATTTGTAGTTTACAATTCGTATTAGTAACCGACGATTCACAATTTTTCTACCCTTTCCGATTTTTATAATAACAAACCACTTGGTGAAATTGTCTAAAATCTATTTCTACAATTTTTCCTTAATACATGCAATCTTTTCCTACAGGGTCACTCTATATTTCATAACTAAAAGCTTGCATACAAATTGGCAATTCCGTTTTGAATGAATCTATAAATGGAAAAATGGCATTGGAACACGATGGGGGACTAAAAGTTTGCTTGCAAGCGGTGCACTTCACACACACACATACATATACATCCCTCCTCAACTAACATACATACATATGTATGCACTGCACTTTTAACTATTAATGTTGCCTATTTTCCAATGGTACTTAAGAATGCATTTTGCGAGCGTAACGCTTTCGTGTTGTTGCCTGCTACGCGTTTCTTGTTTACCAATGCTTTGTGCGTACCACTCAGCAATTCATAATCCAATTCACTAACATTGGCTTCAACAAAAATTCGCAATCATAGAAGAGAGGCGTTACTTTTATCAAAACTGTTGTTGTTTTATTTTTTGTGTGTGTCTCACAGTGACTTGCTTTGCTTTGTATCAAACTTGAATGGGTGTTCTGAGAGCGAAATTTGTGCATACAAAAGCATTTAGCTTGTTGTGGTCTATGGAGAAATCAATCATAGTTTTTTATGAAACCAATAAAAAGTTGGAAAAACTCTTTCAGCTGTGGTAGAGACTTTGATTTATTTGCGAGAAAAAAAAAATAGATAGTAGGATGAAGGTGAATGAATGTGGCGGTGAAAGGCTTCTTTGTTATTGGGAGACTGCGAAAAATACGTCAATTTGATAGTTTGTATGAAAGAAAAAGAAATTGGCTATATTTATAGAATTGCATTAGTTTGGAGGTTAGTTTGTTTTGCATTATTATTATTTCGACTAAGTCTGGATCAAAATTCAAAATCAATTACATATATTAAACTGGTCTATTAATTTAATTGAATAATTAATCGAATAATTAACTTTTGTGTTAGAATAATGAGGATTTTTTTGTTTTCAAATTTAGTCCTAGGATTAATCAAATTAATAAAAATTACAACTTGATTAAAATGTTCGAATTATTGCGATTAACGAGGATTAATAATCGAGCCTAGTTCCATATATCATATGAGCTTGAATAAGGGTAATATAATTTTTTCTCATAAACGGCACTTATTAATGCTCGTTAATCGCAATGACACCAATCGCAATCGCAATGAATCAAAAATTTTAATCAAATTCAAATTTTGATTAGTTTTATTAATCCTAGGATTAAATTTGAAAACGAAATAAATCCTGATTAATCCTAATTAATCGAACACAAAAGTTATTCCTAATCCATTAATTATTCTAAAAATGTTGGATTATTTTAATTAATCAATTATTACAAATATAACAAAAAAATTATTTGGATTATCAATGATTAAGATAAATAATCATTATTTAAAAGGTCTGGTTTTCCCCCCACAGTTAAAAGTTGCTCATACGCCATGGCACTTTCTTCTCTGTTATTTAATTGTAAAGCAGATCGTCATTATTCAAAAACCTTTCTAGAACAAAGTTCGACAGTCATCCTTTTTAGAGGTAACTGAAGCCAATTGTAAATATCTAGATACATATATCAAGTCATCCTAGATCTGTTTTTTTTCTTTCAATTCACTGGCGGTCTCTCTCTTCCCATTTAGGCAAAGTTACGTTTCGATGGAAACATCTTCTAGGTGGCATATTCTTCACAATTTCGCATGAGATAGCCTACTCAACCTAGCCAATGAAGCTGATCGACTGCAGGAGAACGAAAATTTTAAAGCAAAATATTTCGTTAGTTTTTGTTGGTGTTATGAACTTAAATTTGGTCAGTATTACGGACATAAGCAACCCTTTAGAAAAATGAATCTGCAGAAAGACGATCCAATTGTTCGATCCAAGGCAACCTGCCCTTTGAAGTGGCATACCTCAGGTACTTTATAAGCCCATTATATGGGAATGCCCTTAAAGAGGATCCATCCAGAAAAGTTTGTTTCTCTGTCCTGCGTTCGACACCTGCGCATCCACCATTGCAAATTTCCATCATTCTAGTTACACTATAGACATATTCAGTCTTTGTGAGTTCTTCATAGATCGACCAGCTCAAACCTACATAACCTAACTTAATTTAATAACATCAGGGCTGTCATATCAGCAGCTTTATACTGAGCTTGGAAACGGTAGACTCTAAAACTGGTAAGTCAATCCAACTGTTCTAATGCAAATGTAGTTCGTACTACGCTGTATTATGCTGTCATTTAAGTATTTGCGATTGCAGCGCCCTCTACTCTTATAACAAATAAAACGTGCTCATTTATCGTTGAAGCGAGATGTGCTAAAGGGGAAAGAGCGTTAGTGCATAGAATTGATTACGCTTATGGCACCATTTAGGATCGTTAACATTTAGCTTGAATAGGAACAGATTTGTGTGTGTGTGTGTGTGTATGTGATATGAGAGAGCGCTGTTGCCCTGCAGTTAAAGGAACTAGTTTCGAACTAACTCACAACAAGTACGAATGACAAGGAAAATGCTATATCCCAAAAGAAGCCAGCTGAGCAATTTTCATTCCTAGTAATGGCTTTCGACAATAATATAAATATTTATTAAAAAGTGGGCGTGGTCTCCGATCGATTTTGCCCACAATCAACTGCGCGTGTTACAAATTTCAAATTTTACGCAAAATTAAATTTTTTCTGACGTCTTATTATTTTCTGAATTTTTAGATAGGCTACTTTGCCAAAGAACCTTACAAGTATTTATAGCAACTCATATTTAAAGAATTTGATTTTCAATTGTAAAGAGAAAAAACAAGGTCACCAAAGGGTTAATGCATAATTGTTATAACGCTGAACATACCGGCAAAAATTTTTTTTTAGAAATTATAAAAATAAAAATTTACGTCACCAATGGGTTAAAGCATGGCGTTTAAAGGGTTAAACGCTTAAAATCAACTACTTAAGCTTATGTAAAACTATTTTGAAGTGAAAAAAATTGATTTCAGAGTTAAAAGAAAATTTAGGTCGTCAATGGGTTAACGTATGGCCGCTCATGGCTTATATTTTTAAATATTTACCAATTAAGTGCTGCACAACCCATTCAAACCTAACCAAAAAATCATTCATAATATCGTTATAAAAATAAAAATGTAGATAACGAGTGGGTTAATGCATGTTAATTTTTGATTCTGAATTTTTGGCTTCTGCAAAAAGTTTTCTGAATTTCTCCTTCTGACTTTTGGTTTCTGAAAAAAATTTTGCGAAAATTGTATTTCTGAATTTTTTCGGTCTGAATTTATAATGGGGCATCAAATTTTGTTATAACAAATCAATGTTTTGTAAAATGGTCCAGTACGACCACGCCCATTTTAAATTTTTTTTATTTTTTCATATTTATTCTTACAAATTCTGTTTGGAAGTAAAATGTAATTGATATCTATTCTTGTTAACAGAGATATTGCTTTTATTATTCGGTTACGACTTTCTCACAAATATTTTAAATACACAAAAGTGGGCGTGGTACTTAACCGATGTCATCTCCGAAACATTCTTCACCCAAAAAATACTATAAGTGCCGAATTTTGTTATGATGTCTGATGACCTCTTTGATTTAGAATTGAAAAATTTGTAGAATTGAGCTTTATAATCAGTAGGCAGTGCCACGCCCATTTTTTTTTAAATAAAAAAAAGCAACCAAATTTGACTGAATTCACTCCCGCAATGAATACTGAAAAATTGTAAAAAAATATTTTTGTTCAACGAAATTTTGTTCTTTTTCCGACTAGTTTGAAACCAGTCGAAAACAATCAGTTGTGGACTAGTTTGCTCTCTAAATACTTTAACGTTTCACTGCATTGTAATTGTAACTTGACATTTCTGCATCTGTTGCTGACAATACTATACATATATCGGCACAGCTGCGCGTCCTAGCACTTAATTGTTGTTGTTCGTTGAACTGTAATGCTGTCAGCACATCCAAATAGGTCATCGTCGAAGGAGATGTGATGCACGTGGCATTGCTTCACGCTGTGCTCGATGGCGCGGTGTTTGTCTGTTGGTGGTGTTGAGTGACAAGCACGCCATGTTGTCTGTTGTGAGTGGTTTTCACCAAAGCAGCTGTCAGCGCAATTGTTTTGCACACAAAGACAATGCCAAACAGTGACAGCACGAATAATACCAAATAATAGTTGTAATGTGTGAGTTGTGTGAGTATGATCTCAGACCGACAGCAGCTAATCGTTGCGAAGCTGCAAACTTTGACATTGCGCTTTTTCGCTTGTCATTTGAACTGCACATTTCACACAGCCATCGCATACGTTCGTCTGCATGCAGATTGGTTCTGTCATTGGGTGGGTGGGTTTGTTTGTTATCGCAAAAGTTTTTTTTTTTTTATAAAAGAGTCTGTATGAAAATGAAACAAAATCTTAGAAGAACTGTTCCAAAACTGCCGCGAACTCCACCGTTCATGAGGTCTAGCCTAAACATGCTCATAGCTACCCGGGTCTACGAAATAGATATTTCCTACTAAATTTTTGCCATATCAATTTTCAGCCATTCCAATTTGGTTCCGATTCTGCATTGGTCTAAAGTGCCACATGCGCAACATCGCCCCTTCCCCCTCGCTTGCTAGTAAAATACTTTCCAAATATTTGTTATTCATATTTCAATGTTCATAAATGTTTTTGCATAGTTTATGCACTCTAATTGTTATTGTTATTCATTCATTTTGCTTTGTTGCAAACACAACAATTTTGCGCTTGACTGCGTTTATGCAACAATTTTTTTCTTAAATCAAATATTTGTGTTCAAAGCGAAAACTGTTATCATACCACACATCAATTTTCCTCGTTCTATTTGCTTTTCACAAGTTTATTTTTCAAATGAAACTCACAGTTTTATGGTCGTTTGATAAACACATTTGAAATGAAATAAAGTGTGTGCCGGTTAGGGTTGTGTGAAAATAATCGGTTTTTTTATTGGTCGATTATTTTTTAGTATCGATTCTTTTTTTGTAAATTATTTTTTATGTGAATAATTCTTATCTGAGTTAGTATTATCTGAAAATAGTTTACTTATTTTTTTTTTGTATCAATATTTGAAATTAATTTTCATACTATAAATTCCCTAATATGTATATCGAGCAGGAAATTTTTTCATATGACAAGAAACTTAATTTTTTGAAATCGATTTATGTATTTCTCAACAGAAAAATCGATTAACGAGAAATGAAAATTCGTTGTATGAAAAAATCAACTATTTTCTTAGAAACTCAATTTTTTGAAATCGATTCATTTCTCAACAATCGGTGAGTAATCGATTTTTTTGACTCAAATTCGCTTCCCGGCTGTTAGTTGCAATTTTTTGCATGTATCGAGTAGGGAATTTTTTATTTGAAAAATCAATTTTTTCATATGAAAAGAAATCAATTATTTGTTTTAAAACTTGAATTGTTTAAAATCGATTTATTTCCCCACAAAAAAAAAATCGATTAATGAATAGTGAAAAATAAAAAATCAATGTATGGAAAAAATCAATTATGTGCTTTAGAAATTGAATTTTTGCAATCGATTTATTCCTCAACAAAAAAAAGTCGACTAATAAGTAATCGACTTTTTTGACCCAAAGTCTCGTCCCTACTATTGGTTGGAAAATTTTGTGTGATTTTTTGCATCTGCTGTGAAAAGGAATCCGAATTTTTAGAATATTTACGATACGAGAATTTTCGGGAGCTGATTTTGCAGTCTCGAGATTTCCCGAAAATTCTAACCACAAAATATATAACAAAATCAAGTAAGTAGATTTTTCAAAAGTTTTGAAATTAATGGAGCAAATAATTTGCAATACCCTAAATCTCGGGTCAATAAAAAATCTCGGAATTTTCGGTGTCCAAAAAGCACTGGTAGAAATTTTTTGTGAGATATTTTATCTCTTACGAAATGATAAGTATTCAAATTTTTAATTTCAAAATTTTGGCAGTTCTTAAGTAAATATAAGATTAGTTCTAAATCTAAACTAGCAAATTTCAAAAAAAAAAAAAAAAATTTTGTGGTTTGGTCGGAAAAAACTAAAAATGTTTTTTCGGTAGGCTCAAAAACAAAATAATTTTCATGAAAAAATAAATTTTAAATTTCCAAAAAAAAAATTTTAAGTGTTCATAAAATTTTTTTTGTTATAGTCTAATACAAATTCATATTGTTTCTCCACACTATAATTCTATATATTTTTTGTAAGCATAGTTTTTATGAGTACACATTTTTTGTAATCAAAATACATTACGCATAATTAAATCCAAAATAATCAATTCTCTTTTAATGCAAATTAACCATTTCACGCCCAAAAGCGTTGATCTGCGTTAAGTTTCAATTAACATACATGACACACATACATAAATAAAAACATAGCATATATATGTCATATCAAATTAAATCAAGCATTACGCTTTAGCACACTCAATTAATTTCACATCAAAAATGCAACATTATTTTTTTTTTTATTTTTTTTTTTTAGCAAAACTAAAGAATGTAGTGGAAAATTGTTTATAAAGTAGACAGTTTTCAATTTCGAACATGAATTCGAAATTCGTGTACTATTTTTTTTTTTTTTGTTTACTTGTTCATCAATTTATATGACACCTCTCTCCTTTGAGCTCACACTCGATTAAATATTCTCTACCTCGGGGAAGAAGTCGCACGCCCTATTCTAACACAACCCAGTTACAATCAACTTCCACGTTTTTACTGCATAAACCGTTATACAAAATCGAAAAGAATTCAATTAAAATTTAAAATAACAATATCCGTTTGTAAACAATTTATTTATCAATTGCGATACATTTCTATGGATTTATGAAAGTGAATGGATTTTGTAGCGCATGCAGCAGCACTTTCAGCGTAATATTCCGTTCCATCCCATCCACACCCCCGCCATTTTCACAACATAAAAAGCCAATGTGGTTTTGAGTAAACCACAAATGATTGAAATTAAAATTTAATAAAAATGTGCACAGCAGCTAAAGAACCTGGACGCATATCTACAATGAGAAATCCAACAGCAACAACAATAGTAACAAAAGCAATTACCACACTAAGAATTGGTTGTGTTTTATGAGCGTCGACGGTTTTGACAACGAACAATGTAATCTCGTACGTACACGACACGCACTTCCCTTAGCGACCACAAGCGAGCGCAGTAAATGCAGAATGAAATCTTTCACACACGGACACACATTAGACTGAGCCAATAAATTGTTTATTTTTGATGTGTACACAGTTTTGGGACAGGTATTAAGTGTTCCGATACGGTGATGTCTAAGTCGATTGTGGATTTATTCAGCAAATCCCCATCTTTCTCTCGGCAAAAATGCTAAACACTTCAAGACCAAGAGATGTACAGAAATAGGTTAGGGTGGGATGCCCTTGTCCGAGTCTTAACAGATCTGTGTGACAACTTCCTGGTATGTTACTATAGATAGGCACTCAGATGACTTGCCATGTACAGAGTTGACCTATCAGTGGTTGAATGGGTTTTAAACTAACTAACAGTTTAATACTTGTATAACATGTCATGCACCTAGTCCGGAAATCCCTAGATGTAATGAAGTGAGCAATTGAAGATGTACACGCGATTCAATTTGCCTAGTACTAAAAGGTGCTAGTGTTGTAACATATCCGTAACCCTTCCCAAATCTTAGCAGAAGTTCGACCAGAATTGAGAAGGACTTATTAGCGTGGCTTGAGAGCAAATGTGGTTTAAGACAAATCTGTTAACTTATGATTACTTATCGTAGGGTCTAAGTTTTAAATGTTTAGTGATTAATTTTCAATTAATTCAAAAAATAATTAAAAGCAATCAAAAAATGTTTAAATCTTTAACTTTTATTTTCCGATTAATTAAAAAAATATTTAAAAATAATCAGTAAAGATTTTAAATGTTTAATTGAAAAATAATCAGAGAAAAGTTTAAAACGCTAACGATTATTTTAAAAAAATATTTAGCAGTAATCAACAAAAAATTTAAATGTTTAACGATTAATTTTCGATTAATTAAAAAAATAGTCGAAAATAATAAAATAAAAGTTTAAATGTATAACGATTAATTTTCAATTAATTTAAAAATAATCAAATAAAAGTTTAAATGCTTAACAATTTTAAATTAATTAAAAAATACTTAAAAATAATCAGTAAAGATTTTAAATGCTTAATTAAAAAATAATCAAAGAAAAGTTTAAATCTTTAACGATTAATCGGAAAATATTAATTAAAAAGTAATAAAAAATAATCAAAAAAAATTAATAATAATTAAAAGTTAATCAGAAATAGACAAATATTAATTTTTAACCATTACACAGTGCCACAAAAAAAACAAAATTAAATACACTTTTGAAGCGACCTAGCTAAGATTGTTCACCTGGATGAGTTATTCACGAAACCCCCCTTAAAAAGTTTCTAACACCCGCAAAATCTGGTTTTAAGTCCAAAAAACCGATTTTTCAGTTTCCTCTTAAAACAAAATTAATGAAAAAACCAATTTTCAACCGATTTCAAAATTCTCAACGGTTTTGGGTAGAGAATTGTTGACACTTTCGAAATATATACAGGTTTTTATTCATTTGAAAAAAGTATGATATGTTTTTTAAGCCAGAAGTTGAAATTTTTGGAAATTTCATCCGGTTTTCCGGTTTCGACGTCATTTTTTTGCCACTCATTAACAATGAATGAACCTCTTTGGGCATGTGTCATCGAGAGGCATTCACTACTTAAATATACCAGTTTTTAATTTTTGAAAAGGACTTCAAGTTTTCAAGTTATGCAGCCTAATCCAATAAATTATGGCTCTAAAATGGCCTAAAATGCATCTGGTGTCAAAAAAAATGTTTGTAATATTTCATGGAAACAAGAAATTATTAATCAAACCATCGTTAAAATTCACTATTTGTTGTTAAAAATTATAATTGATGTCCTAACAGTTAGCCCATTTTTTCACTTACACGGGGTGCCCCTGGAAATAAAAATGTTAGATTTTTGATAATGCTTCATAAGGTAAAAACTTGAAGTCCATTTCAAAAAATAAAAAATGGTATAATTAAGTAATGAATGCCTCTCGATGACACATGCTCAAAGAGGTTCATTCATTGTTAATGAGTGGCAAAAAAATGACGTCGAAACCGGAAAACCGGATGAAATTTCCAAAAATTGCAACTTCTGGCTTAAAAAATATATCATACTTTTTTCAAATGAATAAAACACTTTATATATTTCGAAACTGCCAACAGTTCTCTACCCAAAACCGTTAAGAATTTTGAAATCGGTTGAAAATTGGATTTTTACTGAATTTTTTTTTACGAAGAAACTGAAAAAACGGGTTTTTGGCCTTAAAACCAGATTTTGGGGGTGTTAGAAACTTTTTAAAGCGCGTTTCGTGTATAACTCGACCAGATGAACAATCTCCACTAGGTCGCTTCAAAAGTGTAAAATGGCTGTTGCACTGTGTTATTATCCAATGATTTAATTTATTTATTTACAAATGTTGAATGCTTAACAATTAATTTTCAATTGATTAAAAAATAATCAAAAATAATCAAAAAAAGTTTAAATGTTTAACCATTATTTTCAAATTAATTAAAAAATAATCAAAAACATTTTTATTTTTGACTTCTTTTGATTTTTAATATCATAACTAACTAATGATTGCTATTTTTTGAAAGAAATAAAAATAATCATTACGAATTAATTATTAATAAAGTTTAATAGGCCTAGTTTTAGACCATCTCCATTAAAAGGAAAAAAAACAGCAGGTGGTGCTGAGATGGAAATATGGCAATAAATTTTACTACAAAGAACAACACACACGCACGCACAAACACAAGTTTTGCGTTAAAAAATTCATTCATGCATACAACAACAAAAAAAAAGAAAAGAAAAAACAATAAAAAAAACGCTCACCTCATAAGAGCCGGCTGTATCTAGAATGTCCAGCGTCAGGCTAACACCGGCAATTGAAAAGTTGCCTTGATGCATTTCCTCGATGGTCCTTTTGTATTTCGTGGTAAATGTGTTGTATAGAAATTGTGTGATTATGGAGGTTTTACCAACTTTAGCCGCACCCATAACAACAATTTTGTGACGTGCATTTGCTGGTCCAATGGCGTCATCCACGGCATTGTTGCGGCCAACTCTAGACAAATGGAAGAAGAAAAAAAAATAATTTAAATACATAAATAGAAAAAATATTAATATATTTTAATGGCTATAACAGGAGCAAAAAGCGATAAATAAGAGAAAAGAAAAAAAAATACAAAATGCCATTGTTAAATAACTAATGGATGAGCGCGCTGTAGGTGGCCGCTTGGCTGTTATTACTCCGGCTGCGTGCGCGTCAGAGAGCAAAAACGCTTTGTTCCCAAAGACTGATGAGCTTTCGAGTATAAACCGCACATTAATACTTCCCAAAGTCTCTTTTGTGTGTGTGTGTGAGTGTAGTTGTTTAGCTGTATTAGTGTATTACAAAGCTTATAAAGGTGAAGCGGCATAGCAAGTCGTATTAGGCGCGTCATGATTTATACCCCAAGTAGTTAAAATTTTCTAATTAAATTGTGGTGAAATGATTTATGTTGGTTTGCGAAAGTTTTTTTGTTGCTACAATAGCGGATGGGATAGCGCTAGATGTGTGTGCATAAGCATGTGAGTGCTACGGTAATGTGTTTGGGTAGAGAGCTTAATTAGATTTGATCAAGTGTAGACGATTATAGATATTATAGCCAGGCAAGCTGCTTGACAAGCATGTGTAGATGTATGTGTGAGTGTAGGATGTCTGCCGCTTCCTTGGAAGTAGCCACAGCACAAAATTTGTCAAAGCCAGTCAGCAAAGAGAGCGGATAGCATTGGGGTTTAGACATCCTGATTTGGAAACATTTCTGTAAAAGTCTGAAAATCATCCCGAAAAAATTTCCCAATCATTACGAAGCAGTCTGGAAAAGGTTCCGAAAATAATCCCCAAATTTTCACTTAGTGATCCCAAAAAAGCTCCAAATGTTCTCCATTAACACCAAGAAGTCGCGCCAAAAAAATATAGCCTCAGAGAGCAACATCACCCCGCACCCCAAACACTGAGTCAGTATGAAAGACTTCGCTCAGCATACCTACCTAAATACGATCGGCAATATGAGACTGCAATAGTATTGCTCTGATCAAGCCGGTTGCGTACGTGTGAAAGCCGAGCACAGTACGATTCGCAGATAAGTATTTGTTGGACACTGTTTTAGCTATTTGCAGTTAGGAGCTTCATAAGTGGTAGAGAAATTTGAAAACGGAGACTGCAATTTTTGTTCTGATGGCTTACACTGAGATAATATTTCTTAAATACCTGACAAACCATGACATGGCTCTGGAAGCTTTTATGGTGCATGAGTTGTGTATAAATAAGAACACATAATTATTTATTCCTTTTACAATGTCGCAACTTTAAGTACGTTTCATCATCCGTCACTCAGTGCTATATTTCTCTCGGAAACATACCTACATAAGCGCTAGAGATGTAGCGAATAAATATGAATTTTTCAAATATTTTGAATTCAGTGCCATCTATCTGAAGTTTTATTTTTACTTTGCAGTTCGTTCCCACACATTTAGAACACCTGATGAAATTCTCCCTCTTTATATTGCAATGTCCTCGAGCATTGAACTATTACCGATGTTCGAGTCTCTAAGCAACCATTCTCAAATTTCTCACGAATTTTCTGGAAATCGAATTCATATGGAAAACCTGGATTCCGATTCCAATTTTACGAATGCAGCTTAACTAGACGATGCCCGATTTCGCACGAATTTCCTAAATTTAGAGATACGTGCGCCACCTATCGGATTTTTTCCTGCTCCTACGTTCTGCACAACTCTCCAATATTCGTCACATCTCTAATGCTTACAATGTTTGTAACTTTCATAACATCAAAACTTTTTAACTGCCAGCCACACACACACATACATACACATACACCTTTACACTGTGCTGCAGAGATAAAATAATCATGTTGTTGCATTTGTATTGTTTTGTCATTTCTACACCTTGACTTGACGTGCAAACTTTATTAACACAATAACTCAGTCAAAACTCTAAACAACCAAGAGCAATGCAACATAACCTAACAAAACGGTAAAACCAAGAGCAATGCAACATAACCTAACAAAACGGTAAAATTGAGAATGAAGGCTGTGTGCAAGAAATGTGTCAGAAGCGCGGAGAGACAATAAGCGAAAGCAAAAGTTGGTAAAAGCAATCATCGTAGACTTTGTAGGTGTGTGTGTTTGTGTGTGTGTGTGCGACATTAAACTATGAACGTCATTTTATAGAAAATAATCGTGAAAGTTTTTTCATTTGCTGCTGTTGTTGTTGTTGTTGCGAAATAAAAAGGTGTTTGATAGCAGCGCTGGTTAAATGGTTTTTACACCCCTCCTCAACTTATTATGCTCCTTATAATTTTCTTTTTGAACTCGCATTATTAAAACCGCAATAGTGAATGTGCCAGTTTTAATTAAAATTTTGTTTATTAAGCTATTTACTGGTCATGAAACAATTACAGTGATACGCAGCGCAAATGACTGCTTATGACTTTAGAACAGTTTTTAAAATGTATGTATGTCTATCTGTCTGTATGTTTGTACGCGCATCACGCAAAAACGGTTGCATGTAATTTAATGGAATTTTCACCGGACAATATCTAGATCTTCAGCTTTAAGTTTGGAACCCCTTTCGTCCCAGCGAACTACTTTTACTACGCACAATACAGTGGTGGCAAAATATGTAGGCTAAAAAGTTGTTAATACATACATTAAAGTTTGAGTTGAAGTTCATTTTGTTTCAAAATATTTTTAACAACCGATCTGATGAGTTTCGAAAATGCACTACCCCAACGCAAGTTCAAAACAATTTCTATTGAGATAGGACTATAACTGACCCTTGAGCTCTTAGTAAAGCCATTTAAAAATCGTTAGCTAGATACGAGTTTTGAAAGAACTTTCTAAATATTCCAATCAAAGTGAAATCTTGACGTTATCTTGCCGTAAAAATTGCGATACTTGATTCTTTTTCTTCTTTTCAACTTTGTCAAATTCTTTCCTTTTTCTTTATCTTTTTCTATTAATTTTTTTATTTTTTACTTTTCCTTTTATTTATTTTTTTTCTATTTCATACATTTATTTAATTTTTCTTTTTATTATATTTTTCCATGTATTTTTCTATTTCTATTTCTTTTTAACTTTTTTATTTTTTAATTTTCTCTCTCGTTTTCTTATATTTTTTGATTTCTTTTTTCATTTTATTTTATTTCTTTTTTTTTTTTATTATTTTTATATTCCTTTTACTTTTTTTTTTCTGTTTGTTTTTCTTTTTTTTTTTCTGTTTGTTTTTCTTTTTATTTTTATTTTTATTTTTTTTTTTCTGTTTCTTTATTTCTTTGTTTTAATTTTAATTAATTTAATTTTCTTTATCCTTTTCTTTTTCTTTTTATTTTTATTTCCCTTTTTTTCTTTCTCTTTTTCTTTCATTTTTTCTTTCTCTTGTTCTTTTTCTTTTTCATTTTCTTTTTATTTTTCTTTTTCTTCTTCTTTTTCTTTTTCTTTTTCTTTTTCTTTTTATTTCTCTTCTTCTTTTTCTTTTTCTTTTCCTTTTTAGTTTTCTATTTATTTTTCTCTTTTTATCTTCTTCTTCTTCTTGCTTTTATTTTTTCTTTTTTTCCTTTCCTTTTCCCTTTCCTCTCCTTAGACCAATATGCCTCTGTATTTTCCTAAACGGTTTGCCTACCCAACTGGGAGAGTGTTGGTTTAGCGTCGCCGCAGGGTTAATACGAACACATACACAAACATTGCATCATCCATTGCTACCATTTAACTATTTCATTTTATTTAATATTCTCATGAATTTTTTACGAAAGCCATTTGCAGAACATTAAATATTTTAACTTTCCCCTTTTGTTGAGTAGTAAAGGTGCAATATGTAGAAAAATTTTATGAAAACGAGAAAAATTCTGTGAAATGAAATGATAACAAAGCAATTTTTTCCTTCTGTCATGCATTCTTAATTGAGGTAAAATATTTGTGAGTTCAGCATATTACGTAAGTCGAGGAGGCGACATTTAAAAAGGTCCAAAGCGATCGCTTTAATGGACCTAGAAACTTATCATAGACAGTAAGGATATGAAACTAAGCTCTCATTCGCAGCTTTCCTTTCTCACCTATATTGTGCTATCACAATTTGGGTCACCCTAGTACACACATATTGGTCGATAACTCCGAAACCTCAATATTGAAAATATTAGTAATAGAAAATGACAACAATCTCGAGGGCTATATTGTTTGATTTGTCACAAAAAAATATCATATCATAGTCTCATCAAGGCTATTATCATTTTCCCCTTGATATCCCCAAATTATTTGTTTTGTGATACCCGAATACACAAATTGCCTTTGACAATGAATAAATGTTGCTGATATTAGCAAATACATAAATAACACTTTGTAAATATTAACACAAAAAGTATTTACAAAAAATACAAGTACAATATGTATATTGGAATGTTTCATTTCAGTTAAGGACGTGGAATAACATCGCCTCATTTGAAGCGTGGGCAGACAAAAGACAACAATGGTTGCTAATAATAAAAACAAAAAATGTGACAGATGTCTGAGTGCATTAGAAAGAAAATAAATAATAAGAAAATCAACACGACACAAAAAAAAAACATAAAAAAAAACAAAACAAATAATAACAAGAAATACATATAAGACGATTGACAAAAAATACAAAACAAAAGACAATGAGGTGTAAGTAATGAAAAATAGAAAACAATAACAAAAAATGATGTGCAAACAAATCCTACAAAAAGATTAATAGCCACGGGAAATAAATGCAAAAGAAATGGAAAATTTAAGAAAAACAAGTAAAAACAGCAGCTGCTCCTTCAGCAGAGAAAAAGGCCTCAGGCCTTTTATGAAGGAGATGACATTAAAACTGATTGAAGTTTTAAGCCATAAGGGACAATGCGAAGATTAGATTTAAGCGATTGACTATTTAGAGAACACGACTTGAATGAACTAAATTTTCTTTACTGATTAATTGAAATATTGATTGATTGATGGCGAAATTGAAGTTATTAAAAATTGTGAAATACCTTCAGAAAGTTGACAGAAGTGTAAGTTATATTTGACTGGGTTGGTTCTTACAAAAAAAAAAAACGGGAAAAAAAATTTAAAGAGTCCGCCCCCAAAATGTCATCTAATGAGTCCTTTGTGTATTGAATTTGGCACGCTTCGCATTTTCAATTTTAGGTTAGGTTGTGCTCACCCGTATTTCAAGAACTCACTTAGGCTGCAAGTGCCCTGAGTGTTAGCGAAAGTTTTTTTTTTTTGTTCAGAAACGAAACCCCACAAGTTCTTGGCAAATGTTAGAAGACACATTAAATATGTGCCAGGAAACAACAAACCCCACTAGTCCCGTCCATTGTAAAAAAAATTTGTCTAGGCCCGCCAACTTTTGGCTCTACTCACCTTGTTTATTTTTCCTCTAAAATATTTTTGTATTAAACGATGTACATCAGCTCTCCCCTCCTCTGAAACATAAAAAAAAAAAAAAATTCTCGTTCCATTTGTACCCGCAGTCTCTAAGTTACATTTGGATATCCGCAAAACATAAGGATGACTCTGTGATGGATGCCTATCTTTGCTCTTCTAAATTATTAATTGGTATGAGAAGAAGTAGAAAACTTTGCTCTTCGCTCGCCTTACGCTACATGACCTTACGAACCGTATTGCGCCCTGAAACCGCCTGTCAAGCTGAGTGACCCCCTATCCCTTGCATCATAAAAAAGTTGTCGCATTAAAACAATGAATTTTAAGTATGCAAAACAACAACAAGAAGAAAAAAAAACGAAAGCACGATAATTAATCTATTCATTACAATGACTTACTTGTCTCTTTTCGGTTTCTCATCGGCATTGTCGTCCTTCATGAAAGACGGTTGCAGGCTGAAACGTCGACGTAAATGACGGCCGCGCATTTTGAATGTGAATTTGTTGCTGGAGAAAATACGAGAATTGTCAACGGATAATTTTATTGTATTAGTGTTGTTGTTGCTGTTGTATTTCTTGTTTGCGCGCGGAGTTTTTGTATGTTTGGTTGACGAGAAAATGGCGTGCTTGCGTGCGGCTCAAGACGTACACGGCTGTTAAGCTCGGAGAAATGTGCCGTGACTGCAGTTTATCTACTTTTTGCGTTCTTTTATTTAAGTTTAGTAGCTGATGTTGCTTATTTTTCTTCTTCTTCTTGTGGCGTTACTTTTTATGACTTCAGGGTGTTCTCTTGAGTGCAGTGAGCAGCACTTGCCGCTTCAGTTTATTTTATTATACAAATTCTTGTAGGAAATGTTTTTGTTGCTTTTGTTTTTTATTCTTTTTGTTTTTTATTGTTCTTCTTTTTCTTTTTCTTATTGTGTTTCTTGCTTTTGTTGTAACTTTGTAAAATTTATTTAACGCACCAGCTTTCACTCTGTTTTTTGCAATAAATCAAGCAGCTCAGCTCGCGCTTACACTTTTGACAAATGCCTCTCGTTAAGCAGCCGTCTTTTGTATGCCGCTTGTCACGTCTGTCACACCCCTTTTGGTGCCGTTTTTTTGTTTGTTTGTGTTTTGGACGCTTTTTTTATTCACACTTTGGTGCACGTGAAATATGCTGCGCTATAAATTTACAACAATATTGAAGCGCTTTGTAGATATTTCAACACATTTTCTTACACATATCAGTGGTGGGCAAAGTGCACTTAATTTTTGTAGAAAAAATATTGAAAATTGCAAACAAAGCGCTTTATAAATTACAATTTAGTAACATTCGGATAGTCTGATAAATGTGATAAATGTGAAGTGATTGTGGGAACCAATGCAGGAATATTTCCTAGACTTTGAAACTACTTTGAAACTACTTTATGCCCGATTTGGTGATATTTCCAGGTTTCTATTAGGATTTTCCGAGAATGTTTGGGATAGTTTTTGTATGATTTGGGCGTGTAGTTCCTGAATATTTTGATTGTTTTGAGGACTAGGTTGGGATGATTGCGCCAAGTTTTTTTTTTTTTTTTTGTAATACACCTGAAATTTTAATGCGATGTTATCGGTTCTATTCTTTCATACTTCCCATTTTCAAGTTTAGAAAATTTGAGGGCCGGTTTTAATTTTTTTTTGTTTGGAAAAGTTTCAGAGTTTAACAGGGACAGGCTGGGAACAAGTTTAGGGGTTTGGCTAAGGAAGCATAGCTGAAGAATTGGGGAACTTTTTTTTTCTTTACGGTAGTAGTTAGGAGTAATTACGTGGTTTCTATAGATAGTGTGGAGGTATGGTTTAAGTGTTATCTTCAGGTTTTCGGTATGAGTTCGGAATTGATTATTATGAAACAAGTTCAAGTTGATTACAGAACAGTTGGGAATGATTTTTTTGGGAAAAGTTTCAGATTGTGGTTCAGGATACTCTTTCTCGCACTTATTAAGAACAGAACAGAATTTATTCAGCATTAATTCCAGATGATTTTGAGAACAGTTTTTTAAACAATATTTAAATCGGCTTATTATTAGTTTTTAGGGTAAAGCTTAGCACCAATGTATGAAACCGATAAACGTCAAAAAAATTTAATCGAAATTGAGTTTAGGTTTTTTGAGAAATCCGAGTTTAGGAAACAAAAATTAATAATCTCTTCAGAAAGTTTCACTAACTCGTGCGTCTTTTGCAAACTAGCTCGTTAATCTCCGATGAAGAAAAAAATATCTCCAAAAAATGTAGTAAAATTCCAAAGAAATTCAAACCCATTTGGAACTGGCTCCGACTTTCGAATTGGTTTTAGCTTCGTTTTTCTTGAAAACAAAACAATGATTATGGTTTCGGGCGGAAAATTAATCAATTTTAGTCGGTTTCGGTTTCGATTTGAGGCTGTGTTTAAAACATGAAATTATTTTTTTTGGTTGGAAGTCGACTTTTACTCCGCTTCACATCTTTTTTATTTGGTTTTGAGGCCACCTATTATGTATATCAAATTCGAACGAAGTCATCAGAGCACAGTGTTGAACGAGTCAACTTGAAAGTATCACGAATTGAGCTCGAAAAGGTTCTCAAGGTTATACGAAATGTGTGCCAAAATGAGTCAAATATTAACCTTTAAATATTGCAATTATAGGAAATTTTTATGAAATTGTCATAAGGACGTTTTGCCCCCAGTAAATACTTAATCAAATTTTGTTGAGTCCGCAATAGTCCGTCCTTTCTCTGCCACTAAATGTTTTGAGTTTTTCCTACACTTCAAACCAATCACTACAAAACTTGAGGTCCTTTTCGAACAACTCAGCAAACTAACATCCCTGCTGGGTAAGCTTTTCAGACGCACACACACATTTTCACTTTTCTTCCAACAATCTACTACTTGTGTTGACACTTTTGCTATTTGTTGTTCTTCTTATTGTTGGCATGCGCTTTTTGTTGTTTCTTGCAAAATATACCAGCTGTTAGCCTATTTAGTTAAACCTAATATTATACGCTCTTGAATTGGCGTTGCCTTTTTGTTCGTCTTTAGACAACACGTCTGAAGCGTACACTAACAAATATTTGTTGTTTGCATAAAATTACAACAAACACACCTACAAAACGACATGAACAACTGTCAAGGCGCGCTATTTGTACACTTGTCTTGTTATCTTGGGTTTTTTGTTGTTTGTTTGTTTTTGTTGTTGTTGTAATCTTCTCTTGTTATTTGCTCATGGCACATTTAGTGGAAATTATGTATTGTTGTTTTTGCATTGCACACAGTATTTCAATTTCAAACAAAAGTATTTAGTCAATTTCCATTCGCTAAAATATTATAAACATTTCCCACTTCACTGCCACAGCTTTGCTCCCCAACCGCTGCGCTGCCTCATCAATTCAGTTAGACACTTCCAAACATGTTGTGGTTGTCGCCTGCAATGAGAAAATGTGAAAATTTATGTTTAGTAATTTTTTTTTTTTGTCAGCTGGCGTTTATCTTCACACACATGAAAATTTGCATAAATTCATTTCCGAAATAATTTTCAAATATTTATATAACAAAGTGAAATTTTCATAAATAAATAATAAATTCGAAAATTTTGTGACAAAACATTTTGTGTGTGCCACCAAGTGCGCTTAAGTGTTGGCAATTTTATGTGAAACGGAGTGGAAGAGTTTGAGTTCGGAAGCGAACATTATATAACCAGCTGTGTAAATGCAATAAAGTTGTTGTATCTAGGAATTTCCGACATGGGTGACTTTTTTCGAATAACAACATAATAAAGCATTAGGATCAGTTTTTCGAATTTCGAAAAAGTCAATAATTTTGAAAAATAAAATAAATGTTAAATAAAGTTTTATAGAAGTTACCATCTTGTGTATTTACATTTTTGAAATGAACCAAATCTACTTAACAAATAGCGAGAAAATTGGAAAAAACTATTGAACTTCGAAAATACATATGTCTACAGCTACAATTAGAAAGCAATTCGAATTTCGAAAAAATTTTAAATACGTATTTTTCTTTTTTTTACAAAAATTTCACTTCATAAATCTACAAGCTTTAAACATTTTTTCTAATTTTATATTTTGCTTTTGCATAACATAATGATCTGGCAACGCTCAATTTCTCAAACTAATATATTATCTTTCAAAATCACTTTAGAAATGATAAATTAACAAAATAAAATTGATATGACCAAAGATCTTGTATGTTAGGTTTTACTTCTAATCAATGACGGATCCAGGATTATGGCAAGGGAGGGGGGCATTCGAGGACAACTTTTATAAACTGATCCTGAAAAATATGACTTTTTGGACATGAACAGTGCTTCTAAACAATTTTAGTAAAAAGTGGGTGTGGCCAGCTCGCGATTTTGTCTGTTTATCGTTGCTTATACTTTTCAAAACAATAATATGCCTCGTGCGAAGCTTCGCTAGTCTATCCGTAAAGATTTCTGAAGTTATCAACAGCCGAATTTGAAAATTTCTTGTGGGCGTTGCCATGCCCTTTTGCGAAATTTTGGAAAAACTAATGAGTGGTGCTCATCGTCATCAAAAATTTGGAATCGATTATTTATATCATTAATATTTTTAATAAAAAAAAAAAAAAACAAGTAAGGAAAGGGCTGTCTTCAGCTGTGCCGAAGGCTTTATACCTTTCATGAATGCCAAACCACACTTCTCGGAACAATCGATTGTATGGGAGCTATACGTTATGTTGGTCCGATCTGGATGATTTTGCCTACATATGTTATATATATAATATTTAGCAAACGTGCAAAGTTTAACGTTCCTAGCTTTTTAACTGCAAAATTTATAGCCCAAAACCCATTTATCGAAACTATCGATTATATGGGAGCTATATGTCAGGTTAGTCCGATCTGAGTTATTTTCACTACACACGTTACAAATAAAATATGTACTAAACTTGCAAAATTTTACGTTCCTAGCTTTTTAACTGCAAAATTTATAGCCCAAAACCCATTTATCGAAACTATCGATTATATGGGAGCTATATGTCAGGTTAGTCCGATCTGAGTTATTTTCACTACACACGTTACAAATAAAATATGTACTAAACTTGCAAAATTTTACGTTCCTAGCTTTTTAACTGCAAAATTTATAGCCCAAAACCCATTTATCGAAACTATCGATTATATGGGAGCTATATGTCAGGTTAGTCCGATCTGAGTTATTTTCACTACACACGTTACAAATAAAATATGTACTAAACTTGCAAAATTTTACGTTCCTAGCTTTTTAACTGCAAAATTTATAGCCCAAAACCCATTTATCGAAACTATCGATTATATGGGAGCTATATGTCAGGTTAGTCCGATCTGAGTTATTTTCACTACACACGTTACAAATAAAATATGTACTAAACTTGCAAAATTTTACGTTCCTAGCTTTTTAACTGCAAAATTTATAGGCCAAAACCCATTTATCGGAACAATCGATTGTATGGGAGCTATGCCTTGTATCGGTCCGATCTTGGTGGTTCCGACAAATGATTAATCCTATGCAAATTGGCGCCTGCTTGCAAAATTTCATCGAGATATCTCTAAAACTCAGAGACTAGTTTGCGTTCAAACAGACGGACGGACGGACGGACGGACGGACAGACGGACATGGCTAAATCAACTCGCCTCATCGCCCTGATCATTTCGGTATACTTAATAGTGGGTCTATCTCTTCTTCTTCTCATACTTACAAACATCGGACCAAAGTTATAATACCATTTCATGTTCATGAAAGGTATAATAATAAATAAAAAAAATATTGTATATCAATAAAAAATTATATAATGAAAGACAATTCAGTATACATATATGAAAATAACTATTTTACGCTTTCTTAAAAAATGCAATAATCACCAATTTTAAAATTTTTTTGGATCAAAAAAAGAAAAAAAAACAAAAAAAGTTCTAAATTTTTCGGAATGTTTTAGAAAATATTTCATCACTTTTACACGTTCTCAAAAAACGCAAAAGTTTTAAAATTATCAACTATTTTTCTTTTATTTAAAAAAAAATAAAATTTTTAAAATCAAAAAGAAAAAATTCAGAATTTTTTTAAATTTTTCAAATTTTTTTTTAGAAATAGATAATAATTGATTTTAAGTTTTATAATTTTTTATTCAATAGAAATAAATATTTTGAAAATTTCTCAAAAACGTAATAGTTATAAAATTATCAACTAGTTTTTCAAAAAAAGAAAAAATATAATTTTTCAAAAAAAAAAAAAAATTTAGACTTTGGAAATTAAAAAAAAAAAATTTTTAGAAGGTAGTTAATACTTGATTTTAAGTTTTATAATTTTTTATTCAATAGAAATAAATATTTTGAAACTTTCTCAAAAAACGCAACAATTTTTAAATTATTTTTTTGAATTACTTTATCAAACAAATCAGAATTAAAAAAAAAAAATTTCAGTATTTTTTTAGAATTTTTCAGAAATTTTTTTAGAATATAGGTAATAATGGATTTTATGTTTTATTATTTTATCCTCAATGTAAATACATTTTTCTACACTTTCTTAATACAAAAAAATTTTGTTTTTTAAAATAGTTAATAATTGCTTTTAAGTTTTATAATTTTAAATTAAATAAAGTTGCAGAAAAGCATTGCGGTTGTGGGAGTTACTTTTTGCTTGCCACCTGACCCGGAACCCAAACAAAGTGATTAAGCACAACTAAGTGAGAACATGAGTAACAAAATCAACGAACAAGAGCATGAAAGGGTTCATGTGCTTGTCTGTAATCTAGAAATTCTTGAACTTCTGACAAATGAAGTAATTAAAAATATGCGCTTACAAACTGCACTAAGGCACTTAAACTCATCACAGCTGGTCTTTATGCCACCAGCCACTTACATACAAATACACACACACACACACACACACACACAAACAAGTGCAGAGAGCAATGTATGTATATTGTGTTCATTTTTAGAACGACCTTGTACCAGTGGTGGGCATACACAACGACTTACTCAATGGGCATGATGAAAAGCTTTGGCAAATATTGAAGGAGCTTTTCAAAAGCTTAATTTATTGCATTTAAAAGCATTGAAATGTATAGTGAGAGAGAAATGGAAAACAGCGGCAGTGTGAGAGGAAGGCTAGGAAGAAGAAGAAAAAAAGAAGAAGAAAAAGAAGAAGAAAAAAAGAAGAATAAAAAGAATAAAAGAATAATGGAGAAGAAAAAGGAGGAGAAGAAGAATAAGAATAAGAAGAAGAAGATGAAAAATAAATAAAAGCGAAAGAGGGCGAGAATAAATAAAAGCTTTTATGGGAAAGTAAAATCAAAAGGAAAAGGAATAAGTAGAAAAGTAGACAAGTATTTAAAATTCAGCCTTTTTCAAGGTGGTGTTGTTCTCTAAAAAGCTCTCTTATAAGCTTATTCGCCCGCAAATACTGGCACAACGAGTGGCACAAAGTAAGCGTGGCTATGTAATTAACTAAGTAAAGTTCTAAGTTTTGCTAGCGGTAAAAAGCTTTAATGAGCTTTTTCACACACAGACATTAAAAAAGCTTTTTACTTTATAGACAATATCGGTTGCATAAACAGTTTTTTAGTTCACGCTTAGGATTTCAAAGTCAACTCAAGATCGCTAACGCGAATTTTTATTTGCAGAACTTAGTAAAGTTTTTCGGTGTTGCAGAGCTTTTATCGCTTTTCGCATTCTGTCATAGTGTGCGTGTATGCCAACCACTGATTAAACCATAAAGCTACACATTGCTTTTATGGCATGGCCCAGATAGTGTTGAACTTTATGCAAACTTTGACTTTTCAACCTCAATTTTTGAAAACCGCAAATTTGTGGTTTTACAGTAATAAACACAACACAAACAAAAACACAGACTGACATATGTTAAATGAAAGTTTTACGCTGAAATGCGTAAGGAAATGAAATATGTGAATGGGAAGGAAAATGGCACGTGCTCTACATATGTACATATATATGGAGGAACGTATAGAGCGAACTTTTTGTTATTGTAGTAAAAAAAATCAAAATATTTATGTTTAGCTGTATACAGGAGCCACCATAGGTACCAAGCTGAGCGAATTGTTCGAGTATTAGAAAGCGCCCTAAGTGGCAGCTAAAGCTTAATGAACTCAACCGAACTAAACTAAATTCTAAATAACCGTAGACTGCAGGAAATAGAGGGCCAGGATGTGGAAAATTGCTTTGAAAGTGGTGGAAGTGGTTTCCGTAAAGGAAAATTTATGAAGAACCTAAGTAAAGATCGAACTCTGAATAAAATTTACTGGATTTGTAGGTTATTTAGATGACGATATTAATATGGAGCTCACAGTTTGTGGAAGGACAAAAGAAGATTATGTGGAAGGACCATCTTAGGACTTATACCTTCTTAGTGTTCATGGGCAAGTTGTGAAAAAGTTTGGGCTATCCGATTAAGCGCAGTGACAAGGTACGACAGCAACCATCACAAAAATGTTTCCGCTTCTAAAATCACTCATGGAGCCCACAAAGTTCCAGTGCCTCCCTTTAGATGATTTCGAAGACATTGCTTTCGCCATCTCTCTCTAACCTTCGACGGAAATAAGAGGCCTCCAAAGCAGCTGAAAAAAGACAGAGGTGCCAAGCTATCACCACCAGAAATACCAAGTGCAGTGGATGATAGAAGAAGAATTGAGTTCAGCGAAGCGGTTTAAAATGTCAGCCAAGGTGGCTCATGTGAGGGCATTTGAAAAATTAGTGTCTCTGAAAAAAATGGGCAAAGGGCAATCCAAACCGATGGAGGTAAAAGTGTGCTGCTCCTGGACATACTGTTTCAAGGGAATGAAAGTAAATGTGTTGCTCGGGAACTACCTCCTCCTTTATGAACGCAGTTTTCAAGGGTTAGAAGCACGCCCCAACCTTCTTGTATTTTTGCAGGAACCTGTCATTACAAACCCGTCCAACATATTAAAATAAACAGGCCAGTAAAACAAGCGAAATGACAGCCTTTGTAGCATTGCAAGCGGTTGATATGACGCACGGGACGCACGGGACGCACAGATAAAGTTTATTTTGTGACTGCTCAACTTCCTTCGAAGCAGCTTTTTATCTCGCTTACTTCATGGCAATTTGGCTTGTGCACCGTCAGCGAAGTGAAATGTTGCCAAAAAAACAACAACAACAAAAACAAAAACAACAATTACGAGTAGCTTGTGCCATTGTAACAGCTGCCATTTGTAAGCGACAAGCTTGTATTTAATTGTTGTTGATTTTATAGTTCTTGTTGTTTGTTTTTGGCCATGTAAGCGAAATAGTTTTGTAGTCACTTAAGCTGGTAGCATTACTCATTTTGTTGTAAATTTATTTCGAATTAATTTCACTCCCATCCCAACAGTGACATCAAATTTTTCTCATGGTAATTATTTCAAGTTCCGCTTCAGTGGCATTCTTCCCGCGCGCAACACTTCACAAAGATATAGCATTACAAGGAGGGAAATTATTCTTTCACAGCTTAATGCCATGACGCAGAGTTTGCGTGCCAAAAAAAGGGCAAATAAACAACAAAAAAAAAAAAAAATTGCTGAAAAGCGTATTTTAATTTGTGCACTCAAGTGAGCTCTTAATGAGCGTACAAGGAAACCGGAATAGTTTTAGCAAAATGATACCATTGGAATTTGTTGGTAAAAGTTGTAAGGAATTTCAAGAAATTGTTGTTGTATGGTTTCAGCTGGAAATGAAATGAATGCGTTTGACAATTTCATACTCATGAGCAGATTTGAACTATTTGGTTGAATGAGAAGTTTTTTGTGTGTCTAAGGCAGGTTTCACTGTACTAGCTTGAGGGTAGGCGAAACTGGTTCCCCCCCATAAATTCAGAAAACAAAAATTCAGAAACACATTTTTTCAGAAATCTTTTTTCAGAAAGTCAAAATTCAGAAAGTGAAATTCAGATCTAAAAATTTATAAAGTAATGAGACGGCAGAAAAAAATCAAATTTTGGGCAACTCTTATTTAAATAATTTGATTTTGAATTCTAAAGAAAAAAAAATTGATCACCAAAGGGTTAATGCATAATTACTTGTGTTATAACGCTAAAACATTCATTTCAGAATTGAAAAACAAAAATAAAGACATTTAATGGGTTAATAAATGACCCAAATATGGGTTAACAATGTAAACATATAATTTTTAAAAAAAATTTCAGAATTTATAAAATAATAAAATGTTTCTCTGAGATGAATCATTTTATTTCGTTATTAATAAAATAGTTAAGGTCGTCAAAGGGTTAAAACTTCAAATATTTCCTATTGAAGTGTAGAGTAATTTACTTTTTCATATAAAAAATAATTTAGAAATTATAAAAATAAAAATGTAGGTCACCAATGGGTTAAAGCTTGGCGGTTAAAGGGTTAAAACGCTTAAAATCAACTACTTAAGCCTATGTCAAACTATTTTCATGTGAAAAATTTAATTGCAGAGTTAAAAGAAAATTGAGTTCTTCAATGGGTTAACGTATGACGGCTCATGGCTTATAATTATAAATATTTACCAATTAAGTGTAGCGCAACCCATTCAAACCTAACCAAAAAATCGTTTTTAATATCGTTATAAAATAAAAATGTAGATAACGAGTGGGTTAATGCATGACCGTAAATGTCTTTCTGAATTTTGGTTTCTGAAAAAAGTTTTCTGAATTTTTCCTTCTGACTTTTGGTTTCTGAAAAAATTATTTCTGAAAAAATTTTTCCGAAAAATTGTATTTCTAAATTTTTTCTGTCTGAATTTATGGGGGCACCGGCGAAACTAGTTTAAGTGCACCTAATAATATACTGATATATGTGTGTACATATATATGAATAAAACTACTACACTCTCACAACTATTTGAAACTGTAACATTAATCAACATTTTGCTTACTAAACACATATTTACCCTATTTAACCCTTTTGGTTTTGACACTTTTATTTTTTTGCGTTTGCCTTTTATCTAAGTTTTACCCCTCATCAAGTTTTATTTGCCTTAAAGGCAGCGCCTTCCATGATTTACAAAATGACCCATGACACATTCCAGTTTATGAAACTAATTTGTGGGATTTGAAGGTCATTTTTTAGCATACATACATACATACACATGTATATATCAGTGTATGCTTATCTAAAAATGGCTTTAATTTGCCATTAAGTTTTGACATTAGGCCATATTTTAGATATGTACGTACGCTTACCTATTACTAAAGGTACCCCTTGTCGCTTATTTTGGTTTGTTTGATAGTGAAAAGAGCTAAATTGGCTGCAGGCACTTGAATGCTAACAAAAGAAGAAAAGTGCGGAAAAGAAAACGTTTTTAGAGCGGTCGTAATGAGCTTTAGCCCCTTAACGCAACGGTTTAGCGTTACAGTAATCATATACGTACCTACTTGTGAATACATATACATATATGTACATATGTAGAAGATTTTGTGTGTAGTTGTGTATGCACAAATTAGGGTGACTCTGCTAGAGGCGATGAATATTTATTTTGCTATTTATAGATATCTGCTCAATTTTTTTAATTTTTATTAATTTTTTATTTTTTCTATCACTATCACTATCCCTATGACTATCACTATCACTCTCACTATCACTATCACTATCACTATCACTATCACTATCACTATCACTATCACTATCACTATCACTATCACTATCACTATCACTATCACTATCACTATCACTATCACTATCACTATCACTATCACTCTCACTATCACTATCACTATCACTATCACTATCACTATCACTATCACTATCACTATCACTATCACTATCACTATCACTAACACTATCACTATCACTATCACTATCACTATCACTAACACTATCACTATCACTATCACTATCACTATCACTATCACTATCACTATCACTATCACTATCACTATCACTATCACTATCACTATCACTATCACTATCACTATCACTATCACTATCACTATCACTATCACTATCACTATCACTATCACTATCACTATCACTATCACTATCACTATCACTATCACTATCACTATCACTATCACTGTCACTATCACTATCACTATCACTATCACTATCACTATCACTATCACTATCACTATCACTATCACTATCACTATCACTATCACTATCACTATCACTATCACTATCACTATCACTATCACTATCACTATCACTATCATTATCACTATCACTATCACTATCACTATCACTATCACTATCACTATCACTATCACTATCACTATCACTATCAGTATCTATTACCAGAATTTGAAACAGCCTAATGCACCACCCTAAGTAGCAAGTAAGCAGCCACTCCCACTCTCGCTAAAGGTGCCATTACGTGACATTATTATATAATACAGTAATGCAATCATGCTGTTTTACCCCTTTCACTCCCGCTAAGATTTCAGAGAAAATTTATCGATTGCGGTTTATGCTTAATGATATTTCATATTGATATAACAAATTTGTGAAGGACCTTTCTCTGCAGCTTCTTGCGCTTTTACGTTTTTTTTATTTTGTATTCTAGCGATAACAGAAATCAGGTTACTTAATAAAAGCAACTATGAAGAATGCTGATGACCCTCATATCACTATATCACTGAGGGTTGGAGGTTTAGGATATGGGTGTACAGGTAGCAAGAGGCAACTTAAATATCTCACTACCAATCTTATCCTTTTCCCACCACGTTCGTCGTCAAAACAACCTTAAAAAAACCCTCGTAAAGAACTCCATGCCATAAGTACACACACGCATAAAAGCACACACACCTTCATATGCAGTTTTGTATAAAAGCACATATTATATTTGCCATTATCCTGAACGCCAATCCTTATCCCGCACATTATATCTAACATTGTGCATAATATCTTTATTGCTTCATCGGACACTTACTTTGTAGTTTCCATTGTAATATGCATTTACCTACAAGTCACATCAAATTTTTGTTTATCAGAAGGAGCATTTAGTCTAGTGAAGCTAGTTGTTGCTGTTTATTTTTTTCGGGAACAATAATGACAACAAAAATAGTTCGCGAAAGCCAAATTATATAGAAAGTAGATAAGCCGACCTTTGAATTTTGGACTCCAAAAATGTATCCGAATTTGACTCAAGCTAAAATAATTTAATTAGACTTTATTTTATTTTATTTTATTTTCTTTTATTTTATTTTATTTTATTTTATTTTATTTTATTTTATTTTATTTTCTTGTATTTTATTTTATTTTCTTTTATTTTCTTTTATTTTATTTTCTTTTATTTTATTTTATCTTATTTTATTTTATTTTATTTTATTTTATTTTATTTTATTTTATTTTATTTTATTTTATTTTATTTTAATTTGATAATTTTTGTTGAGCTTTAGGCCAGAATTTGAATAAAACTTCTTTTTAGTACTATTCAAATATTTATTTGTTCGATATTTCGACTTCAGCCTGAAGTCATCATCAGGAAAACATATGGATATGTATGATTATTATTTTATTTTATTTTCTTGTATTTTATTTTATTTTATTTTATTTTATTTTATCTTATTTTATTTTATTTTATTTTATTTTATTTTATTTTATTTTATTTTATTTTCTTGTATTTTATTTTATTTTATTTTCTTTTATTTTATTTTATTTTATTTTATTTTATTTTATTTTATTTTATTTTATTTTATTTTATTTTACTTTATTTTATTTTATTTTATTTTATTTTATTTTGTTTTATTTTATCTTATTTTATTTTATTTTATTTTATTTTATTTTATTTTATTTTATTTTACTTTATTTTATTTTATCTTATTTTATTTTATTTTATTTTATTTTATTTTATTTTATTTTATTTTATTTTATTTTATTTTATTTTATTTTATTTTATTTTATTTTATTTTATTTTATTTTATTTTATTTTATTTTATTTTATTTTATTTTATTTTATTTTATTTTATTTTATTTTATTTTATTTTATTTTATTTTATTTTATTTTATTTCATTTTATTTTATTTATTTTATTTTATTTTATTTTATTTTATTTTATTTTATTTTATTTTATTTTATTTTATTTTATTTTATTTTATTTTATTTTATTTTATTTTATTTTATTTTATTTTATTTTATTTTATTTTATTTTATTTTATTTTATTTTATTTTATTTTATTTTATTTTATTTTATTTTATTTTATTTTATTTTATTTTATTTTATTTTATTTTATTTTATTTTATTTTATTTTAGTCGTGTTATCACCGCATACGTCGGATTCATACAGAGCACTCCTTCACTGAACTTTACATAAAATACTTTGTGGCATGCTACTTGGTAAGTAAATCATTTATTAAAGTCAATTCAGATATGAGTTTGTAGCGATTTCAGATGCCAGCATTTGTGTATACATTTATTTGTGAGAAATTTTCAATAGCAATTTCGTGCATTTCCTGTTTGCTGAACAAACAATTTCGGAATAGAAAGTGCTTTCTAGTTATTCGAAGAATATTTGTTGTTTACATTGTAAATGTTTCATTGGAAATAGAGTGGCTGTGAGTGTCTCTCTGTTTTGCAGTGCAACGCATCATGAAAAACTGTCGGGCTAATTCATTTCGCCAAAAAGACTTTCCATCGCCGTAACACTTAAAACTAGAATATGCTTTTTAATCGTGAGTTTGCATACAAATTAGCCAGAGTTTAAAATTCATCTCCAGCATGCTTCATCATTTGATTTTCACTCTTCTTTTTCTTTCCACTCTCACATCAACATCTTAGTGCTCTTAAATTTCTTCCATATCGAGGTACTTTTCAACACTGAAAGGCATTCACCTTGTTAAATGAGCTCAAGCCACACACACACAGACTCGAAATACTCTAACATACATATATTCCAATTTAACTTCAGCTTCTTCAACCGCATTCTCGCATAAGGCTGCTGGCTGTGTGGGCGTGTGTGTGATTTTGTATTTGTATTTTGTTAATTCCTCTTGCTAATGAATTTAGATGTTTGCCTAATTTACTTTGCCATTTAATTAGTGAACGTCAGCTTTTCGTGACTCTCTCTGCTTTAACCAGCTACACAGGCATGTTCAGAAATGGAAATGTTTCAACTCGAGAACCCAAAGCCAATCACAAAATACAATTCTTTGTGCCACTTGATTTCTGAAGCTGCGTCGTGATGCTTGTGGAACATTGCTTTCCAATGAAGCATCTAAATTTGGTGGGTGTGGCACTTCACTTAGTTTAGTGTTCGAGTGAATCTTTGCTCTTATCGCTGATTGCGTTTTAGAATGGTAATTAATGATTGTTGTTGTTGTAAACAAACGAAAAGGCGTATTTGCTGGAAACGCCCTAAAGTGTGACATTTGGTAAATCCGTAGAGATTTGTGTGTTGTCCACGGTTGAAGGGTATGTTTGGTTGCTCGATTTGGTGTTCATAGTAAGGACTTAAACCAACATCAGAAAGGTTATTTTAATTTTAAAGGGAAATGAATTTAAAGCAAATAAAACAAAATAAAATAAGATAAACAAAAATAAAATAAAATAAAATAAAATAAAATAAAATAAAATAAAATAAAATAAAATAAAATAAAATAAAATAAAATAAAATAAAATAAAATAAAATAAAATAAAATAAAATAAATTAAAATAAAATAAAATAAAATAAAATAAAATAAAATAAAATAAATTAAAATAAAATAAAATAAAATAAAATAAAATAAAATAAAATAAAATAAAATAAAATAAAATAAAATAAAATAAAATAAAATAAAATAAAAAAAAATAAAATAAAATAAAATAAAATAAAATAAAATAAAATAAAATAAAATAAAATAAAATAAAATAAAATAAAATAAAATAAAATAAATTAAAATAAAATAAAATAAAATAAAATAAAATAAAATAGAATAAAATAAAATAAAATAAAATAAAATAAAATAAAATAAAATAAAATAAAATAAAATAAAATAAAATAAATTAAAATAAAATAAAATAAAATAAAATAAAATAAAATAAATTAAAATAAAATAAAATGAAATGAAATGAAATAAAATAAAATAAAATCCAGTAGTTTACTTCTTACGGTTTCATACCTTGATTCGTGAACAAATGCGGCACAGCAACCTCAGTCAATGAAGCAAGCTCTTTAATTCAAGTTAGCCTTTCTTTTCTTATCAATAGGTCTTTATGTTAAGATGCCTTATTTGAAATTAAGGCTAACAGATTTGGTAATTTATTATTTCGATAGACTCAGCGGAGCATCTGTGAAGAATGGGTGGTGCCAGGTGTTTATGCGAAATTGTGCTGGACTAATAGATCAACTAGAGATTTCAAGTGAGTTATTTACAATTTTTGTGTGCTTCTAATGCGGTTTGGAGTAAGCTTTGGCGGGCTTTAAAGTTTTATTTCCAAGAAAATATTTGCTTCATGCTTTAAAGTTTTATTTCCAAGAAAATATTTGCTTCATGCTCGGGGCTATCACAGGAAATAATTCCAATACCTCTGAGCTACCCTAAGGCGAAAAAACATGTTAAAACATTTTACAATAACTTCAACGTTCTACAAAAGTGTTCAGTTCTACCTATATAAAAAAAAGCCTAAAAGTATGCAAGCAAAAAAAACAACAAAATTACCAAATTTTTCATTAATTTCTTCGCTATGTACGACTCACTGCTTATCCAGATTTTTAACCATTTGTGTTGGGCATGGTATTCAGTGCTGTGTATGTCCTTGCTTGAGTGACCGTGAGCGTGTCTGTTTTATTTATAACGTGGTTTATATTTTATTACTATATTGATATATACAAACGTATGTACTAGGGATGCAAGGACCGGATTTCGGGATCTCGCACTCTTTTTAATAAAATACATTTATGTGGTCCCGAAAGTCAAGGTATTATGAAAAAAAAAATTGGTGGTTACGCAAATAATTTCTTCTTTTTCTTCTCAAACCATAAACGGGATAGCAAAAATAGAAAAATTTGGCATACCTAATACAGACATACACACGCCCGAGTGCTTATGTTTTCCCTTGGGCATCAGCATACTGCCACTAAACTTGGCCAGCATAACCAATTTGGGTCGATGTAAGGTTCGTATCATCAATGTGCCACTGACTGTTGCTGATAAGCAAAACATAAATTGTCCAGCAAATTTTACTGCCACTTTTCCCAGTCAATGCCTATCAGCTGACCTCTTTGTCTACTTGTCTGCCGTTGGCAGTGCTTTTTCGTTGGCACTTTTTTCATATCTTCATTTCGCGTTTTTTCCCTTTTTTGATTTATCAGCCTGCTTTTCCATTGCATGGTTGTGCTTTTACAGCTCTCACTTCTGCTAACTCAGTCCATCATATCAAAAGCCGAGGTATCGGTTGTTATCTGTGTTTGTTGCATACATCCAGGGTGTTGGTGTGTATTTTCGGTTTTGTGTGTTGTGCTTTGTTTTTGTACCTATTATCTGTTTGGGTGTTAATTTATATTTATGTATTCTTCGTGTGTAATATTTACTTTATATTTACTTCGATGGTTGGCTTTAGGCGCTTCCGAAATCAATGAAGATTGTTGGATGAAATTTCAGAATTTAAATTTTTTTAAACATGAATTTTTAGTATAAAAACCTTAAAGATTAAAAGAATTAAAGTGAAACTTAAAAATTTTAATTTTTAAAAAGACAAATTTTAAATTTAGTAACTCAAATATTACAAAATTTAAAACAAATTTCAAAAGTTTTTATTTTTAATGATTTATGCCTCAAGGATTAAAAAAATTAGAACAAAATAAATTTTTTTTTAAAAGACAAATTTCAGAATATAAAGATTAAAACAATTAAAGTGAAACTTAAAAATTTTAATTTTAAAAAAGTCAAATTTCAAATTTAAAAACATAAAAAAATATAAAACAAAATTCAAAAATTTTTATTTTTAAAAAGTGTTATTTCCGAATTCATACCTCAAATATTAAAAAAAAAAAAACAAAAAAATTTTTTTTTTAAAAGACTAATTTTAGTATATAAATCAAAGATTAAAAAAGATTCAGTATATAAATCAAAGATTAAAAAAATAAAAAATTTTTTTAGTAAAATTAAGATTAAAAAATATTTTTCCTCTTAATAAAATTAAAACAAAACTTGAAGTTTTTTTTTAAACTCAAATTTAAAAATTTACGTACATATGTGTATGTATATCGGAATAGATTTTTTAGTTTTACGAAATTGAAAGCAGAAATAAATTGTTTTTTTTTAATTAAAATTATTATTATTTTTAAATAATGAATTAATTGAAATTCATTTCTGACTGAAAACAACCTTCAAAACTCATAATCTATTTTAGGTTTGAAATGTATATAAAATTCATACTAGAATTATTATTTTTGGTTTGAGACTACACTCAAAATTAAGAAAAATGTAGATCTAGAATAATGAAAGTAGAATTTCAAAACAATTTAATGAACTTGGTTCCTGAACTAAAAAATGTGTTTCTGACCAAGAAAATATCGGATTAAAAAATATAAAAAAAATAAGTCCGTGAATATCTTCTACCAAAATGTCAGAGGTTTAAATACCAAATTAAATGATCTGTATTTGAAATCTTTCCATTGCAGTTATAACGTTATTGCTTTTACCGAAACTTGGCTAAAACCGCATGTTTTCAATTCCGAGTTTTTTTGTAACGAATATCAAGTTTATAGACATGATCGCTTGAACAAGGTCGGAGGTGGTGTTCTAATTGCCGTTCATTCCTCCATTCCTTCAGAAGAGGTTAATGTACCTAACACGGATTCCATTGAGTTTAAATGCGTCCGCATCCAGCTAGAGAACGTGTATATGTACTTATCTGTTTGCTACATCCCTCCAGCATCTGATCTTTCAATCTACATGCAGCATGTCTCTCTGCTCAAAACTGTTAACTTATTGACTAAAGCTTCTGACTCGATGATTGTTTTAGGTGATTTCAACCTACCGCATATATCGTGGAACATATCTGATGGAAACATTATTCCAAATCCATCCAAACTGGGCTTCAATGACTTTTTGGATGGTATTTCCGATCTCTGCCTTAGTCAAATAAATGTTAACTCTAACAAGTTTGGTAAAATCTTAGATTTAATTTATGTTGATGATAAAAACAAATTTTCTGTAAATCGTTGTGATCCGTTGGCTTTACCCGAAGACGTCTACCACCCTTCTATGGAAATATTGCACGAAACCTTAAGTAATGGCCAATGTACATAATGCTGCTCAATTAGTAACTTTGATTTTAACTTCTCAAAAGCCAACTATAAGAAATTAAATAGAGAACTGTCTAAATTAACTTGGCCTGAGCTTTGTGGCGATATCGATTCAAATGTTTTACACTTTAATCAAACTATTTACTACTTATTTGAGAAGTTTGTTCCTAAACGTAAAATAACATATGATCATCCAACGCAAGCTTGGTTTACTAAAGAGCTTATGATGTTGAAAAATAGAAAAACGCGTTCTTTCAAATTATTTAAGAAATCGGGGTTAAACAAACATTACTTGTTGTATTCTGTTCTACGTAAGAGGTACATCGACTTGCATAAAAAGTGCTATAAAGCCTATATCTCTAAAACAAAAAGAGACATTATTCGCAATCCTAAGTCATTTTATGATTTCGTAAATTCTAAACGAAAAGTAGTGGGATTTCCCTCAGCCATGAAATATAAAGACATTTTATCTAGCAATAATCAAGATATCGCAAATTTCTTTGCGCAATTTTTCACTTCTAACTATTCTGCCGTCACCAATTCTGACTTTGTAAATTATCCCTATGAGCTACATGGGAACAATTTAATTAATTGTCCAACTATATGCGCCAATGATGTTCTTGTTTATCTGAAAACCTTGAAAGAATCTTTTAAATGTGGTCCTGATAGGATTCCTACATGCTTCTTGAAGAAGTGCGCTAACAATATTTACAAACCCCTTACCAATTTGTTCAATCTGTCACTAAAGTGTGGTGTTTTTCCAACAGCATGGAAAGAGTCGTTTCTTCTACCGCTTCATAAAAGTGGAAGCAGGGCTTCTATAGAGAACTATCGTGGCATAGCGAAGCTGTCTGCCATCCCAAAAATGTTTGAAGCTATTGTTACCAATCAGCTTACGAATCCTATCTCTACCTTGATTTCTGACTGTCAACACGGGTTCTGTAAGGGAAAGTCCACCGTTACAAATTTACTTGAATTTACAAATCATGTCTCAAATGGCTTTAGAAAAAATCTGCACACCGACGTTATTTATACTGATTTCAGCAAAGCTTTCGATAAAGTGTGTCACTCGTTACTTATTTATAAACTAGATCAGTTGGGTTTCCAGCCGGGTCTCAATCGCTGGATCTCTTCTTACCTTAGCGACAGAATACAAAAAGTAGTGTTTAAAAATTGTGAATCCGATGTTATTTATGTCTCCTCTGGAGTTCCTCAAGGAAGCCATCTGGGCCCGATTCTGTTCTTGTTGTTTATAAATGATATTTCTACAGTAATAGAATTTTCGAAAATGTTAATGTATGCCGACGATGTAAAGCTTTTCTTGTCTTTCGCATCACCCGAAGATAGCAATAAGCTTCAATCAGATCTAAATACACTAGTTACTTGGTGCGATTTAAATTATATGCCGCTTAATCTAAAGAAATGTAAATACATGCGTTTTTCGAGAGGAATTTCACAGCCAGCTTCCTATACAATTAACAATTACAATCTTGAGCAAATATATGATTTTGTTGACCTTGGGGTTACTATGGATTACAAACTCAGTTTCAACTGCCACATTAACGTAACAGTCAATAAAGCTAGAGGCGTTCTAGCATTTGTTAAACGATGGTCTAAAGAATTTAGCGACCCTTATGTAACTAAAACTCTCTTTACTACATTAGTCAGACCGATACTTGAATACGGTTCTATTGTTTGGAACCCGCGTTACCAGGTCCACGTGGATCGCTTAGAATCAGTTCAAAAGCAATTTTTACTATTTGCCTTAAGAGATCTTCATTGGGATCCCTTGTATAATTTGCCATCGTATACGAGTCGCTTAAAACTAATTAATCTTCACAGCCTTTCTAGTCGGAGAGAAATGCTTGGAATTGTCTTCATGATTAAATTACTAAATGGTTCAATCGTAAGCCCGTTTCTTTTGAGCGAAGTGAACTTCAATGTACCTTCTCGCATAACAAGACATTTTAAACCACTTATCTTGAAGCAGTGCCGGACTAATTTTGAATTAAATGAGCCTTTTCGTTGTTTGTGTCAAGATTATAATTCTCATTCTGGTACGTTTGATATCTCAGACTCACTATACAGCATAAAAAAGTCGATTCTTTCTATCCTAAATACATAGCAACAAATTTTTTTTCATATCCTTTGATTCTTATCTTTATTCTTAACAATAACTTTTCGTTGTCAACTAATTATTTATTAATTGTGTAATCTTTTTTACTTAGCTGATGAGGTTTTCTCTGTAGCTGAGCAGTTTTAGATCTCGACGATTAACAAACCAAAGCCTTTCAAAGACTCGGCACGAGAGAACAATCCGCGCGTCATGCGGATGCGCCCCTCGCGCCGGTCGGGCGGGATATGGTGGGTAATCCGTTGGGCATTATTATTATTATTATTATATATTATTATTATTATATCCGAACATATATATGAACATAGAATTAAAGAAAAATTAAACTACGCTTTAGAAAATAAAAGTAGTTTTTTAAAGTTAAATAAAAAATAAATTTCGTACTTAACTTTTTTTGATTTCAATAACAAAAATCAAATTATAGACTTTGTTCTTCAATTAAAAAAGCAAAGTAGTAATAACATTTTCCATTTTTAAATGTAAGAATTAAAATGAAAAAAATAAAATAAAATTATTTAAGACTTAGTAAAACGAAAAAAAAATTTCAACATACTCCTTTTTTAGAAACATATTTTGTTTTGATTAAGATAAAAATGTCCAAGTCATAAATAATTTTTCTTTTGAAATTTATATTTATATTGAGAAACGGACTTCACACAATTTCAACTTGTACCTGACTAAAAACTTCAAGGTTTAAAATTTATTTTTAATTTAATTAAATTATTTTTTATTTGTTTAAAGCAAAACAAATATTTTTTTAAATAAAAAAAAAACCTTTATTATAAAAATAAAAAAATAATGTTTAAATTAAAACTTTTCTGAGGAATTGTTGTTGGATCAGTGTGCAAATTTTTATTTTTCATGTTTTTCTGTTTTCAATGTTTACTGTTACGGTACCTGCGCGATATTAATAAAGTTATTTGTTCTTCTGGTCTCACTCCCGCATTGATTGGTTCAGATAAAAATCAATGCTTTTTCCCAAAGGCAAAAACATTTAGTTTGAAATTTATGCCTTGCTGTTAGATATATTATGAGCACATAAATTGTGATGACGCGTGTTGGAAATATGTTAAATCGTAAAATATTAGATTTTTTTTTGGAATTGTGATCTACTCCTACATATATTTACTAAGCAATTTGAGCCCTTTGGGGAAATAGTAAAGAGCGAAATGTGGCATCCTCAAAATTTTCTGGTAGAATTTAAAATCTTTTATTTTTTAGCTGATATTTGGATCACTTTAGTCCCACGATTTCAGTAAATCAATAAAAATTTGGACAGCCAAATTTCTGCAATTGTTTCAGCATAGCACTTTTGAACTTTAAATTATAGTGTGCCTTCATGAATTTGAAATATGGTTGTTAAAGAAAAATTAATAAAAATTTTAAGAAATGTTGTCAATAACTCACTTTCCTCATAACATGAATTTTGCTCTTATTGTTTATGGTCACAGATTTATTTGCATTTTTTTTCCATTCCTTCCGAAACAACTTTCAGTCAACGCCCTGCTCATTAAAATGTTGCTCATACGCCCAGTGGCCCCCAACCAGCCGTACAATAAAAGCAATGCCCTGGCACAGCACCCACGTAGACGTTAACTATAAAATCTGGCAACAAAAATAAATCTTAAAATGTGTGTAAATATTTTATTGAAAAATTTCAATGTTATTACAGCGCATTGCCCTTTTTTTTCATTAATCTACGAGCGCAATGACATTTCCAGCAGAATTTTGCATAAAAACTTTACGAAATATTTCAGTACATAAACGACATTTATTATAGGTTTTTATCCCCATAAACAGGTGTAGACGCAGTTATTTACATAAAATATGTGTATTAACATGGCTATGTAGATGCATTAGGGTGTGCTTAGTTTCTTGAAAAAAAAAAAAAAAAAAAAATATTTAGATAAGTTTTCATTTGTTCCTCAAAATTAGAAAAATTATATTTCAAATTTATTTGTGTCAATGAAAAATTTATCTGTTATGAATACTCGAGAAAATTCTATCAGAAAATTCTACGTTCAGAGAAAAGTTAAGCTATAAAGGGAAAACCACCTCTGACCTTGAAAAATTTGTAAAACCAGACGAAGTGAGTTTAAATTGATTGATGCACAAGAAATGCGATAAATGTTACCTCAGATTTCAAACTCGGGTGAAAAAAAATAATATTTTTTTCTGAGTCACTCTAATCTATGTACATACATACATTTTGATAGCATAAAATAAAAATGAATAGGAAAATATGCAGTACTTCAGAAATATTAGCATTTTTACAATATTTTTATTCAAATTGGTGTCTATGAAAAGCTGTTTACTTTCATCCCCCCCGTCCCTCATTAACATAACTGAAATATAGAAATTTTAGACAAACACAGCGGTGTTGAGTGGGCGCGTTGAAATGTGATTATAACAAGTTTTTATACATAAAAGAAAATTTGGAGTAAAGTCAAGGGGCGATTATTCTGAGGTGTGAACTTGAGCAGCAAATAAAGAAAACATTTAGGTGCAGCATTTTATTTATTGCTCGAAAACTCGAACACACTCCACTACGTCACAGGACTGGTAATAGATAGAGACCGCTTTTAATCACTATATCTCCGAAAGCAATTGAGAAACACATCGCTTATTGGAGCAATCGAAAGCAGCTTTCGTTTGATACCCATATTGTGCTTAGATATTTTGGGTCACACTGGACCACATATTGGTCGATAACTACGAAACCGGTTGCGCTATTGAAATAAAGGGTATCTTAAACTCTAAGGTTGATATCTAGTAATACAACGAAAAAAGTTGCGTTCAATTCTATCAAGCAGCAGTTGAGTGATGCGCGCACAAATATGCAGACATACAATCAAAATTTTTAAAAATTGCTGTTTTGCAATCTATTGTGTCAATAATGATTTCTTTCATCCATTTTTCTTAAAATATGTGTTATGTTAGTAGCTTTTAGCATTGTTCTAACGATATGTGGATCAATTCGAAATATTCTGAAAGCGCTTTAAAAATCCTTAGTCAGGAATATGTGTTTGTACTTAAATGAAAGCAATTTACTTTAGTTCTGTGCATGAACTTCTCATTTTCTACGACATTGCTTTGTTGTTATTTTTGTGTTGTTTTTTTTTTTCACTTGCATGTAGGCATGTGGGTAATTGTACATCATTTTCTGTCACTGATTGCAGCATTTCTCAGAAGAAGAAGCTGCACTTGACAGACGAAAGGCGATTCGTTGATTTCTTTTTTCTATTTCGCTTAATATAATGGCTTTGGAATTTAGTTGGAAAATTATATACAGACGTATTATTATGGCTAAATTCAATAGAAATTGAACCTTCAAACAATTGCGTTTATAATAAGTATTTACTCCACATGCTCGTGCCTATGCCTTTTGGCCTCATATTTCTTATTTCTAAGAGAAAGTTGGTTAATGCCAGGCAAAAAAATTTTATTGAGATTACTTTTATGTACCATTTGTACATCTTATATTTGACATAAAAAAACATTCATAGTTGCGAAATTCGCATTATTTTCAAAATTTAATTTATTTTCGAAATTCAAACTATTTTCGAAACTCGAATGGTTTTCGAAATTGGAACTGTTTAATAAATTCAGGTTGTTTTCGAAATTCGAATTATTTATGAAATTTTCGAACTGTTTCGATATTCAAATTATTTTCGAAATTCGAACTTCTTCGTTCACAATTTTTCGAAATTTAATTTATTTTTAAACTATTTTCGAAATTCTAATTATTTTCGAGATTTGAATTATTTTCGAAATTCAAATTGTTTTCGAAATTGGAACTGTTTAATAAATTCAGGTTGTTTTCGGAATTCAAATTCTCTTCGAAATTCTAGTTATTTTCGAAATTCGAACTGTTTGGATATTCAAATTATTTTCGAAATTTCGAAATAAATCTAGGAATAGTGACTTATGCTCGGAAAATTAGATGGCAGCAAATGAGGACATTAAAAAAAGTTTTTAATTACTTTTGATTTATTCATTTAGTTTTCACTCAGCCTATTTTCTGGCTACTCAAATTTTATACCTCAACTAGTTGACAACTTTATGTTTGCTGTGCTTATGAAACACCCTATATGAAGTAAGTATATTTATTTGCATGACGCAGATCTCAAGATGCAATTTGTCTTGCAAACTTTTTATCGTATTTCGTTCGTTGTGCGAAACAAAGTTTTTACGAAAAGCTTTTCCGAAAGCTTATCATGACTGCATTCAAATTAGCCATCATAACCACTTTTTACTTTTTTACTTTTTTTTTTGTGATAATGGAGCATAAAATGTTTGTAGTTTAGAGTACATAAATAAGCGGCACTAGAATTTTAAATATTTTTGTGAGCTTTGCACATTCTCTATGTATGTATGTGCGTATTAGTGTGTGTGTGTTTGTACCCTTTTGGTCGATAAAAATTTAATATGTTTTGTGCGTGCAGCAGTAAAATGAATCACCGTAAACAATAATGGTTAATTTAAAAAAATTTATTATGACCAAAGGAACATGACTGTTGGAGGAAAGCGACTCATTCAATAAAAATCAGAATGTGAGGGTGAAATTGCAGAAAAATATTACAAAGATTTGATCCATATAAATTTTTTCTATGAAAAATGAGCTTCATAAATAAACAAATTGATGGAAGTCGTTATAAAAAAAATGTGGGGTTTGAGAATATTGGGAATGTGCCTTTTTTGGTTTCCGAACGGGGCCGGTTGGATCTGAAATCCCAATCTGCACCCAACTACCACCAAAGTGATAGTGACGGAGACTGCAACTTTTGGCGTGGGATGCCATAAAAATCATGACTTTGGTACAAAAGTAACTTTGTTTGGGTATTCATAGTCGCTGGGTGGTAGTTTCGACCAGTAATGGTTACTTTAACATTTTTTTTTAGAGTTTAAGTAGTATTAGAACTTTATGGTTACTATTTAGTTAACTTAAAATTTTCAAAACTTTAAAGTGACAAACGAGGGTAGCGATGACTGAGTCATGTTACTTAAATAAAACTTTAAAGTAGCGCTTTGGTCACATTTGACACTTTATGGTTAATACTGTAAATAAATAGTTCTCAAGTCCTAAAATCCTAAATACGACTTTTACCTAGCTGATTTTCCCCCTAATCATTGCCCTCGTTCTTTAATATATGCCTTAGTGCTGTAACGAAAGCCACTTTTTGAAAGCATTTTCAAATATTCGTCACATCAATAAATTTCTCCCTCATTTTCGTTTTTTCTTTATCACAAAAAAGTTGAATATTGTCTTATACATATTTCAATACGGATGTTAAAGCACATTTAAAATTCATATTGCTTCCTATCGGAAGGAGAATTAAAAGCGCACTCATGAAATTTCATAAATTTATGGATTGTGTGTGCTTAACTGAGCTACACTTCAGCTGATATTATCGAATCTTGAAATGCTCGTTAATTTTTACGATAAGCAACTGGGTGCAAATATGTAGATAGAGTTATAGCACTCTATCTTGATTTGGGTGCGAGATATATTCGCACATGTTAAGTAATATATGAGGACGCCCAGCAAAAAATTGTGTAAGGGAATATCGACAAAAAGCTAAATTAAAGGAAAGTCAAAATCGAAAGTGAGAACAAAACCAGAACGGAAATGGAAACAGAGGTCAGAAGCTCATTGGAAACAGAACCCAGAACCGAAGACAAAACCTGAAAACGAAACCAGGACTTAAAACCGAAATTGAAAGACGAAGCCGAAAACGAAATCGGAAAACATGGGAGCAAAGTTAGAATCGAAACATGGAATCGAAATAAGAATCGAAACTGAAACTGGAACAGAAATTAATGTGGGAACCAAAATTGAAACTGATATCGGAACCAGTGTGACGGAGGCGAAATAAATTTTAATGGTTGAATTTCAGCTAATTGGCGATTTCTATTATCCACAAATACATAAGCAAACCTGTATATATGTAATTGCTTATATTTATGCAAAAAAGACAAAACAAAGACCCTATCCTAGCGAAAGCAAAAACCACCAAAATGTGAGTGCTGTGAGATGTGCGGTTTTCCACATGGTGTCAACGATTTATATTCAACGCAAGTACAAGTATGGATTCAACCATTTGGGTTAGTGAAATTAAGGCGAATCAATACGATACAATCACTTTAATACTCATTGAACTATAATAAATTTCATCATTAAGGAAAAAACAGGCATTTATAGCCGACATAAATTTATGTTTTTGCGATAACAACAAAAAAATTACATTGCGGTTGTTGTAGTATATGTGATGGCGCAAATGTTCTCACAGTGACTCAGCAAATAAAAGCGTTCGATAAATTAGTTTCGTTGAATTGTGGGAAAAGGTAATAATCACCAAAGTTGCATAAATACAAAATAGAGATATTATCAGTATCAGTTAAATCGGACTAAAAACAGTCAAGAAACACAGTTGTATAGCATTTACATCGAAAAAACCACATTCTTAGTTAAAAATTAAATGACTCACATTTGACTCATTGGCCGAGCTCGGATGAGTCATATATAACTTATTGCAAAGTATTGTTGAATGAATACTAAATAGAGATATGATCAATATCAGCTACTTCGGACTAAAAACAGTCAAGAAAAACACTTTTATAGCATTTATTTCGAAAAAAAAACATCCTTGGTTAAAAGCGAGCTACATATATTGGACGGTCAAAATCGCTGAGACGGTTAGATGGCCATTTAAAGAAGAAGAGGTTAAAATAAAAATGACTCATATTTGACTCATTCATCTAAATAGGGTGCGTCATATATGACTCATTACAAAGTATTTTCAAGTCAAGATGTTGCGCCAGCTGTGTCACTAACTTAATATTAACTTCTCATTATACTAAAATTTCATGAGCCATCAAATTGAATACTCCAAAAAAATTCGAAAAATGATGCGGAAAAAATTAAAAATTTTATTGAAATTTCTATGAGTTTTCGCGAATTTTGTGTACATTTTTAAAACAAAATTTATAGTGCTTGTATAAAATATTTACACATTTTTTATTTATTCAATTCGTTTTCGAGATACCGAGAAACAGTTTTTTTTTTATTTCAGCTCAGCGGCAACTCTATAAAGAACACCAAATATGGCAACACTTACTTACGAGCACATAGATAGCTTATTCATGTATATCATATAAAAATGGTCAAGCGGTTTTTTTTTAAAATCGGTTTTACAAAAAAACAAAGTGTGATTAGGTGGCAACCCTAAAAATGTGGGACCTCTAACAATAAATGCTTTGGTTGAATTACAATGTATGTCTTGATCGATATCCATAACGGCATTTCTCATTTCATCACAAAAAAATTAGATAAGTGGCAACCCCATAAATGCACACTTAGTGGCAACACCTCCTTAAATAGAAATTCGCACCACCACATTCATAGAAAAAGGAATTCCAAAATTTATGTCTAATCGATTTGTAAGAAAATAAATTCAAAATAAACAATTACCCACATACATTTGAGTCCTTTAAAACCCATTTTCAATGTTTAAATTATACCAACAAAAAAAAAAAAAAAAAAAAATATGTGTCCACACATACGCACACACACATGCAAACTTGCACTTGAATTTCAAACCTTTTTCACTCATACCTCGTGCTTTTGTTGTTTTTATGTGTATTTGTGCTTGATAAAGCTGCCTTTATGTTGGCTAAATTAAATTTTCTTTTTGAGCCCAAAATGTATTGTGTACATTTCATTAACTACACTTGTGCTTTATGCATGTATTTTTGGTTGTATGGAAGTGTGTATTCTACATAAATTTATGTATTTGAACTAAACTTAAAAATACTAAAATTGATTGGCTTTTGTGTAGCAAATAAAGTGATCACCCAAACTGCTTTGGGTATTTGGCATTTGGCCATTCATTCTCGTTATCTTATCTCTCGTTAAATTATTGCTTTACATTTTGCCTTAAACGTTATTAAATTGTTATTAGCCTGGTTTATTGGTTGTCGATGTCAAATCCGTTTATTCGATAAACCAACAAATACCATTTTGCCAATCAATTGCGGCAAGGTGACCACTGGTGAATGTTGTAAATTTTGAAAATGGCGTTAAGGAATTATTGTATTAAGATATCGCACATGGAATTGTAGCTGGCCTTATGTGCGAGTATCTCAATTGCTGTAGAGATAAAACTAATGGATGGTAAGATAAATCTACACAATTGTTGGGGGTTAAGGTAATGCAAACGAGGTATCTCGAACGAAGGTGCCTATTTTTATATAAATTACAAGGGTACTTCCCGTGGGTACTCACGGGACACTGTGTTCTGGAAATACATATAGGGTGGGCAAAAATTGCTTGATGTAGCTTCCATTTTGGAGAGTCATATGAAAGGGCTTGATTGGCAGATGAACAACATATCCTTATTGAAAATAAAAATGTTGCCACCTGTTTGATAATTTATTTTTGCTGTAAAGCTGTTTTAATTTTTATTTTCATTGGTTTGAGTAAGAAATTTGTGTTGTTTCTCAAAACGAAATTTAGTTAGAGCAACAAAAATTTAAATTTTTTATAAAATGAGTTGCCACTTATTCTTAATTTTATTTTTACTATGCAAATAATTCACAGAGTTTGCCCCATAGCTGAATAATGACATATCAATATTAAGAAAAGGGTTGCCATTACAAAAATATGCGTTAAGACAGTAAACTTGACAATAAAAAAAAATTAGAAAAAAAGTAGAAAAAAAATTAAACAAAAAAAAGAAACAATTTTTTTTTGGGCTGTGCGATTAACAGATTAATCAAAATTTGATTATTCATAATTTCGATTACTCAATTAATCGATTAATTATGATTTTTGATTAATCAAAAAGGGTGTTTACTCGATTAATCAAAAAGAAAATTAATTGATTAATCGCCTTTTTGTTTAATCGTTTTTTGAATAAAATGATTAATCATTTACTAAAACGGCACAAATTTCAAGTTCCTTGCTACTTTAACCATTTGTTGCATCTTCGACATTTTGCCCATTCGCGATCGGACAACATCTCAAAATTTTGTTAAATTTTTTTATTTTTTAATATTTTGACGCATGTTTGGTTTTTATTTTTTTTTTTTCAGCTATTTCAAGGCAAATTTTCACATAAAAAAATGAGGGAATTAATCAGTTTTTGATTAACCATTTGTAAAAATACTCGAGTAACGCTCGTTTTGATTACTCATAATTTTGATTAATCAAGTAATCGATTAATTGAAATTTTGATTAATCAACTTACTCGATTAATCGAATAAAGGCACAGCCCTAAATGAAACATTTAATGTTAGAAAAAAAAAAACAACAAAACTTGAATTAAAAAACATTTTTTTGGCTTGAAGTTCTCAAACTCCAATTTTTGAAAAAAAAAGAAAACAAAGAACACAGCTTTGAAATTTTTTTTGATAACAATCGATTTATGATCTATGATTATTTGATCCCAAAATTAATGGTGAACTTTAAATTTTCCGATTTCGAAAAAATTTAAATTTTCTAAATTAGAAATTAAAATTTTTTGTAAAATTTGTTTTCCCTAAGTACCTCCTCTTAGTTTGCAAATGTTTATTTCTTTAACTACATTTTGCAAAATATTTAAAACAAAAAAAGGAAAAAGGGAAAAGGTGTGCATAACTTTTGAAAAAAAATTTTAATATTAAATTTTAAAGAGTTTTTGTTCAAAATTAAAAAAATTTTTTTTAGTTAAATAATAACAATGTAACTGTATTTTCCGAAAAATTTAAAAAATAGGCATAAGGAAAAAATTTTTGATTTGCATAAGTTTTGAAAAAAAAAATTTTATTTTAAACTTAAACATAAAAACTTCTTATTCAAAATAAATTTTTTTTTCAAATTTAACCATAAACATTTTTTTTAAATTAATTAATTAATTTTTTTTCCGTCCGAACTTCGTTTAACGATAAGAGGAAACTCTGGAACAAATTTCACTCAAATCGGAAGGCGTCGCTTTCATCCGTCAATTTGACCTTCAAATACCCACTGATGAAATATAAGGAAATATTTTTCATTCGTAGCAGCTGGTAAGTTCTTCTTATTTGGAGCTCTTGCAAATGGGACCAACAAGTTTTTGCTGATATTTTTACAACAACAAATTTTTGTGGGTGTAGAATTCTACAAAAACTATGAGAAAGAATTTTAATGCGAATTCTCAACTAATAATATAACCAACCAAAACAATAGCAAATTGAAAAAAAAAACATATAAAATTATTTAGAGCTTTTTGCCTAGTTGTTGTTATAAAAAGAGTGAATTTTTTGGGTGCACCAGCTGCCTTCTTATTTCCGGTAATACTTTTACTAATATTAAATGTTTGATAATTTATTGCGATTTGTTATTGAACAAAAAAAAATGGTGCCTGTACGAAATTTGTATGCTTCCGACTAATCTGATAGAAAAAGAAAAAAATTATTTTTTTGTGTGCATGAAAAAGATAAGATTGGAAATACAAAAAGCGATTGTGCGCTGACTCACACCGGGCCTTTGAACAAACCTGATTGTGCAGCCAGGCGCTAACTAATTTTCCATTATTAAATTTTTTTTTGTGTACCCTAAGCTGTGTGGCTTTGTATTTGTTTTTGTGGCAGTTGGCATTGATGTTCCTTTAATTAAACGATTATATGAATAAACTGGATATTGAAGAAATTACAATGGGATAATAATATTGATGGAGCTTTGTTAAAGCTTGTGGTTAATGTAAATTAATAAAAGAGATGAAATAATGTTTAAGTATTAGATAAAGGTATCAATAAATAATTTGTAAGTAATTGAAAAAAAAAATTTTTTTTGTAAGATTCGATTATGATATTAATATAATTATTTAAAAAAGATCCTTTGCAGTTCACAAAAGATAATTTCCTAACTATAATAACAAGCAAATATTTTAAAGCTTTCTGTCAAACATTATTAAAAGCCAATCCTATACTCAGCAACACAGTCCTTTTAAACTTTTTTTTTTGCTTTCAATTAATGCCTTTGTATTATATGGTCTCCTCATACAACCACCCACGCCTATTTAATTATGTGTGAAAGTAATTATTTTTTCAGCACTAAAGCATTCTCATGCTTTTAAAAAGTTGTTATACAAATATTTTGTTTGCTATGCAAATTTAATTTTTTAACATCGCCCACGCAAATATTTTAAATTTAATTCCTGTAAATTTAACGTGCGCGACACTGTTATTAATAACAAGTAAGGGAGAATAAGCTGAGAGTTCAATAAATATTTTATACTTATATTTTTACTTACAATCGTTTTCTGCAACTTTCAGGATTTTTAACCTTAGCAAAATTATTTTCACAAAAACTTTTTAAAAAATTGTGCCGAGGTCTAATACAAGAACAAAAACTAGTAAAATGTGTTACGAAATTAAAATAAATACTTTTTTAGACTAACAATTAAGAAAAAAAAAAAATAGAAAAATTTGAGAAAAAATTCAAAATTTACTAAATTTTATTTTGGATTTTCCGAAATTGCACGTACCGTAAAAAAAATAGTTCTTGTAATACACCTTCATAGCTGTTTCATATGCAAACTTAAGCGACAAACACTTTCGATAAAAAAAAAACAAAAGATGGTCAGTACCACGCCCATTTAAAATTATTTTTATATATTTAAATTTGGTTAGACTAAATTATGCTTTTTGGAACATTTTTAATCGTTTGATTTTCTTGGTTAAAGGGACATATCTTTTCACACCTAACTGCGGCATTTTATTTATACTATAGTCGAAAGTAGGCGTGGTTGTTGAACGATCTTGTAATTTCTATATATTTACTACGCTGCGTGCATATGGCTTGAGTAAAAAAAATATATAAAAGTTTTTTTTTTGATGAGAGCTTGCCCAACTAAATAAATAGCTTATAATATTTTCAAATATCTGTTGTAGAAAATTGGGCGTGGTCCTCAACCGATTTTATCTATATTTTCTAAAAAATTCTTTGCAAAAAGGGTAATCTGCTCGCCGAATTTTGCTATATCTTAATTGATTTTAAATTTATTATTAAAAAACATTTGACTTAAAAAAAGTGGTTGGTCCCACGCCCATTTTAAAAAGTTTTTAAGGTACTTATTTGGATAAATATTCACATCACACTTTCTAGCTAAAGCGGTATTGGGTGGTGCTAAATAATATATTTTTCTTGTCTTTTAAAGTATTCGTAGTACGTTTATATAAAAAGTGGGCGTGGCTATCTTGCGATTTTGTTTACTCTAAAACACGAGGAATTTTAACTGCTAACAATCATATTACTCAATTTCAGTGACTCATTTAAAAAATTGTCTAAAATTATTCAATTCCCAGAGGACAAATATGCTGAATTAATTTTTTTATTTGTTACAGAAGTCTATACTCAGCTCGATTCGTTTATGTAATTTTGACCTGTCAGCTGAACTCAGCTGAATATTAAAAAAAAATTAAAACACAAAAACGTGCTTCTTTTTTGTTAAAATTTCGTTGTCGCTTGTTCGCTTTAATTGCATTAAAACACCCATATTTTATGTCAATGAATAAAACGAACAAAAAAACGGGAAAAGGAAAATTATAAAAAACTCAATAATTTATGAAATGTGTTTAACGGCTACGTACACAAGTATTTAGGTAGTTGTTGTTGTTCAAAAATTTAACTAGTCTAAAAACGTAATCGTTTACAAGCAGCATTTTCTAACTGCTCTCAAATTAGACGGAAAAATACCTACTTTAAACCAAAAAAAAAAAACAAAAAGTGACAGGTAATAAGATCTATGGAAATAACGCCAATTGATTTTATTTCGCATGAAAAGTGGAAATAACCTTAATTGACTTTATTTAGCATCGCAGATGGAAATAACTTTAGTTGACTTTATTACGCATGGTAAAGGGAAATAAAATCCATTTACTTTATTTCACTTTTAATTTGTATTATTTTTTATTTTATTATTTTATTTTTTCTAAATTTGCAATTTTTATGTATAATGATATAAATTTAAAATAAATAATTTATTAGCGCAGCCATTTGGGTATTTAAAAATATTCAAAAAGAAGAATTTCGAAATTATTTAATAGAAAACCATTGCAATCGAAAATTTGTATCTAAAAGACTTGTGGAATTTTTGAAAAATAAAAAAGAGTCAATTGGTTTTACTTCCCTTTGCGCTGTGAAATAAAGTCAATTGACCTTATTTCCGTTGACTTTGTTATCTGTCACTGGAAAAGCATTCCAATTTTATATTACTTACTTAAAAAATCGCTGTAAAACTAACTTTTATAAATTTGATATCTGGAAATAGTTACGTATGTACCTCGAGTGGACCAACTATTTTCACTCAAAATTGAGCGTTAATATTAAATAATATATTTTGTGCAAATTTTTGGACTAGTTTAAGGCTCTGTAAGAATTCTGACTATGCACAACTAATAGAATATCATCTTCTTAAAATGACCAGTTTCTTATGTGGAGTCTGCACTAGTCTTCATACTAGTCTCCAAGTAATTCACAACGAATAGGTTTATCTGCTAGCTGCGTGCAAGTGCTTGTTTTTGTTAGTATTTAAATATACATATATATGTATGCAAGCCAATATTCCACTCATAAGTGTATTTAATTCAACTTTACTCCAATTTAGCTGCCCCCAAACCTTCGTATCAATACCCAAATGCTCATTATCAAGATATGTATGTATGTACAAATCCCCTTTGGTGTATGTCAAATGCTGTTATCACTTCGACCTGTTTTTTTTTCGACCCTCAGCTTATTTTCATTTTTCGCACACAACGCACAAATTTTGTAACAAAATTTTTTTTTTTCCTACCCTCAGCTTTTATCAGTCGCAATGTGGCCTACAAATGCAGAGCAGAGGAACGTTTGTTGGTGTACCCTGTCGGGAATGTGGTTAGCCGCAATTTATTTTGTGTTCTCTTCGACGTGACTGCGCGGTAATTTTTGTGAAGGTGTTGAAGTCTGATGAAGCGTGGTATTTATTTTTAATTATAAATGTGAAATAATGAAGGAAAAGTTTAATTAGTGATAATTGTAAGAGCGAATAATTGTTGCATACTTCAAGGCGCCCTAATTCGTTCTCTCTTACTACCCTAGGATAGAGAGATAAACTTTTAAACTTTGATTAGTCAGAAAACGTGCGCCTGAACACTTTTTTATCCAGAACTGCATCTGTTAATTTTTTTTACTATTTTTGCTTGGTGTCCCAGCTTAAAAGTACATATGAAATTAGGCTCCAAACTATTAACGATAGATTCTTAACAACTAATATTAAGTTCTGAAACCTCTAGAGTTTCTTCTTGGCATTCTAAATAGGAATTTAATAGAACTTTCAAAATTTCCGCACTCTGATCCTCACCCTACCGCATGCCTATTTTTATTCCTTATATCTCTTTCACACCTCACTTGCAATCGAGCCTCTAGGTCTCTTCAATCTACAAACCAGATTCGGTGAAGTGAAAAATGTTATTTTTGTTCTTCTATTTTCAAAATGACTCCCCGAAGGTAAAATCGATGAAAGAAGTTAACTGGACCATTTTTAGATTCTTCATAAAAAAGACAACACTGTAAGCGCTAGCCAGGGCTCTGGAATGGAAAGCGTATGTTTCTCTATTTCTGTTTCTCTCTAAAAATGTATCGTATATTCTGCAGATTTTTCTAGCTTGCACTTATCTAGTTTTTTCCCGAATATTACATTCATTCAAGTCTTTCAATTCCCGTAAGGATTTCATTGATTGTAGTAGCTTAATGGATGGAGAAGGCGACTTTGATTTGGAGGTCCTGAGTTTGACCTTGGTAATCACATTTTTTGTAAATCGGGATTAAAATGAAAAATCTCGTTTATTAAACTGCTCTATTAATTTAATTAATTAATTATGACAATCGAATATTTTTAGAATAATTAATCGATAAGGATTAAATTTTCTGTTCGCTTGATGAGGATTTAATTCGTCTCCAAATTTAATCCTAGGATTAATCAAATTAAACAAAATTTCAAACGGAAATTATTAATCCTCGTTAATCGCAATTAATTAAAAATTTTAGTCAAACTGACATTTGGATTAATTTGATAAATCCTAAGATCAAATTTGAAAACGAAATAAATCCTGATTAATCAAACACAAATTTTAATCCCAACCGATTAATTATTCTAAAATTTTTCGATTATCATAATCAATCAATTATTCCAAAAATAACAAAAAAATTAATTTGACTATCAATGATTAAGATTAATAATTATTAATAATCATTATATACCAGGTCTGTCATTAGGGTTTGAACTATAACAAAATCGTATCTTGAGAAATGGAACAAATGGTCAGGTAATTTTTCTATTCGCGACTAATTTATTAACTAGCTTTATTTTTCATTTTTGTTGCTGTTTTTGTTGTAATCACAAAACACTCCACAAAAGTTTCTTAGAGCTCCCCTAGAATTCAATATTTTGTGTTTAATTATACATAATTTTGGTGGTTTTTGAACGATATATAGTTTGGTAGAAATTTCGCCAATAAAATTTTTATTTTTTAATTTTTTCATATTTTTGAATTTTTTATATTTTTGAATTTTTATTTCTTTTATATTTTTTTTAATTTTTTTATATTTTTTATTTTTTTATATATTTTATTTTTTTATATTTTTTATTTTTTATTTTTTTATGTTTTAATTTTTATTTTTAAAATTTTTTTATATTTTTTTTTTTTATACTTTTCAATTAATTTTTTTTAATTTTACTCTTTTTTACTTAAAAACGTTGATAAATCTTCTTATCGGTAAGATTTAAGTGGACTTAAAATTCACTAAAACCATTCCCGCCTGGGTATTTTACCCTCCATATGGCCCCACGCTATCCTGCTTCATGTAAGCTCTACTCACATGCACAACCTTGATTGTTGTTTTTGTAAACAATTGAAACTGTTTTTCATTGAAATTTTGCAATTCAAATTAGAAAACGTATGATTGCAATTTGAAATACTTCCCAGCCTCTAAATTGTGCTGCTCACAGGTGTTTGCGTTTGATTTAAGAAATTATTTTTTGATTGAAATCTGTTCCAAACCAAATAAAAATAAAAAATGAATAAAAAAATTATCTATTCGTTCAACCAGCCCACTCTTACTTTGTTTAGAAATTTATCCTTTCTGCTGCGTTCGTCGAAGTTCAAAAATTAAACGCGCTTCCGTCACTTTCTCCACTTTCTTCACGTTTCACTGTTTCTTTTTACCGTTTTTGGTTCACTGTCCTTTAGTTAAATTGCAAATCAAAGAAGCGTTTAACCTCCGTAAGAAACAAAAACAATTTTTTTTTTAATATCCGCCCACAACTTCCGTTAAATCATGCAAAGCATCGTTGATGTTTTATTTCTTGAGCTACATACGTTTAAGAATTTAACTTTTATGCCTTTGAATAATCACAATTTTGTTCTCTTTTGTTGTTGTATGTCTTATTCACCTTTTTTAGTGTAGCTGTTTTCGCGCTATGAACGTTCAACACGCTACGCGTTCCCGGGAAAACTGTTGAACGGATTTTCACTTGATGCATGCGTTGCCTCGTTAGTATGCGACTTTGAGTGTATGAACACAGAGTCACTCACAAAAGTACTCATACGCACACTCACACATAAAAGCCACTCAACAAACGTTTGGACTGGCGGTTGTGGTTGCCATATGCAATGCTTTGTTTTTGTACCAAAATTTTATATGAAAAGGCCCAAAGCCAAAATTTGAAGCTTAAAGCTTGTGGAAAAAAATATTATCAATTATAATGTAATTGTAATGAAACTAAATTTAGACAGAGCTTTTAGAATAAGCCAAAAATTATTTTCAATTAGAAAATTATAATTTTGTTATTATATAATGAAAAATATATTTCATTTAGTAAGCGAACATAAATTCATTGATATATTTTGAAACACAGAAACCTCGCTGATTCTATTCTAGAATAAAATATTCTAAGAATTTTAATAAAAAAAATTAAAACACTCGACTTATTAAAAACCAACCACATTTGGTTTGAATTCATCAAAGTGGCAGCATTGCTTATGATAACAGGATTTTTACACCAATACATTCACAACAAGTAATCCAATGCATTGATATAAGATTTCAATTTTTTCTCCGGGAAAATTTGGCTCCCACTCATCCTGGTTTTGTTTGTGTATGCCATTTCAGTTTAGGTGTTGTTATTGTTTTTGTGTTGCGTGCTCATTCACACGTTGGGTTTATCCAGAAATTGTTGTGCTAGTTTAAGGCGAATTCGTATTTTGTGGCGAACATCATTTTAGTTCAGCTGAATAAAATTTGAAAAGAGAAATAGAGAGATAGAGGGAGAATGGGTGAGTGGAAATGGATTCGAAATCTGTGGTAATTAAATCCTTTTAAGTTGCCATAAGTTTTTACTTAGCATTGCAAAATCACCATTTTTTGGGGGGTGGCATAGTCAGTGCCAAATATGTATAAAATCTTTGTTGGTGTGTGTAGTGAAAACTTCGAGTCCTTCGAGTGTGTTCTAAGTTCCTACTTTTTCCTATTGTCTGCATAACATAACATAACATAACATAACATAACATAACATAACATAACATAACATAACATAACATAACATAACATAACATAACATAACATAACACAACATAACATAACATAACATAACATACATAACATAACATAACATAACATAACATAACATAACATAACATAACATAACATAACATAACATAACATAACATAACATAACATAACATAACATAACATAACATAACATAACATAACATAACATAACATAACATAACATAACATACATAACATAACATAACATAACATAACATAACATAACATAACATAACATAACATAACATAACATAACATAACATAACATAACATAACATAACATAACATAACATAACATAACATAACATAACATAACATAACATAACATAACATAACATAACATAACATAACATAACATAACATAACATAACATAACATAACATAACATAACATAACATAACATAACATAACATAACATAACATAACATAACATAACATAACATAACATAACATAACATAACATAACATAACATAACATAACATAACATAACATAACATAACATAACATAGCAAAGCTTGTAAAGATACATATATGTATGTATGTAATGCGTAGTTTTATTACTTTATTTCAGCGAAAACTCGCATCTTCTTACATTGCGTAAGTCAAGCGTGACTGAGTGATTTTAGCAAACATTGCGGTAAATCGAAAGTATTTAAGCGCCCACTTAATGTGTCGAAGCAGCGGTAATAAACAATGCAGAACGCCCAAAGGAAACACCTACGAAAGCACACACACACACTTACCTTCACTCAGCTTTTGTGAATTGGCCGCCTTCAAAGTAATGATGCGTGTCACAGGTGGGAACAATGATATGCTTGCTTTGCATAGATTGCTTACTTGCTGACAATGCTTCAAAGTTGGGGCTCATTGCGGCTACTGTTCCTACACAGTAAAACAACAACAAACAAATTTGAGATGTGTCTCCCACGTGCTGAATCTTTAACTGCGATGATGAAGTTACTGTTTAGCTAGTTTGTTGTTGTCGCCAACATAGTTGCTACCTTGACAGCTATGCTGCATTGTCAAACGCAAGTCGTACCAAGGCGACATTTACTGTCTGATTTTACCAAAGAGATTTCTTAACAAAGCCCACATCACACGAAATGTAAGCGCCACTCACTACGGCTCGCGTTCGATGCAGCCACGGTACGAGTGAGTTGTAAATGTTGGTTACATTGGCTGTGTGGAAATGGTCGTAATTCCAAGCCTTAACTTGTCTCGCAACACATTTCGCGGGTGTTGGCAGGTGACGTTTGGCCTTTGTTTAGTATCCCTTGTGATCGTTGTTTTCATTTTTATTTTCATTTTAATTTTCATTTAAATTTTAAATTTTCTGTGAGTTGAAGTTGAAGAGATATTTCAACATTTCATTTCAGGTGCTTTGCGTGGGTGCTTGGGTGTGGAGGCGAACAAATTATTTTATTTAAAGTGAACAAGGATGCCGGTCTAAACGCACTTTTTGCAGAGTCGGAGTTACACTTCTACTGTTGTAAGTGTTTGAATTAAAAAAATGTTGCTCATACGCCGTGTCGTACACGCTTTCATTACGTATGTACGTTCTGTGGCGGCACCACAAAGTGTGGGTAGTTCCAGTGAAGAGGAAACCACTTTGATGAGGCATTGTGGATGCGAACAAATTTACAAAGAAATAAATAAACAAAGTAATCTTCTTCCACGTCACTGTGGAATGCCCCACAAACCTACCTTCACATATTTGCTTGCTTGCAAAGTTCACATTAACTCCTGGAATTAAGTATTTACAATTCAAGTGGCTGAAGTCATTTAAAATTTAATTTATTCATTTTTCTTTGGTTTTATTTGATTAGTAGCGCCATTTGCGTGAATTTCGTGAGTTCGTTAGTATGCATAATGAGCCTGCAGACATATGCTCGCAAAAGACTTTTAAATAAACATTGAAATTTAGTTTAAATTGCCTTAGGAATAAACAAATTTTTTTAATGAATTCAGTAGTTTGAAAATACCGGGAAGTTAATAGGAAGAACAACAATGGTTTGAACTTTTTCCGAGAAAGAGACTGAGGGCTTTTCAAATACGAATAATTACCTCAGCGCGTTATCATTAGAAAATTTGGAAAGAAGAAAACTGTGTTGGCGAAAGTCATTCTTTTTTTTCCCATTCCTATTTAGTTTCTGTTTTTAATATTCTGTTTATGTAATTTGAAATGAATTTAAAACTTTAAATCAGCGACTTGGGCATAAAATCTAATTCGATATATATATATATTTAAAAAAAATTTTGATATGATTTTAAACTAGAAATTCGTAACGCTCAATTAGTTGAGTATAATTAATTAATCAATTAGTTAGTCAAACATGAAAATTAATCTAAACATTAACTTGTCAGAGTATAACCACTAGTGACTGTCAATCATGTTAATTTTATAGAGTTTTTCTAATGTGGATCAACCGACTTACATTCGTTATAGTAATTAATCGGTATTGACAATTAATCACAAACGAATCATGATCGATTAAACAAAATGATTAATTTTCCAATTAGTCTTTTCGATTGAATTTATTGATTTCGCCCTTTTTTCAAGAAATCATTAATCTATTGGAATTAATTAGTGTTGGCCGATTAATCAACTACAGGTAGACTTAATTAACTAACTTATAAAAGAATAATCATGAACGATTAACAAAAATTGCAGGGTTGATCACATTTTGGAAATGTTTTTTCCCAATATATGTCAATTACTCCAATTTGTTTATAAAGTGAATCAGAGAATAAGTAGTGAGCGACTCATTGAAATCCTTCAGTTATCAATTATTGAAATTTTGATTAGTTTTATTCACTGACTGATTCATTTATTGATTGCACTTTGCTTAAAAAAAAATAGAAATTTGTAGTTTTAAATTAGTTATTTGCAATTAATTTATTAATCTTATAAATCGTAATCCAACTAGTCTTACCATAATTAATTAATAGAATAATTGGAGTAGTTAATTAATCAGTGAGTAATGATTAATGAATTGAATAATTGAAATAATTACTCAACCGTTGAGCGATAAGAATAATTAATCAAAACGTTTAATTCATAGACTAATCACTGCTTGATTAGTTTATTCAACTAACATTAATTGCGGTAACAAAATGTAAATTTGTGTTATGAGTTTAATTTATTTTTTTAAACAATTTTAATTACAATCTTATACATTGAAATGTTACAGAAAACTAAGTATTCAAATCCCGATTAGTGAAAAAGTGGAAATATTTAGCTCCTACAAGTACCTAATCTCAATTTCAATTGACTTTTTAGCATTATCAATTGACTATGCCGATTTACAGCTGAAATTGTTGTTGTACTTACTAAAATTTTCAACTGAAAATATTTGATGAAGAAAATAAAATAAAAGCCATATTTCTAATTTTAATTAGCATCCTTTATTTTCAGATTATTTAGATACTTCGCTCACCAGCACATTAATTGTATTACAAAATATTCACCCAAAGACTAACCTTCAATCAAGCAAATAACGAGCTTAATTTGTTAAAGAAAATGGCGCAGTAGAAGGTGTTTACCACTGAGCAAGTCAAAAAACCAAGTCGATTATTCAGTTAAACGCCCATGCTCACTTACACATACACATACATATATGTACGTACATACATACATACATCTGTGGCTGTAAGAAGCTGACAAACATATTTGTTCACACTAAATTTTGAGTAAAATGATATACCGAACCTTCCAAGAAAATCTGAAGTATTCATGGAAAATACACGAAGAACAAGTGAAAGTTGAAGGAGAAGTACATCCAGACGGCATTGAAAAAGAACGAGTCGACTTTTGATTTTCACCAAGCTTTCTATTAGTAAGTGATGGAGTTATTATGACATGAGTAAAGAGTCGAGTCGATATTTAATGCAAAAACAAAGTAGCTTGCAAAAGTTTCAAAATCAAATATTTTTGAGTTACCGCCTTTTAGATTCAATTGTGTTACTTTCAGACGAAAACTTCCTCTTTCACATGTGTCGACATGCCTTTCAAAGCAACAAAACAAGCTTTTGTATGAGCTCGTACGTGCGAGGGTGCTAGAGTGTGTGGGTGCTCGGTTGGATTCAGTGAGTTATTTGGAAATTATTCAAGCAACCGAAAAAGTTACATCAATTTTGTATCAATATACATATGTACATTAGGGTGGTCCTTATGATCGAATGTGTGACTTTTTCAGTCTCACCCCCTAGATCGGTTCCACCATGGTCAAATATAACGCATATAAATTTTTATCCCGATTGGATACGGTTAAGGGGTGCCGCACGGGGGTCAAAGTTTAGATTGCCCTATGGAGACTCCAAAAATAAAAATGATTATTTTTTTAATCTAGCACCCGAAATCGGTAACAATATAGTCGAAAATATTATATTTAAAATTTGGTCCCGATTGGACACCGTTAAGGCATGTCGCAGGACGGTCAAAGTTCAGATTAGCCTATAAGGTCTAAAAAGAATACAAATTATTTTTTCTTTTATTTCATACCGTAAATTAATAGCACTAAAGAAGAAGTAATCACATATAAAATTTGGGTCCGATTGGACACCGTTAAGGCGTGTCGCACGAGGGTCAAAAGTCAAAATTAGCTTTTTATAACCCATATCGATAATACTATAGTCGAAAATATCACATATAAAATTTACTTTCGATTGAAAACCGCTTAGCAGTATCGGAAGGGGGTCGAAGTTAAAAGAAAACAAGTAAGGAAAGGGCTGTCTTCTATACCAAATTTCATCGAGATATCTCTAAAATTGAGGGACTAGTTTGCGTTCAAACAGACAGACGGACGGACGGACAAACGGACATGGCTAAATCAACTCAGCTCGTCGCCCTGATCATTTCGGTATACTTAATAGTGGGTCTATCTCTTCTTCTTCTCATACTTACAAACATCGGACCAAAGTTATAATACCATTTCATGTTCATGAAAGGTATAAAAAAAACAATGTTTTTAATTACTAAACCTTCGAGACCACCTGATTACTTCGACTTTATTGCTATCAATTTAAAGTATGAAATAGAAAAAATTTGAATTTTTTAGACCTAGTCTGAACTTTGACCCCCGTGCGACACGCCTTAACGGTGTCCAATCGGACCCAAATTTTATATGTGATTACTTCTTCTTTAGTGCTATTAATTTGCGGTATGAAATAAAAGAAAAAATAATTTGTATTCTTTTTAGACCTTATAGGCTAATCTGAACTTTGACCGTCCTGCGACATGCCTTAACGGTGTCCAATCGGGACCAAATTTTAAATATAATATTTTCGACTATTGTGCTATCGATTTTGGGTGTTAGATTAAAAAAATAATAATTTTTATTTTTGGAGTCTCCATAGGGTAATCTGAACTTTGATCGCCGTGCGGCACCCCTTAACTGTCTCCAATCGGGCTAAAAATTTATATGTGATATCCTTGGCTATATTACTATTTATTTGGGGGGTGAGACTTAGTATATCTCATGTTCAGTTTGTCTCCATACAAATAAGGACCACCCTAATGTACATATATACTCGAATGAGTTTGCATATATGTATTTAAGTATGAAAAAGTGAAAAATGGTTTGAAGAGAAATACGGAAAATTGATAAGAAAATGAGGTGGAAAGTTAGCTAGCAACGTCAGCAATTCAAAAAAAATCAGCGCAAAAGAGAAATGCAAATATTTTGGGTTCATTGGGTAGAAGAAGAAGTGTTACGATTTACTATGTTGATTGTTAGCGTAAATTAATGTTCACATAAACTTTTAACAACAACAACAACAATGCAAGTAGAGTGAGTCTGTTGGTTTGTTGGCGACCAATGCGACCTTTTTAAGGAACTGCGCGAATGAAAAAAGTACACAAAATATTTTAAGCGAAGAAGTGAAAGTTTCGGAGACGTTGTTTAGTGAAAGTGTGAGAGCTCGTTAATGATGGAAAAACAACTCCCTTAGTGGTTGTCAATAAGTCGAATATATTGGTTAAAATGGGATGACTGTAGTGCGCCAGAAAATGATAATGGTGATGATGATGATTAAGTCTATCATGTCGAAATTTAGTTAAAAAATAACTCCCTAGCCTATTTGAACACTTTCTAAATTTTACTAGTTTGCGGGTTAACGTACTATGAATTGCCCTCAAACCTTTTCGAAATTACCAAACACACACACACATGGAGGTATAACAAAGCTTTGTCAACGCATGAATTCATGATTTTAACCAAACGAATAGATACAGTTTTGTTGTAATAGTGTAAACAAGGACCTACGCAGGCTACAATCGATAAACAATTGCGTACTCACGCATACACATACACACTCCCATCCATGCCCATATAAATGTGTTTACATATGGGTGTTTCCATGCAGCCGTATGCGACATTCGTACACTTTTGGAGTAATATAAATCTCACATAAAACGAGTTTTCGGGAAAATAAAAATACAGTTACGTTGCAATTAAAAAGAAGTATGTTTGGAAAAAAATTGGTCGCCCTGAAAGCTTTGGTGTCTAAAATATCCGTTCAAGATGAGGTGATAACTTACGCGACAAAAACGGAAGTGCTTATATTGTGCACATACATATATGCGAAAGTCTGCGAATCAAGCCAGTTCTTAATTTCTTTGAATATTCGTAACCTAAGATAAATAATGCACCTTTACAATCCTCTCATATTTAAAGAGAAATCGTCTCTTTATATTATTATTTAAAAAAAAAACTAAATAACGTACGTGACATAACGTACGCGACAATTTTTCTAGTATATTAATAATAAAATGCAGGGACGTAACTGTTATAAGAAATATGATAAAAAGGTCCCATTTAACCATTAATACTGATGTTTTCAAATATTGGTTATAATTAACCATTACCGTAAGACATATTTTATATGGTCAACATAATCATTATAAATGAGAGAAACATTTTTTGGTTAACAATAACCATTATTGTAAGTGACATAATTTTTTTGGTTATCGGTAGCAAAAAAATGCTAACAATATAAAACAACTTGAGTTGCTGGAGGTGGCATGACCAATGTCTGCAAGTTCCTCGAGGAAAAATTTACCACTATTCAGCAAAAATAGTTTGCTGTCGAGTGGGTCACCGATAACCAAAAATTTTATTACTTGCGATAAGGGTTATTCGTAACCAAAAAAATAAATCTCTCATTTATATTGGTTACGATGACTAAAATAAAATAAATCTGATGATAATGTGAATTCTGAAAGAAAAAAATAACAATTATTTTCGGTTCCTGATAAAATGTTTTTTGTTTGAAATTTACACTTTAATTAGGAAACAAAATAAAAATGTATTCTTATTATGAAAACTATATGATAATGAAAATAAAATCGAATTCATAACATATGTATTTGTTGATATACATTCTTTATATATTTACATAAACTCTAATATTTTCTCGTAAGGAGTATGACGTTCGAGCAGTATTTATATGTATGTTGACTGTCGACGAAAATATCGATATATTCACAAGCGTATTTATAAAATGAAAAAGCATCTGGTAAAATTATATTATTAGCTTTTACTATTTGCCACACCTTTCTCTTTATAACAACACCTATTCCATCCACAGCGCCTTTGCCATGCGAGGTGGCAAAGAAATTCCATCCAAAATATTTGCAGCTAAATTTATTTACAAAATAAGGGATGCTTGTTAAAATAAACTTATTTTTAAACTGCACCTATGTATTCAGGATAATGGTATTGAAAAAATTGCTTTTAACGTCGATTTTAATGTATTACAATAAATATTCATACTTAAAATAACGTATGCGACAAACTTTAAAGGGTAATACAATTTTTATTACTTCGATTCAAAAGAAAATATCAGCGAATATATTTAACTAGAAGATCTCTTGATTTGGAGTTGTAATCTCTATTACTTGCGACTGTCAATACACAAATGATATAGACAAATAATGTTTTTACATAACGTACGCGACAAAGGTATACTATCAAAAGTAAATTAAAAAAATACCGTTATTCGAGTTCAAACTTCTCTTTTTCTCATTTTTGTAAGTAGTTGGCATTGTTAATTTAATTTTAAAATGTATTTGCACTACTTCAAATCTCTTAATTTAAGTAATTCGGAAGAGAAAATAGTTGATTCAATTTTCGAAAACTGAGTTGAAGAAAATCTCAGTTTTACTCTTCCGTTTATGAGTTTTAAGATACCAACAAGCTGTAAATACTTCCATTTTATAAAAATTCAATTCCTTTTCCCTTAATAATTCGTCTTAAAACCCATTTTCTGGTCATATAATTTTTTCAGTCGTGGTTGACCTTCTCATGGAAACACCCATATGTAAGTAAGCAGCCCTTTTTCATTAGGTTCTATGGCAGACCACTAACGTCACTGTTATGTTACAGTTTGTTCTCTGGGATGACAAGAGTAACAACGCCTCATCAGCATTTTGATAACGTTTTGATGTCTGCCTACCTTAACGAAATTTACGCATACAAAAACAAACACACAAACATCGGTATCTATAAAATGTGCATAAATTGAGACAAAGGCACAGGTAAACAGTTGAAATATAGTACAGTGTTGTAGGAAAAGTGTGCAGAGTAGCAGTAGAAAGAACCAAAAAAGTTTCGCCGAAAAAGTAACTTTCGTGGGAACAGTGATTTTTTTTAGTGATACTTGAAAGTGATGAATATTTTTTGGGGTCAGTAGCTGTAGCAATGGCTTCAACCAAAAACACAAGAAGAAGACTGTTTATCAAAATAAACCGGGAATATCTAAAATTGCTGAAATTTTTTTTGGGCCAGTGAAGTTTTTATGGTCGCTGTGATTTTCCCTATATATGTATGTACATATAAATTTCTTGTACCAGTGACTCTTGTTGCCACTTTTTTTTTCAACAGACAATTTTCTTCATCCGAGCATGTTGTTTGAAATAGAAACCGTTTTTGGAACAGTGATTTTTTCCAACCTTCGAATTTTTGTAGCAGTGACGTTGTGAAACGGTATTTTATCTTGCTATGAACTATTGAATTTTTAGGAACAGTGATTTTTTCAACTTGCGATTTTTTTTCACCAGTGAAGTTTTGTAGCAGTTATTTTATGGTGCCAAAGAACTATTGAATTTTTAAGAACAGTGATTTTTATAGGAAATATTGTGCTTGTGAGTTTGTCTGAAGTAGGAAACTTTAGTGGCTTTTCCTAAAATAGTGACATGCTCAGTGCTAGCCACTTTTTTTTAGTAAGAATTGTTTCTTTGGAAGGAGAAAGTTGTTGTTGGAACCAGTGACTTTCTTGAATTCGTCATTGTTTTTTTGAACCCGTTTTCCTTTTGTGATTGTGTTAATTTTTCAACGAGTGACTTATTTTAAAGCAGTGACATTTTTTAACTAGTGACTTTCAACAGCAGTCAGGGATTTTTTCAAAGCAGTAAAGTTTCGGGTATCTTTTTTAAACCATTGAAAATTTGTAGCTTAGAATTCGGAATGTTTGTTGGAACAAAAAATTATTCCAGTGATTTTATCGGCGCAGCGATTTTTTGGGCCAGAATTTCTGCTTAGAGAAAGTGACTCTTTTTAAAACAATGAATTTTTGAAATAACTTTCATATTTGTAACTATTGACATCTTCTAACAAGTGATTTTTTTGGGAACACAAATTTTTTGGACAGTGAGTGCCCTTTCTTTTGTAACAACCAAATTTTTTAGTGACAAATTTTTTTTGGACCTGCGATTTTCTTGGATTTGTTAAAATGAAGCTGTCGTAAAGTTTGAAAATATTTTTTTTCACCATAGCGAAAATTGCTTTGACAGTGGTGTCACTGTGACCGTAAAGCATTTTCCTATAGTGACAGTCGTCTACAATAGTTTTTACACATCATGCTTTACGATACTCCAGCAGTTTTTATTTTTGTCTTTTTTATTTACCACAGTGACAAGATATGCCAAAATGCAGATCAAGTTTTTTTTGACCTGCGATTTTCTTGAACTTGTTAAAATTTGAAGATATTTGTTTACCACAGCGACAATTGCAGTGACTAGTGTCACTGTGATGTGTCACATTTCCCTACAGTGACAGTAATAGTTGTTACAGTTCATGCTTATGAGTTGGTCTACTCAAGCAGCTTTTATTTCTGTCCTTCTTACTTATCACAGTAACATAATATGATGAATTGCAAATCAAATTATTTTCCCATGAAATATTTTGTTGCACAATACTGTACTGTAACATCCTACAATATGTACAATTCCATACAAACATACATACAAAATGCGTGCATATATTTTCCTCAGCATCACATCAGTTATCAACATCATCGACATCAACGGCATCAACAAGTGTTACAATGTTACAACAACAAATTTTACAAAAACAAAAACTAGTGTTGAATGCCGAAAGGTAGTTCACATAAAATCGATATTACACAGTTTGATTTTGTTGGTTGAAAAGAGACTTTCTTGCATTTGCATTTTTGTAGTATTTATAGAGTTGTTGTTGTACTTGTAATATGGACTAAGTAGTTTGATTTTATGGTGATTTTATTGTAGAGATTTTTGTTGTAAACACCTGAAAATTTCATTTGCATTTAGAGCGATGAAGGGAGTTATTTTGAAAAATTCTGAAGACTACTGCAGCAAATTTTTGAAGAATGAGTGGCTTAGTCTGCTTTTAAACTATTTTGGCGTAATTTTTGGTATCTACCAAAATATTGAGAAGGAATTTTTTTCACTGCAAATTCTTTTGGTTCCTTGGTCCTTATTGTGTAAAAAGCTACAACTTGACTTTTGCAGGAAAATTCGTGTTTTTTGTTTTTCAAACGGAAGGATTTCAGCAGCCTTTTTTTTGCACGCAACCTACTCTGTAGCAGCAAAATTGTCCTCTGCGTCACATCAATTCAGCTACTTAAATGCTTACACTAAGCCTATTAAACATTGAAATGGTCTACAGCGTAATTGATTAATTACCGCAGGCCACTTAGCTTAATAAATTGCGGCTCTTTGGTAACCATGGAAAGTTTTGTAATTTAACAAATAAGGGCGGATAGGTATTGTCTGATTTTGTACGCAATTTATTATTTGGTGATGAATTGATTTGTTAGTAGCTAAAATAAAAATAAATAAAAAATTCTTGAATTGAAAGCAATAAATAAATGAGCTTTCTTGCTCTCTACTAAACGAAAAGTTTACATTTATATTTAAAGAAAATTTAACATTTCTAAAAAAAAAAAAAAAAATTCACTGTGTTATTTTATTCATTACTCACTAAGTTTTAATGAAAAAAAAAAACAATCAGCTAATTGTAATTGAATTTGAAAATTTGAAAAGTCATTGCCGCGTTACAAAACAACAACTGTAGTGTATCCTAGTTAGGTACTATTTTCACTCAACCACTTTACTCGTTCCGTCCCCTGATTTTATTCCATTGTAATATATAACAAACTCATTAATAAGATAAAACCCCCACCCAGATTCAGCTATGCAAGCTTTCGACTTTATCTTTAAGCTCTCGTATATACATATATAATGCGTTACCACTTTAAGCCTGCAGAAATTTCTAGTAAAATCAAAAAACACCCATACTTAATCAAATGAATTAACTGAAAATGCTCAACAACCAGCGGCAAGATACATTTGTGTGCTCATAAAAGTTTTGTTGTTATACTCGGTTATGAAATTTACAGCTGCTGCTAAGAATCTACGCATTTGAACCGAAATATGACCATAAAATTACAATGTTGTGGCAGACTCAGCATGCAACCTTTGGCTATTTCTCGTTTTTAGTTATTTCTTTGTGTGTGTGTGAGTATGCTGGTGGATTGTAAAAACTAACAGCACAAAGCATAACGATTACTAATGGCGAAAGTTTATCATAGCCATGTCCAGTGTGTGTATTTATGTAAGTGTTTGCATGTGTGTGCGTGTGTGTGGCGCATGTAGGGTCGGTGTTAATAGGACCTGACAGCGCTCATTTGCCATTGGAACTGTTGCCACTGCAGGTAGTCGTTTTTACCGTTTAGTAACATGTTTTAATATGCTTCCAAACATACATATGTACATATATAACATATATATGAGAAAGTATTAACAAAGGTACATAACCGTCAGTGAAGGAGCCAACTTGGCGTAGAAGCATACTAATAAACAAATTTAATTTTTAGGCTGAACTTGAACTAGTCACAAAAAATAAAATAAAATATAATAAAATAAAATAAAATAAAATAAAATAAAATAAAATAAAATAAAATAAAATAAAATAAAATAAAATAAAATAAAATAAAATAAAATAAAATAAAATAAAACAAAATAAAATAAAATAAAATAAAATAAAATAAAATAAAATAAAATAAAATAAAATAAAATAAAATAAAATAAAATAAAATAAAATAAAATAAAATAAAATAAAATAAAATAAAATAAAATAAAATAAAATAAAATAAAATAAAATAAAATAAAATAAAATAAAATAAATGTAAATTAAATTAAAAAAATTAGCTCTTAATAAATCTTCACTACTTTTTCAACCATTTTCATAATCTGTGCAGTAGTAGATATTAGAGTCCTTTTATATTTATTGCTCGCAACAAATTGTCGACGCTGACCAGACATTCGCTGTGTAGGAACAAGTGCTGTTAATGAAGCATGCAACCACCGGAAACGGTAGTCACAGCCACAATTTGCTCATATCGTTACACAAATTCAGATTGAGATAAGAATCCCAGCAGGCGATATTTAAATACTTTTTGCTGTGTCAATCCGACTGCAAACTTTAAAGGGCAAAACTTATTTATTATGTATCACAAATCTGTTTTTGGATAATTTTTTGTTAAATAGGACATATGCTTGAACGATGAGATATTCTAAAATAGCCATTCTTTAGTGCGACTCAGTAAAAGTACAAAAATATTACCAACAGAAAAAGTTAATGATGAACATTTCCTCTTAAGCCAGCTCCGAACGCTCCCAGTTGCTCTAGCGGAGTTTGTCTATTAAACGCAATTTATTGGATGTACAACAATTCCCGCGTAGCATTGAAAACTGTGCAAATCTGTTGCTTCAGCATGGCAATCCACAAGTTTAAACTCTCTTCTACTTGTTTTCTTTCTTCTTTTTCGCTATAAATTGAAAACGTCTGTAATAAGAAGCGCAAGTGGCCGCAAACTGTCCACTTCTACAATGAAATTCAATATTTGGCTTTGCTCTTCCCACCTTCCACTTTTAGTGCATAAGTGAGCAGCTACACAGCTTCTTCTCCTACAAAACACCGTAATCTTCAAATCTTGACTGTATTTAAGTTGCATAACACAGCAGCGCATAGCATTTAAGCGCATTTGTCGCCGAGCTGTCACTGTTGTTTAAGTATTTTTTTTGCCATTCTCAACTCTTTTAATCCTTCCTTTTCTTCATTGCTTCACTCGTACACTTTTTTTTTAGTCTCTTGATTTTTTTCTCCATGAAATCCAATCCACTTCAAGTACGCGCATAATAAAATGAAGAGCTGTGGCGTGGCGTTGTTGGCCGGCGGCAAGGGTAAAACGTGCTTCATGCCATATCCAACACCGGTTGGCTGTACCTTCACATAATCAGGGACGTACATACATAGTATTACTTACCGTCAATAATTGTGAGCGGAAATTGCGCAGGGAAGTGTATTTTTATGTAAGATAATACACATTAGACTATCTCTGCTTGTATTCGGGTAAAGAAGTCTAGCAGGTTGCGGGGTTAGTAAAAATGTTACTGTAATTTTATTTTATTTTATTTTGGTTTTATTTTTTTTAACTTTATTTTATTTTATTCCATTTATTTTATTTTAT
>OX608081.1:30998995-31012949 GCA_951509765.1 Sphenella marginata | reverse complement strand
TTTTTTTCTGTTTTATTTTATTTTGTTTTATTTAATTTACTTTTTTTTGTTTTATTTTTTTTTAATTTTATTTTGTTTTATTTTATTTTATTTTAATTTACTTTATTTTATTTTATTTTAATTTATTTTATTTTAAATATTTTATTTATTTTTTTTAATTTAATTTAATTTTATTTTATTTTATTTTATGTTATTTTAATTTATTTATTTGTATTTTATTTTATTTTATTTTATTTTATTCTATTTTATTTTATTTTATTTTATTTTATTTTATTTTATTTTATTTTATTTTATTTTATTTTATTTTATTTTATTTTATTTTATTTTATTTTATTTTATTTTATTTTATTTTATTTTATTTTATTTCATTTTATTTTATTTTATTTTATTTTATTTTATTTTTTTTTTAATTTTATTTTATTTCATTTCATTTCATTTCATTTCATTTCATTTCATTTTATTTTATTTTATTTTATTTTATTTTATTTTATTTTATTTTATTTTATTTTATTTTATTTTATTTTATTGTAGTTTATTTTATTTTACTATATTTTATTTTATTTTATTTTATTTTATTTTATTTTATTTTATTTTATTTTATTTTATTTTATTTTATTTTATTTTATTTTATTTTATTTTATTTTATTTTACTTTTTCCTTACTGTCTAATAGTCACATGCGTTTGGCAGCAGGAAATTGTTAAATATTTAGAGTCATCTCAGTAGTAAGTAGTAATATTATTTTTTAATTGTCTTGAGTGTGCAATGTGCGCTGACAATGACGAGATTGCCCTCATTCAACTGAATACAATGCAATCAAATTAAAAATTCTCTTCTTTGAGCTGCAATTCCTTACTCGTACAAAGTAGAGGTTGGCCTTAACTGCAAGTATTTTCAATGTTGCCTTTTACGCTCCTTAAAGTAATATTAACTCCCTAATGCGGCTTATAATTTAATGCTTCAGGTTTGGGAAGGGGTTACATAAGCACATTTATTTGATTTTCGTCTTTAGTTAGTTTGATGTAAAATAATGACATTATCTTGGTCTTAAGTAATCATAAAAAATGCATCATTTAAAATCGTTGTAGAAAAGAGAAGAGAGCCGGAATTATGTTTGAAAATTGAATTTTTTCAGGATAAGTAAAAATGCAACTGTGAAAATATTTCTACGTGAACCTCGAATGTTGGGAGCTTTACCAAGTATACAAAGGCTAAACCTTAGAACTGTCCTATGATACCATAAAATATTTTTGAGAGACATATGCCATGCCCTCTCTTACACAGGCTGGGTATATAATGTTCTGTTACTTCGACTCATTAACAGTTCATTTGTGCTATGTATCAATTACCCAGTAGCACTTACTCCTTTCAATTACCATCTTTTCTATCAAACAATTTACACTTTTCATCGAACTTATGCAAAAGGTATCAAAGTATTTTACCGTTGCTTTACGTGACCAATCGGTTGGCATGAAAAATGCAAGTAAAATTGCCCCTTCGAGCTCTCATATATGGCGTTTGCATGTCGGTGCCAAAGTTTTTGTTGGTTGTATTTTTGCCTTGGCATCCGACGTTTTAGTTCAATGCTTCATTTCGCGCGCTTTCACGTTTTAAAGTTGAACAATGTAAAATTGATTTGCTTCATTTGAATGTAATCAAATGCATCTGGAACTTTCATGTTGGCCTCATACAAAATACAAAAAATGTATGTAAATGAATTTTTTATGTGGAGAGCTGTGATCGTGCTAGCACAGCTCGTGTTGAGGTTTGACCTTAAAAAGACTGCCGTTCGCAGTCGGAAAACAAAGCTCTCTCGACGAAAGTTCCTCTAGTGGACTTAGGCCGAAGTACAGACATATTCGGCACCTATTCAGGACATGTTTGTTAGCATTGTTTGATGGTGTCTGGTGTGGTGGCATGGATCTCTGTTTCAGCTACGGTACAGAAAAGACTCAAAATTTCATTGGTTGCTGAACAGCTGACAGTCACTCCTTTCTAGTTGTAAAATTTTATGATAAATCAGACCTTTTAAATTTGATTATTAATTAGTAATCAATTGATTAGATGGTTTGTTTTTAATTGGTAATGATTATTTTAATCGTTTTAAAAAATGCAATTATTAATTGATTACGATTAAAAAATAAAAAAAGAATCATAAAAAAATGTGTTTGATTAGTTTTGATTTTTTATGATTTTTTTTTAATATTTTTTTAAAATTTTTTTGATTATTTTTAATATTTTTTGATTAATTTTGGGGATTGTTTTTGATTTTTTCTGATTATTTTTAATTTATTTTTTATTATTTTTGTTCATTTTAGAATTGTTTTGATTATCATTAAATTTGTTTTTTTTTTTAACTTTTTTGATTATCATTTTTCGATTTTTTTTAAATCCTTTTAATTTTTTTTTTAATTTTTGTTTCTTTCTGATTATGTTTTGATTTTTGTGATTGGTTTTTTTTTTTTTTTTTTTTTGATTTTATTGATAACTTTTAAATTTTATTTCCATTATTTTTGATATTTTATTTCGATTTTTTTGATTTTTTTATTATTTTTGTTTATTTTAGAATTGTATTTATTATTTTTAAATTTGTTTTTTTTTTACTTTTTTTGATTATCATTTTTCGATTTTTTTTAAATCCGTTTGATTTTTTTTTTAAATTTTTGTTTCTTTCTGATTATATTTTGATTTTTGTGATTGATATTTTTTTGGTTTTCTCTTAATTTATTTGATATTTTTTTTAAATTTTTTTTGTGATTATTTTTTGATTAATTTTTAAACTATTTTTAATTTTTTTGATGACTTTTGATATTTTTGTGATTAATTTTGATTTCTTTTGGACTTTTTCTGATAATTTTTGATTATTTTTTAAATTTTTTTTATTTGTTTTGTTTAACTTCGATTGTTTTTGATTATATGTGATTTTTTTTTGAATTTATTTGATTATTTTAAATTTTTTTTTTTTGATTTTTATATGATTACTTTTGATTATTTTTAATTTGTTTGTGATGGTTTTTAATTAATTTGGAGAATAATTATTAAAAATTTAAAATACTTGTGAATCAATCATTAAATTGGATTCTCATGAAAATAATCAATGCAAACCGTAATCATTACGATCAGTAAACATTATTTAATAGGTCTGTGATAGATTACACTGAAAATTTAAATAGATGAAGAGAAACTTTAGACAGTGAGGCATCTTCTTTGTGAATACCCTGCAATGTGGGGTAAATGACTGAAATACATGGGATTGTGAGTTGTATTGAATTAAAAATTCCTGATTTTCAAATTCAAAAAGTCACTGATTAATTAAACAATCCTCGTATTCGTGGACTAATTTTGGATCATTTCCTTGTTTCCTTGTCCTTACAACAAAACTGCAAATAATCGTCAACAACGCAATAATTATGAAGATCCACGTGATATGCACGCAAATCCTTTTTAACAACAACAATTCACCGCATAAAAATACTCAGCACATTGCCTGACGCTTAAGTCGGCTGTAGCCACTCAGAAACAATTTAGTTCGCGTTTGATAAAAGAAATCGAATGCTGACGAATATTGATTTCATCACCTTTGAGTGATTTTAGTTTTAGTGATGAAATACGAAAAGTAAAAGATGAAACGTGAGTAAAATTACTAAATAAAATTCATATACATATAGTATGTGTGAACATAGGTACATATATATACATATGTATAAGTGATAGAATAATTTGCTAGTTTAGCAAAAGTTTATCTTATTCGCTTTATTTTTAACCATCTGGACTGAATCACTAAAATTCATATCACGTCTTAGCAAACTGATAGGTAAGTTGGTATTATTCGTATTGACGAGTATGTGAGTGTCAGTGAGAGCGGTTATACCCTGTAGCAGAAGGGTGTTGTTGAGCCTCCGAGTTCTATTGTCTTTCTACTGCTTAAAATTATTTCTCATTTTTCACTCCTTCCTTTGCTCCTTCTCTTCACCTTTATCTATCGTGTGTGCCTCCACTTCCTTCGTCTAACATAATTCCATCAGCGCTACCAACTGCGTTCTTCTGAGTTGCTCAGCTTATATTTATCGAACTTTTTCACTTTCAAATGTGTTACTAAAACGATCAGAAAGTAATCAAGAACTGAGGCACTTAAGTATATGATGGCATTATAATTTCATCTGCCTGAGGCGCTAATTACAACCAACCATGTGACACACAAACTTGCTACTTCGTTGTAACATAAAACAGAGGCGTCAACTTACAACCTCATAACAATGACATTTCACCTTGACTAATAATTACATTTAGGCGTATTATGAATTTCAGCTTTTGTCTTTATTTTAGCCGCTGGTAATTAATTTATTGCGATTTTCCAAAGAAGTATTATAACAAATAATGGAAATTTCTTGTATAATGCAATAACAACAACTAAAGAGAGCCATTGATGACATTCAAAATCGAGCAAGCTGAGTAAGATTGTCTCACTTGACGGCCAAAGTACACTTCTAAGCCAAAAACAATTATATATGTATGGATAGGTCATGCCAAGTTGAAGTGCAGTCAAAGAAAAAATATGTAAAAAAAATTAATAATAATTCAGGAAAGTTAGTTTAAAAACTTCACCAACACAGATGCGCAACTTATATTCACCTATATAGCCGTTATTGTGTGAGTATTATTCGTATGATCGGCTCTCACTGTGAGTGCGAAGAATTGATAGTGGACCAATGAAAAACAAGTATTCACACTAAAAATGAGCTTAGTTTACTTCAAATTTCCATTTTAAGTGCTTCAAACTGCGAAGTACATTTTTCTTCCTAAATTAGTTCCATATAAAATCTGTATGACAAAGTTTTTAATAGAAATTCTTTTTCGTTTTCAACATGAGCTACGACGGCATCCAACGAAAACGTGTTGGTATTCAATCAACGTTTGATTTCAGGAAAATTCTCACACGCATGAAGAGACTTAGCATGTGAATACAAATGTATGTATGTAGTGGCAAATGTATCAGTGTACCCACATATCTCATTTCGCTTAAGTATTCAAGTAAACAAAAGTACATTTCCAATAAAACTGGCACGTAGAGTGAATTCGAGGCAAGTTATATAAATAATTGATAGGTACTATATGTATCTGTGACAATATATTGACTGCTTTAACTCAGTGAAACACATATTCAAAAAATGTATGGTTTTGTATTTTCGACATATGTATTTTAGTTAACCAGGGAAAGTGTGAGAGTGAAAGTGAGAGTAAAAATGATAGGACAGTATAAAGTAGAGAAGGAATGAAAGTTATGATAAAAGTTTAAGTTATAGTGATAGTCAAGATAAGAGTAAGAGTGGGAGTGAGAGTGAGAATGAGAGCGAGTGGGAGTGAGAGAGAGTGGAAGTGAGAGTAAAAGTAACAGTAAGGGTGAGAGTAAGAGCAAGATTGAGAGTGAGAGTTGGAGTGAGAGAGAGTGGGAGTGAAAGTGAGAGTAAGAGTCAGAGTCACAGTCAGATTCATATTCAGGTTCAGATTCATATTCAGAGTCAGAGTCGGTGTCAAAGTCAGAGTCAGATTCAGAGTCGGTGTCAAAGTCAGAGCCAGATTCAGAGTCAGAGTCAGAGTCAGAGTCAAAGTCAGAGTGAGATTAAGAGTAAGATAAGAGTAAGGGTAAGAGTTAGAGTAAGAGCAAAACTTAGAGTAAGAGTGAGAGTGAGAGTAAGAGTGAGAGTGAGAGTGAGAGTGAGAGTGAGAGTGAGAGTGAGAGTGAGAGTGAGAGTGAGAGTGAGAGTAGGAGTAATAGCAAGAGTAAGAGTAAGAGCAAGATTGAGAGTGAGAGTTGGAGTGAGAGAGAGTGGGAGTGAAAGTGAGAGTAAGAGTCAGAGTCAGAGTCAGATTCAGATTCAGGTTCAGATTCATATTCAGAGTCAGAGTCGATGTCAAAGTCAGAGTCAGATTCAGAGTCGGTGTCAAAGTCAGAGTCAGAGTCAGAGTCAAAGTCAAAGTCAGAGTGAGATTAAGAGTAAGATAAGAGTAAGAGTAAGGGTAAGAGTTAGAGTAAGAGCAAAAGTCCCATCGGAAATAAGTTTATATTCGGTAGCGAAATATCCTACAGACTCACTACAACCACAAGCATACATACATAAGAGTAGGTGTCACCCAATCTTGCAACTGTATTTTACGGTAGCCTCTCGGTTAATCGTAGTCATCAGTCAACGCCAAACCGTTGAACTGCAATTGAAATGCGATCAAACGAATTATGCCGGATCAATGATTGTATTTGACTTATAAAACCAATATTTCAGCAGATGTATACAGATACAACAAATATATGCAGGCGTATAGCTCATAGGGTGTGCATTTGCATTTGCACATACATATGTGTGTGTGTGTGTGTGTGCTGGTACATACGTGAGTGCCATGTTAAAGCGCAAAATGTGCCACATTCAGTGGAGCGCTAAATAAATTCAATCAAATTTGAACAAGTTGATAAATGTGACGTACAATGTTGTTGCCAAAGCTGTCGTGGTTGCAACTTTGTATGAGCATACATACATAGAATATGTATGTGAAGGTGTTTGATTAAGGAGGTACATATATGGTGAATATACGCCCGAAGACACGGAATAAGAAAATATTAAAAATAGTGGCTTTATTAACAAAATTGATACAGAATAATTTGATATTGTGGTGATATCTGGCTAAGAAATTGAAGTGATTTTTATTTGACTGAGCTTCACTGTTAAAATCATTTTTTTTTGTATTTTTTGTTTGTTTTTAAATTGACAGCGAACTTGCTTCACTCTCACTGCCACTTTCTTACGCCTTTGAAACTGTTAATTGGTAATTATTTATTTAATAAATGTCAACTAAATAAATAATTAAAATAAATTTGAAAATTCATAGGCAATTAATTTTGCACCATATTGCTCATATTTGAAATGTGATTAATTAGTCTTCGTTTTCGCCTTGTAAATTATAAATAAATGTCATAATAAATATTCGCTTGTCGACGCGCTTGTTGAATGATTTATTGATGCTTTGGAGAAAATTAATAGCCCAAACGCGGTCTAGTATTAAAACAGACGGATTTAATTTAAGCAAAAAAAAAAAAAAAGAACTTGTAATTTAATATGGATTTGGAATTATGTATTCAAAAGAGACATCAAACTGTTGGGTTGCCAACAACATTAAGCACCACCGCAACCAAAGCTTGTGGGGTATTTTTCGAGGTTGCCGTATGACTTAAATTGTGTTAGATACTCTTCTGTCAAGGAATTGTGTTAATTTGTATATAAAGTTATCAACGTCAATAACTATATGGACCATATTTGGTACTATCAGTTTTTGACACAATGAGGGATATAAAAAAAAGTTATAAAGGGATTAGGTGGCAACGCCAGCTGGTGACTCTAGTTACATACATTTTTATGGAGATTCAAAATAAATTGTTTTTTTTTTTTTTATAAAATATTGACATTTTTTAGTTTTATTTAAATAAATTTTAAATAAGTGCCAAGGCCATCGAACATCGAAAGTGGCAACGCTGCTGAAAAAGCGTAGTGTCCGGCCGATGCTGACTAATCTTTCGCACTTTACAAACTATGAACAGACTTTCTTAGAAGTGATTAAGTGATTTTCGATAGAAAAAGGGTATATACAAAAAAAAAATATAATTAGATGGCAACCCTAAGTAGTCACAATGCGTAGAACTTTTTGTTGAAATACGATGTAAAATAACTTTCTTCTGATATACATACAAATTTTTAATGAGCTTACTCTCGAAATAAATTTTACATAGTTGACAACTCGCTGAAATCATACAAGGTGGCAACGCTGAGTCCAGATGGTTACAAGGTAATAGCGAATATGTAAAAATATGTGCATAGCTACACTTAGCGCTTCATTAAGCGTACAGGGTGGTTCTTCCAATGAACACGTACACTTTAAGGTAGAAGAGACGTTAACCCGCTCAGTGGTATCACAATGGGCCAGCCGGCCTAAGTGCGCCTCTCGGCACCGCAGAGAGGCAGCCACCTTACCTTACCCAAAAAATTTGAATTTTTTTCGAAAGTCAAGTTGGCATCCTTTATTTCATTGCAAAAAATAAAATATTTGGCAACATTGTGCTATCATAAGCATTGAAAACAAAAGTTGGCAAGTTTAAAAATTTGCTGCTCATTCTATACATCTATTTATTATTGTTATTTTAAATTATTTTCTGTTGTTTTACACTTTTCCAAATATTTTTTTTTGTCCCATCAACTTTGGCATTATGAGCATGCCCTACGGCGCAAAACCCTTTTGATTTATTTTATTGCAAACAAAAACTTTGTTTTAAAACGTATGTACAAAAAGAGCCAAAAACAATTTGTAAGTCATCAAAAGTTTGCTAGCCAGTCTGTGTTTGCTTTAAACTTTGTGCATGACTTGATAATTGTTAGATGTTGGGCCCTCCGTCCATTTTTGAAATTGTCAAAAAGAACCAATCACTGCCCAAGGGTAAATTGTGATTGCATAGAGAAGATGATTAACACATTCATATTCTTCTGATACTCCTAACAAAAAAGTAGCAGACTGGTTAGCATTTAGGCGGAAGCTTAGTCCGCTGACTAATATACTGGGTTCCAATTTCGAAGGGGACAAACTAGGCATGAATTCAACTTTTGCTTGTTAGGCGGCTAATGGATGCTAGGCTGGCTGATGTTTGCTGCATTTTCATCAAAAAAAAAAAAAAAAACCAATCGAACTTTCTCACAAACCTCCAAAGAACTGCCGCACACTTTACCCAGTGCAAGTAAACTCACTCCAACACCAACTCGCTCAGAAAGTGAAATTCATTCAAGTCTACACACTAATCGCGCGCTGTCCAAAACTTTTCCAACAACTCATCGTTCTACATTCTTTCTTTAATAATCTTCTTTACACGAATTAGTAGCTTGGTTAAGTATAAGAAACACTAACAAAAACAAAGGCGCTGATTTTATCAACGAAAAAAAGGGGGTGTGAAGTGAAAGTTTTTGAAGTTACATCCTTGCTACGTGTTCGGTTGGTATTAATTTAAGAAGAAATGTTTAACAAACGCTTTTATTTATCCAACGCACGAAATACAGTTCACGTCGCCAAAGAAAATTTGAAAAAAAAAAAAAAAAAAAAATTCAACAAAAATTGCTGTAGTCATTGTGATAGTAACTCATTACATTTCCAAAATTGTTGCGCTCCATCGCGCCCAACTAAGTCAATACAATCTCTTAACTCTAAGAAAACCCAGTAAGGAGAGCACTGCCTGTGGTTGTGCTGGGAGAGCTAATGCCTTTTATAAATGACAAAAATATCTGACCCAACGAAGTGATTAAACAAAAAGTAGGTAGTAAAGCAAAAAATCGAAAAGCGCCGAGCTCGCTAGCGAGTTTTGATGAGCTTTTCGTAGTAGCCGTCTAATTAAGTTTGTTCTAAATACTCTCCAAAATAAGACGCCGAATAAAGATTTACATTTGATAACCATATTGATTTATCTAATTTCATATAGAAATACTTTTCAAAAAGGTGGCAACCCTGTAAAAATATGCTTAGGGCCAAAACCTAAGTAGAATATCCTAAGCTCAAGTATTTAAGAGGGGGATTGAATTAAGCTTATATTCACGTTTATATTATAAAAAAATTATATATTAAAATAAGGTGGCAACCTTAGCTAGTAGGTATTTTTTATATAAATTTTGGGCACAGATAGGTGCAGCTTCATTAACAATCCTTATTTTACTTAACCAAATAAGTGCAAAATTTCAATGAAATATGTCTATAAAATAATGGTATTAAGTGGCAACCCTAGGTTATTATCCTGCCAGGGAATATTTTTTTTTAAATACAACGTAAAATATCTTTATTTTTATACTCATATCAATTTTCATTTAAAAGCATTAATTCATATCCACTTCACTTATTTTATTTGAAAACATATTTCAAAAAGGTGGCAACGCTGTAAAAACAACCAACTTAAATAGGATATTCTAAGCTCAAGTATTTAAGCAGGAGATTGAATTTAGCCCACATTCACGATTTCATTAAAAAAAATATATATTAAAATTATGTGGCAACTCTGGCTGGTAAAAAGTAGCTAGTCCTTTTGTTTCAAAAGAAAAAACTAAAAAATAGAGATAGGTGGTAACTTCATAAAAAATACTTATTGCATAAGATAAATTATGTAAACCATTTCATTGAATTAATGGTACTAAGTGGCAACCCTAGGTTATAAAACCACCAAGGAATAAATTGGGTGTTCTCAAAACTCATAGACCATTTATAATCATGTAAGGTATAAACATATGTACATATTTAATTAAAACAAAAGAAAGACCAAAAAACTTATTCGAAAAATTTAATGAAATCATTTTCTGATTCGCTGTCAGCAATTGTGAACGAATAGCAAACATTTCATCAAAAATTTGTTTCTTTTAATTGAAATGAAAAACTTTGTAAGCCTTTAAGCATTTGGTGCTTAAGCGGAAAACGCGCGTTTGTGCCATACCAATTCGAAACCAAATGAATGCCACAAAATACCGCTACAATTCGCACCAGTCATGTGTGATGCAAAAACACAGCCACACAGACACACACACTCACATACACACCATTCCTAGGACACGCAGACGCAGACGTAATTGTGTCATGTTAACCACTAATGCCATTGGCCATATTACGTCGGCTATATAAAGATAAAACAGCCTGCCAGCAGAGATATTTTTACATATTAGACGGTTCGAAAAAAAAAAAAAAAAAAAACAATTGCAAAAATTAGAAGCTTACACACTATTTTGCAAATTAAAAAAAAATTAATATATAACTTTGTTATTTTGTTCACAAGTCACTTATTGATTCCGCAAAAAAACAGTTTTTTGGGGAATTTAAATTCCTACAAAAACAAAGAAATCACTTTCACACATAAATATTTAAAAGTATAAGATAACAAATTAAAAAAAAAATATTTTGTTTCTCAAATTGAGAATTTAATGGCGAACTTTAATTTTTCGATTTTGAAACACTTAAAATTTTCTTAAATTAGAAATTTCAAAATTTTTTTTTTTAATTTCGTTTTTATATCTTTTAATTTTTAATTTGCTTAAAACTCTGACACATCATTCAAAAGGATATTTTTTAATTTTTTTTAACATGATTTTTCGAATTCATTCCAAAATTTTATATGTACATACATACATACATACATAGATACATATATATTTTTACACTTTTAACTTTCTAGTCGAGTTCCACTGGTTAAATGTATAATTTCTCAATTTATCAATCACTGAAACATTGTTTGGTGCTAATGTCATGTTAAAAAAATATGCTCAAATTTATATTTTTGTTTTTTATTAAAAAAATTGTTGTGATTTCGAAATTCATCTATTTTGTGTTTAACTAATGGAACTATACTGGAAAGTATGTAAAGTAAAAAACGAAAATTTTTTGGAAAAAAATTCAAAAATTCACATATTTTTGGAAAAAATTTCAAGTTCATATTTTTTGGAAACTACTCAAAAACTCATTTATTTGAAAAAAAAAATTAAAAAATCCATATTTTTTGGAAAAAATTCAAAAATTTACATTTGTTTTAAAGAAATTCATATTTTTTGGAAAAATTTCAAAAACTCACTTTTTTTTTTGAAAAAACTCAAAAATACAAAAATTCACATTTTTTGGGAAAAATATCAAAATTCATATGTATATTTTGGAAACAACTCAAAAATTCATTTATTTGGAAAAAAAATTAAAAAATTCACATTTTTTGGGAAAAATATCAAAATTCATATATTTTGGAAAAAATTAAAAAATTCACATTTTTTGGAAAAATATTAAAAAGTTCATATTTTTTCGGAAAAAATTCGAAAATTCACATTTGTTGTAAAAAATTCATATTTTTCGGAAAAAACTTAAAAAATTCAAAAATTTACATATTTTTGGAAAAAATTTCAAATTTCAAATTTCATATTTTTGGAAACAACTCAAAAATTCATTTATTTGGAAAAAAATTAAAAAATTCAAATTTTTTGGAAAAATATTAAAAAGTTCATATTTTTGGAAAAAATTTCAAATATCATATTTTTGGAAACAACTCAAAAATTCATTTATTTGGAAAAAAATTCAAAAATTCATATTTTTTAGAAAATAATTCAAAAATACAAAAATTTCAATTTTTTTGGAAAAATATCAAAATTCTTATTTTTTTAGAAAAAGTTCATATTTTTTAGAAGAAGTTCAAAAATTCACATTTGTTGGAAAGAAATTCAACTTTTTTGGAAAAATATCAAAATCTCACATTTGTTTGAAAAAACTAAAAAAAAAATTCACATTTTTTGGGAAAAATATAAAAATTCATATTTGTTGTAAAAAATTTAAAAATTCATATTTTTCGGAAAAAACTAAAAAAATTCTTTTTTTTTTGGAAAATTTAAATTTTTTAATTTTTGTTTTTAAATTCAACCCCTAACATTCACTTTATAAGAACTGCATGGGATCTGTGCTGCCTTTAAATGTCTCAGATTTAAGATAGTTAGTGTATAACCTCACTCTAACTCAACGGTACACCATCCCACATTAAAAGTTCAATTAAATCCTCTGACAAACATAATATTTTCAAATTCGCTTCAGACATTCCTATCATACTGTTGCTTTGCAAATGTTTAGCTTTAATCAAAATATTTCTCAAGTCTGTAAGTATTTAACAGAGAACGCCAAAAATTACACTGGTTTACAGCCAAAATGCACCAGAGACGCCATAGTGAAATTCCTATGTAAAATCACCTCCTAATTCCGAAAATCAAGGTTATTTTTACTTGAATGGTACCGTTTTTGAGATATTTACGATTTACCGTTATTTCAAAAAACAAAAAAGATGGCTCCACTTAATCGTGTATATCTCAAGAACAAACTGAGCTCTTCCAAAATTATTAGTTTAATGTTTTCTATCGAAAAAGCAAAAAAAAATCAGATTTCACAGAGCTTCTACAACAATTTGTATGTAAAACTTGATTTTTGTCGGAACATATATTTTTGACTGGGCTCAACATTCATTCTATACATCAAAACAAATTTGGATACGCCAATCTTTATTCTTTAACAACTCCATACGAGCATAGAAATCTATTCCATTTTCATAGAAATTAACACATTTTTCTTTTTATTAGCATACCGCTCCCTGTTATTTTCATAACTATGTTTTTCTGAGAAAACAGTTCATAGCTGTCGCACAATGAAACGAAAGACTGCTGTGACGTCGGCGGAAACATAAGACGACAAAAATTCTTTGCCGCCAGCTAACTAACAAATGAGCCCGCTAGGCGACCACCCAATCAACTTAGTTGACAAGTGAAGTGAATGGCATGTAAAAGCTGAAACTTGCATTTTAGAAATTTTATACCATACAGCAATGAATGTAAAATACAGTGGGAGGTAAGTGTAGTCCATATAGACTTATCATATTTCAATTTAATAATATTATGTTAATTTGATAATTATCGGTGAGTAGGATAGAATTTTATTTAAATTTATACCATTTTTTAATTTGAGAATAATAACTAATACAATTTGGTTGCTTTCAAAATTTATTGGTTAGGATAGGCTTGCTAAAGCTGTCCCATAAAAACTAAACTTACTACAAAAATAAAAAAAATCATACAAACGCTGCTGCATGCTTGCTTGAGTAAGATCGTGTAAGTGCACGCAGAGTTGCTTTGTTGAATATTAAGGCAGAAATAAAACAAAACGAAATAAAATAGAATAAAATAAAATAAAATAAAATAAAACATTTCAATGCAGATGGCGCTGTTATCGTGCTGCTGCTGATGGAGCTGCCACTTGACGCTTCAATCTTCAATTTACCACATTTCGGACTGTTTTCCCTTCATCATTTGAAACCCTCAGTCGCTTTCACAGCAGCACCCCCCGCACTCCCTTACTCAATGCTCAGCTATTTTTAATATTTTTTT
>OX608081.1:30958995-30993995 GCA_951509765.1 Sphenella marginata | reverse complement strand
GTGCGTGGTGTTTGTGGTTGGCAATTTCAGAGACTATTTGTTGACCTTTAACGTTGACTTTTTGCGTACGGTTGAATGAAAGTGTGGCTGGGGCTGTTGACTTGTGGCAGTCGGTGGTGCGTGCGATATGACAGAATTCCCATTTTACGAATTAATTCAAATTTTGCAAAAGCCATTGCAGGGCATTGCAAGTTCGTTGAATGGTTTTGGTTTTGGTTTTATTAAATCATTTTTCCATTTTATTCAATTTGTAGCTGTTTATTTTGCGTTATTTGTTGTTGTATTTTCTCTTTTTTTATCGTCAAGGTGAACGTTTTCGATGCAGGATTTGCAGTTTTCGTTTGTGGTGGGGAAAAAGAGAGAAACAGTGCGAGAACAAAGAGTTTGAGAAAAGAAGATTGAGAGTGAGTGCGAGAGGAAGTGGGCGCTGAAGAATGGTATGAAAGCATTAAGGGGTGGTGAGCTACTTTTGTATTGGAGGAAGCAGCATCAAAATTCTCTCAGCGTGGAACTTAAACCGTTCACAACTTACAAACCCTATTCGATCGCACCATCGATTTTTTTTGAGATGCGAATTATCTCCATCATTCATATGCGGGACATATTTTATCTTTGAATTGATTGGGTGATGCTCATACGTAAGATGATATTACCTTTGTAAATAATACAGAAAAATAATCCTCACATAAAATTTCATTTCTATAACAACCGAAGTCAGTGCAAGTTACTCTTATCTGTGATAGTTGAACCGCATAAACAGATGTCGCATTTCATCAAGATTTATCAACAGATAAAAATCTAAAAATTTAAATATGAATAAGTACAAGAGCACAAGAGATCAACTGACAACTACAGACGAAACGACCAGCTTAAGTTTTTTGCTGAAAGGCGTCAATAGAGTTGTTGTTGGTAGCAAATATGTATGCATGTATGTATGTGTGTAGATGGTGGCGTGTGAGTTGAAAATCTCGTATGCAAACAGCATTAAATCTCAAGCATGCAACAAGACTTTGCTGGCGCTTTTTTTCTGCTGAGATGTGAAATGTGATTGGACTAAATAACAACAAAAGCACAAAGCTCTAGAAAATATGCAAAGATAAAAATCAGTTTGAGATATGTAGAATGATAACTAAAACGAACTAGTAAAGTAAAACCCGCCTGAAGCATGCAGTTACTTTTTCGAAATGATTTCATTCTTATTTCGGGATTGTATTCGGAACTTTTTCGCGAGCTTAATGTAATGATTTTCGAAGCTTTTTGGTACCATTTATGATTATTACTAGATATTTGGAATATTTTGTTACTTTTTCAGGAACACTCTATGTATTTTTTCGGCACTAAGAATCAAGAAATAATCATAAAAATAATCCAAAAAGTAACTAGAAATGATTATGAGAAAGTCTTAAAAACAATTCCAAAGTATCCCGAAAACAATGCGACAAAAACAAAAGAATTCCGTTGAAAACAGTTAAAAAATAGTCACGAAATGATCCCGAAAATAATTTGAAAAAGTCCCGAATAAAATTTCCAAAAAGTCCCGAAAATTTAATTGAAATGTTAAGTGAAATTATCACGAAACTATGACAAGTTCCAAAGTGATCCTAATTTGATGCGACAAAAATCACGAAATATTACCGAAAACAATTCCGAATCAAATCTCGAAAAAGCCCCGAATGTGGTTTCGATAACAGTCCAACAATGATTCTGTATTGATTTTGAGATAATGCTGACAAAGTCTTGGAATTGTGGTCCCGAAAAAAGTTCTGAAAAAGTAAAAAAAAACAATTGCGAAATCATACCGAAAAAGTCCCGAAAACGATTTCGAAATAGCCAGATTGCAATTTTTCTGAAATTATACTAAAAAAATCCCGAAAGTTGCTTCGAAAATAATTTCGAAATGATGTGACAACAATGACGAATTTATCCCAAAACAATTCCGAAATGATGCTGTAATGATGCCAAAATTATCCTCAAATGGCCTAATTCGTCCCGAATTGATATCAAATCAAATTGTTTGCTGGGTATTGAGCGATTACATTGCCATGAGTGCGTCTGTGGTATTAGTTGTCAGACATACAAATACTAATACCCTTATGCAGTTAGATGAAAAGTTTTTGTTGGCCAGGTGATGGGGTTGGATTGCTAGCTTAATTTGAGGTGGAATTGAAAGACTTTCTGTAAAAAATGTAAGCGATTGTGGATGATTTAAAAGTTGATAAGCAAGTTTAAAAAAAAAAAAAATTTACAAATCTCGTATGAAGCATTGAAGGACGTTCAAATATTGGAATATTTGTGGGCGAGTGTATCGAAGCCGATGAGCTGCATGAGTTTTAAGCAGACGTAGATAAAGTTTGAAGTACAAAAATTAAGCGACTTAGCAGTCTAGGTAAAGCAATACCGGCGCGCCGATCAAGAAAGTGTGTCCGTCGGGACTCTCTTGTGATAGCAGATAATTTGGATGCGGTCAGCGCCTAATAAACCTACTATGGACATTGGATGACACTGCGTATACGTAACAACTTGCTTACAACTTCATATGAACATACTTTTTATTCGCAAGCGCTTAGCAACATGTGAATAAAATAACAATCAAAAATTCTTCCTACTGAAATTGTTCGTATTTTGAAGTGAGTTGAAATTATTTTATCCCCATAAACGCTGCGCTATATATTTTAACAACAACAAATTATCGTGTATGCCTCAAACTTATATAAAAGTTGGTAAATTTCATATTAGTTGCAACTCAGCCTTCTGCATATTTTTCACTTTGCCACCAGGTTTACCGCTTCTTTCAACATTTCAACCGCCGTTTTGCGGCTAAACCAGAAGTCAAGCCTTAAACGGCGCGACCGTCAAGCACCGTTAACTGACAGTTGGTGGTTGGGCATTATTTTCAAGGCAGCTTTCAGACAGTAGCACGCAGATGACAATAAAACTTATCAAATAAATCAGAGGATAAAATAATAAAAGATAGAATAATAACAACAAAGTAGCAGTAGTGAGCCCAAGAGCAACAGCTTCGGTTGACATTCGAGTAGAAAAAAATTGGAAATTGGAAAACGTCGCCAAATGAAACAAAGAAGCAATTAACAAAAGTATCAATGCAGCAGGCGGTGGCGTTTATAACAAATATGTACAAAAATGAATTCAAGAATAGAAAACTTATTATACCGTTCAGCAGTTTTTGTTATCGCTCGTGAAAAATATTTGCTGCCAAATTTGTACTCTGCTCTCTCTTGACCTGCCTTCGATTCCTTTATTCATGACTTATTTAGCGGTTTAGCCATTAAACAGAATTAATGTTTTACTTTTATGATTCTGAGGTCTCTTTTTTTGATCATTCCTGTCCATACTTTGCTTTGCATTTAAGGTTTTAGTCTTTTGTCTTCGTTTTTTCTTTTTCCATTTTTTCCCTTTAACTTTTGGTTTTTTCAAAATTTTTTTCTTCTTCTTTTGTTATGATAATTTAAATTTTATCTTTTTATTTAATTTTTCTCCTGTATTCTTCTTCTTCTTCTGTTTCTTTTTCTTCTTCTTATTCTTTTTTTCTCTTTCAGTTTTTCTTTTTTATTCTCTTTTTAGTTTTCTGTTTCTTTTTCTATTTTTTTTTCTTTTTATTTCACTTTTCCTTTTCGTAATCGTTTCCCTTTCCTTTCCCCTTTCTCGTTCGTTTACTTTTTCATTTCTTTTTATTTGTTTTCGCTTTTTTCTTTTATCTTTTCATTTTCCTTTTTCTTCTTATTTTCCCTTTTCTTATGCTTTCCCTTTTTCTTTTAATTTTTCTTTTGTTCCCCTTTTTTGTTTTTGTTTTATTTTTCTTTTTAATTTACTTTTCTTTTTTCCTTTCCGTTTCCTTTTTATTTTCCACTTTCTTTTCCTTTCTATTTCTATTTCTCTTTATTTTTTATTTCTTTTTCTTTGTCTTTGACATTTTCTTCTTCTTGTTCGTTTTTATTTCTTTTTGGTTTTTATTTTTTTATTTCTAATTTTATTTTTTAGTTTTTATTTTTTTTTTCCTTTTTCTCTTTTTATTTTTCTTTTTCTTTTTATGTTACATTTTATGTTACTTTTTATTTTTATTTTTATTTTTATTTTTATTTTTATTTTTCTTTTCTTTTACTTTTTATTTTTTCTTTTTCTTTTTCTTTTTCTTTTTCTTTTTCTTTTTCTTTTTCTTTTTCTTTTTCTTTTCCTTTTTCTTTTTCTTTTTCTTTTTCTTTTTCTTTTTCTTTTTCTTTTTCTTTTTCTTTTCCTTTTCCTTTTTCTTTTTCTTTTTCTTTTCCTTTTTCTTTTTCTTTTGATTTTTCTTTTTATTTTTCTTTTTCTTTTTAATTTACTTTTCTTTTTTCTTCTTGTGCCGTTTTCCCTTTATTTTTCTTTGTCATTCCTTTTTATTTTATTTTTCGTTTTTTTTTTACATATTATTTTTTTATTTTTGTGTTCCTCTTCTTTATTTTTAATTATTTTGGTTTTTCAATTTATTTTTCTTTTATTTTTATAATTTTTTTAAATTCTTTTTCCCTTTTTATGTGTATTTTTCTATTTCTTTCTGTTTTTCCTGTAAATCTTGTCTATTTTATAATCTTCTTCATCATTCGCTTTTTTTGGTTCATTCTGGTTTATTGCCTGCTGATTCTTAACCTTTCATTTTTGTTATTGTATAGGAGTTTAAATTTTCGTTTATTTCTTTTGATTATTCAGATCTTCTGTTTTCTAATTTTTTTTCTTCTTTCATCGTTTTTTCCGTTGGTTACTCCTTTTCCTACTTTAATTTCTTTAATTTTTTTTTTCTTAATCGTTCCTTCCAAATAGTTTTCCTCTTCTAAATTGAGCCTTAACCTATAAACCTTTTTTGTATTTTCTTCTCAGACATGCTTAGTGGAGGTCTGCTCATTTATTTACTGAAAGAAATGGATATTGGCTCGAATACAAAGAGGTCTTCTGCATCTTGCTTGGGACATCAAAATTAACTTTGGCATTTATTTTTATGAAAACTGGGTCGAACTCTGCTGACGTCGGAATGTCTCATTGCCAAACTAAGCAGCTTTGAATCAAATTCCAATCTATTATTTAATTTATCTATAAAAACTTTCGCTTATATTAATATATCAACAGCATTTTTGTGTGAACAGAACAAATAATGACTCAAGAAAACACCTCTTAATGAGGTAAACAAATCAAACATCAGACAGGTGTCAGTTTACCCGATAGGCTTACACGGCTTTCTATGCCGCCCAAATCACCCGCCAACCGCCACTTTTATTTCGTCGCATGTTGAGCCTAGCAGCTTTTATTGTTAACGAGTCACCTTCAAATTAAAAACGTATTTGTGTGGAGCGATGTTGCTTTGCGTGAAGCGTAAAATCTATTCGCAAAGAAAGAGGTGAAATAGCGGCATTAATGAACAAAAGGATCAAGCGACTAAACAGCGCATAAAACAACAGAAACACACGCACTCATTAAACCAAAAAAAAAAAAATCGTAGATAGTACAAGAAAGAAATAGAAAATGAGAGTATAAGATATGCGGTCAAAAAAATAAAACACAACAAAACTCCTTGTACGCAGCTCATCATCAAACAAAAACGTTGAATGTTTACATAGCGGAAACTGCCAGAAGAGTAGCAGTGGCAGTGGATGGACGAGCGAAAGCAGCAGGTGTGTGCTCGTGGGATACATGGACTTGCTTCAGTGAATGCTGGTTTTCTCATTTTGAGTGTATTTTTGTGAAGTCCATGAGCATAACTCATGAGATGTAAGCGTGTTAGTGTGCTATGGCGTGCGTGCCCACATATCCCTTACACTCGCTGGCAGTGTATAGATTTGCTCAATTAATTTAACTCGATTCACTCGAGTGAGTGAAGCTTTATTGCGGTCCAAAAAAGTTTTATGTGGAGAGAGCAAATTTAATGAGCAATTTCGCTTTGTTTGGCTTTGTGTTTTCTCTCTCATCATAAGCATATTCAGCGTCTACCAAATTAATTGCGAAAGTACTTGCAAGTTTGTGTTATTGCTTATGAGCTTTTGCTAGAAAAGGCTTTTCGTAAAAGCTAATGAAGCTCAACTGCAAAAATAAGCTTTTGTAAATCTTAAAGCTCTTTAGAAGTTTGGCTCGAATTGTATGTGCTGCAAGTACATTTTCTTAAAATGTTAGAAATTTAGCCTTCTCATCAACCTCGATTGCATTTACACAAAACTACCGTGGTTAGAAGATACGAGAGCTTTTTATAAGAATTATAGATTGTCGTGTTTGTGGACACTAGTGTATTTACAAGACAGAGAAACATCTTCTGTGTTGCTTTTGATTTGCCAATGCGAGCTTTTTTATAGCTGCGAGATAAAGCTTTATGTAGGTCGAGCTTTTAATAAGGAGCATTTACATGATAAAGGAAGCAATAGTTTCAAATGAAAGGAAATTTATGAAGGAAATGAAGGAAATTTAATTCACCTGCAAATGTCTTGCAAAAGAATATACTCGTATATGGAGCGCCTAAAAGTATGCAGCATTTTATAAATTCCAATAGAGGGTATATGCAGTGATAATTAGCTTTAAGGGGCTTACTCTCTATTGAGGCTTGCTCATTTTAAAAAATTGCGGTACAGACTAACCCTGCTGAGAAGTATTGGTACCATGTTTCAGGAGTCGTACTAAACTTGGCATACTTTTAGGCGGCCAATATCGATTGTGAGGTAGTTATTTTACCTGATAAACAATTTTGAGTAAAAACAAAAGGTTTTTTTTTCCAAATATTAATTTATTTCTAAAACGTGCACAAAATTTATTATAAAACTTTTCCACATTTCAAAATTACACTTTCGAAAATGATTCAATATGTTTCATTAAGCAAACACTGAATTGGATCTTCTTTTACTTGCAAATAATCCGGATAGTCGGTCTCACTACTCGCGTAGCTCGTAGTCCATGCATCGGTCACTTCATCTTCCTCCAAATCGATTAGCGTAGTTTTAGCACTAACAAGACTCAGACTGCTAAACGATTTGATGAAACTGGTCAAAGCGCGCCTCTTCCAATATGGACATAAGAAATTTTTCCATTTACGCATTTTATATAAATCACAAAATTTCAATTGTGAATTTCGTATGAGTTGTTCGAAATGTGAGCCATTCCTGAGCGCTTGCAAGGTGGCGATCATGTATTTTGTACATTTCTTATCTTCAGTTTCAGTGAAATTGGCAAGCACTTCGCGTGCCTCTTCTAGCGCTTTTTCGGCTAATTCATATCGGGATGGTATCTTCATGTAGATCTTGCCTGTTTGCAACAGCGATGAGGCAATCAGCGTCGGTACATTCAAATGACGTCCCACCGACAATGCCAACTTCAATTTGACCAAAGCAAAAGGTGTTAAGCGCATGCTGTGGGTTGGACGGAGAGATAAAGGAGTTATTAAATGGTTAGTAGGAGGTTTGCCACAAGGATCTACAATTTCAAGGAAGGGTTCAAATGTGTTTGCAACCTAGCCAACAATCATTCCTTTACTTTGCAGTAGCTTTAATTTATTTCGAAAATACCCGAACATCCATTTCTGTCTTTTCGGTCTAATACATTTTAAACATAACCCAAGAAGCATTTCTGCGACTCAGAGGAGCTCAAATATGATTCGAAATTAACTACATTTGTGTTTCAGAACCGGTCAAATAATTTTCGAACTTAAACCTACCTGTACTTAAAAGTAGCTCAAATATTTTTCGAAAATTACCCAACGATCACTTCTGTGTTTCAGGGACGGGCAAATAAATTTTGAACAGTGTCCAAGAAGAATTTCTGTTTTCACAGCAGTTCATATATATTTCGAATTTAACCCAACAATCATTTCTGCGATTCAGAGTAGCTCGAATATGTTTCGAAATTAATCAAACTACTACATTTTTGTCTCAGAGACGGGCAAATATATTTCGAATTCAACCTAACAACCCTACCTTTCCTTCAAAGGACCTAAAACATGTTTCGAACTTAGCTTAACAACCCTACCTGTACTTCAAAGCAGCTCAAATATATTTCGAAAACAACCATTTCGTCCTTTTAAACACGGTCATATACATTTCGAACATAACCCAACAGGCATTCCTGTGTTTCACAGGTTCATATATATTTCGAAATTAACCCACCAACCGTTTCTACAATTAAAAGTAGTTTAAAAATATTTCGAACTTAACCCAACGAACATTTCCGTGCTTTCAAGGAGCTCAAAAATATTTCGAACTTAACCAAACGAGCTTTTCTGTATGTCGAAGAAGCTCATACATATATATGTATTTCGAACTTGAACCAATAAGCATTTGTGTTTCAAAGAAGCTCAAATATGTTTGAAACCAAAGAAGCTCGAAAATATTTCGAAGTTAACCCAATAGAGATTTTCGTATGACAAAAAAGCTCAGATATATTTTTAATTTAACCCAATAACAACTTCTGCATTTTCTCTGGAAATTTGTCTTTAGCAAGATTTCGAAAAAAACAAGTAATTTCCTCGAATTCTGTTATCCTCGAATATTGAATAGCAACAGGATGAATACATAAGTTATTAATAACTTGCCTGCCCAATGAGTCATATGTGACTCACGAGAGTGTATTGAAATAAGTAAATGAGTCACATGTGACTCATTTGTCTTTACAACTTACAGAAGAAGATCCTATATGCTCACATGTGACTCATTGAAAGTGGTAAATATGGTTTTTTTTCGCTACGTTCATGAGTCACATTTGACTCACAAATGTTTTACAAATATAATATATTTCATATGTATGTTCCTCAGTTAAGCAATACAAAAAACTAGTGGACGTGGGGCATTCACAAAGCGCTTTGTATGGGGACAGCGAAGTTGGTAAAGATTAAATTAGAAATTTCACCCTAACCTTTACAGCTTCTGCTTCTGCTGCATACAAATTTACAAAATTTACATATTTATTAAAAATTTTTCCACATAAATAAACTTACTTCTCATAGCAAATTCCTTTGCATATATTTATTTCACAGCGAACCTTTTTATAGTCCCCACCCTTCTCGCCCATTGCATAACGATCGGCAACCCTTAACTGCTTCATGGCTTCCTTGAAATGTTCAAGCTCCATGAGTAGGCGTGATTTTGCTAATATGGCTTTCATCACAAATATTTTCATTTCCATTTTACTAACTGTAACATAAGTATGTATGTACATACAAACATACAAAGAGAGGGAGACAGAGACAGTTGTATACATTAACATAAAGTTCAATTGTAAATAAAGCAAGTCAAATATGTAAATTGATTGACCCACCTTCGGCAATACATTGAATCGATCTGTCAGCTTGTTGTAGTCCAAGTTTCGGATTTGTACGTAAATGTAGCATTGCAGACATGGTTAGCAACTTGGCAAAGGATATACCAACAAATTCATGCAAATTATGTTCATCAAATATTTTTGTTATATTATCGGTACGCCAATTTTGGCCACGACAAAGTGAGAAAGCTTTTTCAAAGTATTTAAGGCCGGACACACAATAACGAGCATGACAAACTTCTGTTGAAAACAATTTAGAGGCAAGGGTTAATAGCAAAATTTGTATATTTAATAAATAGTGATGATAATGAGAAAGGAAATATTAAATGGAAAATATAAATTAATTGCAAATTAGCTCACGAGAATGTGCAAAAAAAAAATCATATAAAAAAAAAGTCCAAAATCGAATTAGAAAAAAAGAGAATTCCAACTCCTACAACTTCACTGTCTATCACTTTTTTAGTCGACTTTCACAACTACAGTCTAAAAAAGGTGAAGGAAGTGGATCTTTCGTTCCATCTTGGGAGAGTAAGGTGGTTTAAAAACGATTATGTTTGTAGCTGTCCTCGGGACCACAGTAAATTATATATGGATAGACACTACTCAAAGTGTTGTGCTGTTGCCATTGCTCTGGCTTTGTTTCATAAATCGTGATCCTGTGATCCTAATCATTCCTCTTAACCACTAGATAATATCAAAACTTACAACAACAAACTCTACTACTTACTACTATTCAACTGTATCATCGCATAATGTGTATATATCTTAGCGCGTATCTCACAGCATAAAATATCATTTCGACCATAAAGATCCGTAATTTCAATTAAAATATCGAATAAGCTCTTCCTTAGCCAACCATATTCATCTGACAAAGTACGGGCTATATTCAAGCATTGATACAACAGCTGATAGCACGATTTCCTGCTGAGACAATCCCTCAAATGCGACACATGTTCGGCCGCCTTGCACGTATCGAAGAGCTTCAACAGTAGCGGTTTATTATCTTCCATGCGTTGTTTAATGAATTTGTCTCGTATCAATTCGTTCTCCTCACAAATCAAATATTCAAAATAAACAGCACAGATCCTGCAACCTTCGAAAAGCAATTCGGCCAAGAGAGCTTCATAAATATCGGATTTGGAGCGTTTAGCTTCTTGCAATGTCATGGGTTCGATCTCAACGCCATGCAAACTTTTGTCCAGATATTGGCGTACGGAGAAAGACATTTTGTATGGCGTAGGCGAGTTTAAAGCGTGGATTTCTTGTTATTGGAAAATTGTATGTTGTTGTTGTTGTAGTACACTTTTATTTGCCACCAATGAAACGTAATTTTGGCAATGAATATTTAATTGCATATAATTGATATAAAATAACAATAACAAGAAAAAAAAAAATTGTAAAAAAAAGTAGAAAAATTAATACGAAATAAATTCAAATGATTTTTTCGTCTGGCGTGCGCAACAACTTGAAATGAAATGAAATGAAAATTTATTTTTGTAGCTCAATTAACTTGAATTTGTTTGAAATGGTAAGATTGATAGCAACAGGGTGCTTCCTCTGTACAAATTGCTATATTTTTAGGCAGACCTGTGAAATTTGATTAGTAATTAGTTATCAATTGATAAGACGGATTTTTTATTTGGTAATGATTATTTTAATTGTTTTCAAGAAAAAGAAAGTATAAAATGATCAAGATTAATAAAATCAAATAAAAAAAAAAAAAATTTAAAATATAAAGTAATCAAAAAAAAAAAAAATAAACAAACAAATTTAAAACAAATCCAAATAAGTTTAAAAAGTATGAAACAAATTTCAAATATGTATATCCAGAAAAAATTTTTCTTAAAAATTAAAAATATTTAATAAAATCAAAAATAAACTTTTTTGACATCTTTTGATTATTTTGGATTATTTTTTATTTCTTTCTTAACAACGTATTTATGATATTTTTTTTTAATCTTAATCAGTCTATAATGTCTTTATAATCAAAACTAATCAAAAACTAACCGAATATAATCAATTTGATTATTAAGACATTATAGACTGATTAAGATTAAAAAAATATTATGAATACGTTGTTAAAAAATAAATAATAAAAAAAAAAATTTAAAATAAAAAAAAAAAAAATTAAAAAAAATACAAAAATAATCAAAAAAAAAAACATTTTTTTGACCACATTTGATTATTTTTGATTATTTTTTTTAATTATTTCTGAATATATGGAAATTATAAATTGATTACGATTACAAAAAATAAAAAAATATCATTAATTTTTACGATTATTGAAAAAATAAAAAATAATAGAGAAACAAATTTTAAAAAAGTAAAAATATATAAAATAAATTCAAAACTAAACTTTTTTTGACATCTTTTAATTATTTTTTAATTATTTCTGATTATATGGAAATTATAGATTGATTAAGATTAAAAAAAATATAGGGATTTTTTACGATGATTAAAAAAAAAAAAAATCAAAAAAAAATTTTTAAAAATGAAAAAATGAAAAACGTTAAAAAAATCAAAAATAATCAAAAAGACTTTGAAAAATTAAAAACACGAAAAAAAAGTTTAAAAAATTAAAAACTTTGAAAAAATCAAAAATTATAAATAAACTTTTTTGAATTATGTCGGACTATATGGAAATTATTGATAAAGATTAAAAAAAAAAGATCAAAAAAATATCATGATCTTTTACGATCATTAAAGAGATAAAAAATAATCAAAAAAAAGTTTGAAAAAAAAAGTTTAAAATATTAAAAAAATAAACTAATAATAAAAGAAGTCTCTACAAACAAAAATAGTCAAAAAGCAGCCACATGTGTCACGTACTTAGGACTAACACTTTATTATACTAATTAATGGGGCATGAAAGTGCTTACTCTAAAAAGTTAAAAAAAAAATTTTTTTTGGATATGAAAGTTTTATAAAAAAAAATCGAAAATTTGAAAAAAAAAATAAATAAAAATTTTGATAAGCCATCTTTTAGCTTTCCCGAATTTTCTATATATATACATAGCTCCTAAATTTACACATGTTTTTATAAAATCTTAGTTAAAGCAATTTTATCAAAACCAAAATTTGTGAAAATTGCAAAAAAAAAAGCTGTGCATGCATTTATGTCCGCCACTGTACCTCTTTGTTTGTCAGGGTGTACATTGATACGAAATGAAAATTCGGAGTAGCAAATTGAATGTGTTAAAATTTATTATAAAAAAATTTTCAAAAAATTCCTTGAACCGATGAATTGTTGATTTCTCTAAAAAAACTTTTCAATTTACCTTAAATCTTGCACGCAAGCTTTTACGGATAAAAATTTACTGGAATGATAAATTAACATGAAATGTTAGTAAAAATAGTTCAGAATACACAGAGCACTTAAATTTAATTTCTTTCAAGATTCACCAGAATTTAGTGTATGCCAAATAAAAGTCGACTTGTGCAAAAAATATGAAAACAAAAAAAAATATTTTTTAAATTTCACACTAATGTCGATCAATATCATTTGTGGTTTTTTTGGCGAATTTATTTTTGTTATATTATTTACTAAAATGACTAAACGGATTTGCATAAAAATTTTTATGTTGAATAAAAACAAAACAAACTAGATTTTTCGCCATAAAAATTATTTATTGAAACAAATATTTATATTAATCTAATATTCCAGCGAAATGCGCTTGAATATAGAAATTTCGCTGTAACAACTTGTTGAAAGCTTTTGGGGAAAAAATTAGGACACAAGGCGAATGTGTGGCTGTATTTAGTGATCACCTGATTCACAGAGTTGCATTTGGTAGTTCTCTTTTTTTTTTTAAGTTTTTTTTCGATATCTTTGGTCCTTCCTCTAGTGCTGGAGTAATGGATTATAGCAGTAAAAAAATATTAAGTGTGCTAGGATAAAAGTCCAGGAGTAATTACCCAGTAAAAGGATCCATGAATTTTTAATTTCCTTCTCTCTGAATTTGCATGTTTGAGTGTCAGCTGTTTGCCACAGTGCTTTCCAAAGTATTCAAAAGGCAATTAATAAAATTTAGATTTGTATTATCTGGTTCCTCTAAAATTAATATATCTTTTGCATTTTTGTGTGCTAATAACAATATTCTAAAATTAAACAAATCTAACTCAATGATTTGTATTGAAAAGCACATAAGAAGTGTCAAAATCAGCTGATTTCCTTGATTAGACTTGAATCAAATTTTATTTGGTGCTCACAGTTTTCTCTCATTTGACATTTGCATTTCGAGATAGTCTTTCTATTTGAATATTTAAATTAAAAAATACAATGAAAACAACAGCAAAGTAAGCTTGTTCTGTTTTTTTTTTATTATTTTCTTTGTATGAATTATTCATATTTTTGCCACAACCTCGCTCATCTGTACTATACTAACATTATGAAAACTCTGCAATACATCACAATAACATTTGTAACGCATTTCCTCTCTTCTTATTTCTAAATATGTATATACATATCATGTTATGTAAAAATACAATTTAATTTTGAAATATTTATTTACATTTTATAAAAGACTAGCCAGTATGTATATTTACTTATTTACAAAATTACAAAAATTCAATGCTACAACACATCTATGTATATATGTACAAACATATCTACATACCATTATTTAAAAAAAAAATAAAAATCACGATACACGCAAAAAATTTTTTTCTGTAACTTGTGTACAATTTCTAGCCCAGAAAGCTTCCATACAAATAAATATATGAATATTATGAATATTTACGATTTCTCTACATTGCTATGTGCGTACAAATTTTCAAAGTTATGTATTTTGCATTGTTCGATATATTTGCATATGTAAAATTGCTTACATAATTTCTTAAAGTATTTATGTTTTGTAAATATTTTCTGGTATTCAACTTAATTAAATTTATAACTAATTTATAAATTTATTTTAACTTTTATACATTTTTAAATCTCCTAAAACTAAGTTCATTTTGTACAATAGGCTTTTTCTAACAATCTATGTGTTTATAGAATTTTTTTTTTTTAAATTTTCGTTTGTTTTATTTGTAAAATATTCGGAGCAAAAAGTCGATTAACACAAATGTTTGTTTAATTCAAATTACTCGTTTAGCGAGCGCCTTTTCTTGTGCGCCGTTAGTGACCCGGGCTTGGGCTCATTAGTCCGGGTTTCTACGAGTAGTTCAAAAAACAAAAATAAAAAATTGTAAGAGAATTATTGCTTAAATTGTCTATGTCTGCAGTTGTTTTTTGCTTCTCAACTTAAGAAAGCTTACACATTTGGTTTTATGTTCCCAATCAGAAACTGCCTGGGTAGAAAAAAAAATCAAAGAAAATGTGATGTATACATAATGCAATTTTTTTAAATTTTCATTACCTTCGTAAAACTAGGGAAGTCGGCTAGATGGACATAAGTACCCAGGTCCTGCCTTAAAAAGAATTAGCAAACTGGTTTGATCTCGCGTTAAATTTTTCTTATATGATTTTAGAAGGGTAAATCTAGCATTGACAAGAACTGTTTTACCGACGGTAACGATGTTCGTTCAAATAAACCACACTATTGGAAGGTTTTCAGAAAAAAATTCAAAATATTCCATCGAGTCAGAGCAAAACGTGCTTTCACTAGTCTAAATTGACGCTATAACTCAAACAGATTTATGGCTGCCTTAACGACTTAACCAAAGATTATTATTTTTTTTTACTACTGAAGAACCAAGTACTCGTAAGATGAATGTTTAAAGAAACATTCCTTGCGGTAGTTTGCAGGACCCCTCTTTTTCATGCTCTATTTTCAATTTTCAGTTTAAAAATTTTGAAATCATCGAGTTCGAAATCGTAAATATTGCTTATCTATCGATTACTTATCTTATCGAGTACGATACTAAGTTTTGTTCATCGAAAAGGCCTCTATTGAAAATTCTTTGAGTTTACGGAGCAATAATTTAAATTTTTAAAACTAAAAACGAGACTTTGAAAATTTGTTATTTTTTAAGATTATAAATAAATCAGATAGCATAATTATTTATAATATTATTCACGCTTCTACCAAATAAGCTAAGTAAATAGGAAATATGAAAGCTGTTTGTTTGTATATTAATCGAGAATTCGCTCCGTGTCATAATCTATTCAAGCTTACTTCTATTATTTACAACTACTGAAAGCACAAATCTTAACACTAATTTACTAATTATATGCTTAAGTTACTAATATAACAGATAAAAAGTAATAAATTACATATATAACGGTATTTAAATCTAAAACAACAATTTGTATATGAAACCGATAATTTGTTGGAATAAAATATTCGCTGTTTGTTCGTTGGCGGAAACGTTTTGTTGTTTGTGGGAAATGTTTTTCACTCAGCGCTGCAAAGTATCTTAGTTCATTTTTATCTACAAAAGAAAAAATAGAAAATTATTATACACAACATAAAATAAGATTATTATAGGCAGTAATGGCTATATTATACATAGTATTTATAAAAGAAAAAAAGTAATTTTGCTTGCAGAAAAAAAAAGGGATTACCATTGAAAAAAAAAAACAAATAAAAATTTAGTAATAAAAAAATCAAAAATTCATAGTAAACAAGAACGATAAAAAATCAGAAAAACAAATTATTTGGTTACTTTAAATTTTTTTTTATAATTTTCATTTTTTGATTACTTTTAATTTTTTTGTACTTTTAAATTTTTATGTACTTTTAATTCAAACATTTTTTTTCTGGTTTATAAACATTTTTTTTTATTTTTTTTAGGTTTTTTTGATTATTTTTAACTTTTTTGTACTTCAAACAAAAAAAAAAGACTTTTGATTACTCTTTATTTTTTTGTAGTTTTCATTAAAAAAAATCTTGTTTTTGATTATCAGATTTTTACAAAAAGAATTCTTTTTTAATTTTTTTGTTTGTTTTTTGTGTTTACTTTTAATTTTTATACCTTTAATTATACTGTATCAAGAACATTTTCTTAGAATTTCTAAATTTTTAAAATTTTTTTTGACTACCTTAAACATTTTTGCACTTGTAATTAAACTTTGTTCTTGTTTTTTGCGATTTTTTGAGTTTTGAAAAAAAAAAATTTTTCAAATTTTTATCCTTTTTTTATTTTTGATCTTTCCTAATTTTATTGTTTTGGATTGCTTATAATTTTTGTGTTGTATAAAAAAAAGATTTTTTTCTGATTTTTTTTGGTTGCTTTTAATTTTTTTGTTGTCTAAAAAAAAATTTTCTGATTTTTTGATTTAAAAAAAAAAAAAAAAAAAAATAGTTTTGCTAATTTTACATACATTTTTTAAAACTTTTTTATTTTTGATCTTACTTAATTTTTTTTCTTTTCAATATTTTTGAAAATAATCCAAAAAATTCTCAATGAAACGGGTAATGATTACGATTCGTAATCACTAATTAATATGTCTAGTCTGGATGTGTTTTTGTACGCGCATCACTCAGAAGCCATTCCAAGGAATTGTATGCGATTGCCACAGAATTATTGCTAAATAAATTATAGTCTTTGCTTCTCCGTCTAGATGTTAGAATGTTTGCACTTACTGGCGGTCTATGCTAGAGTTTGAATTCATTTTTTTGTGGCATTCACATTTTAAACTATGAAAATCCTTTAACCTATTCAGAGAAGTGCCACAATGTGTTTGCCCAGACACATGTTGTCTTGTATTAATTTTCCAAATTAGAAAACATATTTTTGCATAAATTTAAACGTTCATACATATGTACATATGTATGCATGTATGTATGTATGAAATTACAATAAATAAATCAATTCAGCTTGGTGGCAGTGCAGCGCAGGTGACAGATTCATAACCTCCATACGATTATATTTGAGCACAAACAGCTTAGATTAGGGTGATTCATTTCCAAGAAATTTTATTTTTTTGCTCCAGTAAAATATTAAATGCACCAACTTTGAGACTTTAATTTTAATTTTGAGTGAAAACAAATTTATTATGGGCCTTGTGGACAATTTCTGGCCTTCAGAAGTAGACAAAGTATATAGAATTTTTTTTATAGAAAAATAATTTTTTTTTTTTAATTTTTTTGACCTAACCACCAAAGCTATCAGTTAAGTTGCAAGTATTTAAATTTGATAAGGTTCTTTTTCTAATTTCTTTCTATTTTATTATTACTAAATATGCTAACTTTGGATATCCAAATTCTGGGTAGGAAAGGAAAAAGAAATTCACCTTAAAATGAAATACCCTAATGTAGGTATACATATGTATATGTTTGTGTGAGCGTGTATGTAAGTGTATGGGTATTCCGAACGAACTGCATCACACGTGTTATGCTTATCAGAAGCTTGACACAAAGAGCGCAAAGGTATGACGCAGAGGTTCACATATATTTGTTTGCACGTAGGTCGACATATCCCAACAAACATTTAACTTAGATAACGATTGTGAAAAATTCCATTCTAAAATTTCATCAAAAAAGTTTTTAAATTTATTTATTGCTTAACACCGATTTACCCTGAAATATTATTTTTAATCTTACCACACTAAACTCTGTTTGAATAAATACAAAATTAATCACTTGAGTTTTCTATTGAATATTCCCTAGATTGAAAAACAGATTCACTAATTTAGAATGGTTTAATTTTTTAATTTATGAGATGCTTTCTATTGAAAGTTAAAACTTCGCTAAAGTCATTGATTTGGTTTGCTGGGTTATGCGTATATTAGGTGTATGAATTGCTGCAAATATGCCAAATGCTAGCAGATACTTACATACAAACACAAATTATAGATGCAATCTTAGCCACATTACCTGTGGCATGCCACAAAGAAGTGGAATATGTTGCCACAGCTGCTGCTGCTGCTGTTGCTTCTTCTTCATTATCTTTCAGCTTATGCGGTTGGTGACACTTTTGTATTGCCACGCAGCATTCGCTTCGTTGTCTGCCACGCTCTCAGCTTATAACATTTCTACATTCGAGACCCCATTGCAATTGGTTGTGCGCGTCGTCTTGGTGATCTGGTGATTGTTGATTATCGGCGGCGGTGTACCACACCAAACGACCTGAAAGCATACAAAGTAGTGTAGAAATTAGATGAATAATAAGATATGGCATTTGAAACCTCAACAAATTTGTGTGTTTTGCATTTTTACTATTTTTGTTATAAAGTTCAGGGTTATGTACATGGGTAATTCCATGTGAATTCGGTGACGGTTTAAATATCAATTAATGTCAAAAGAATACAATTAAGATAAGAGGTGGCTTGGCATAATGTCAAGGGAATTAATGTCACTGACATAATGCCAATGGAATTAGTGTCAGAAAGTGAATTAAAGTCCATTACAAAATATGAATGGAATTAATGTCGCAAAGCGAATTAATGCCAATGACATAATGTCAACGGAATTAATGTCACAAAATGAATTAAAGTCAATGACATTAATTCTCATTGCAAAAACGAATGAATATTAATGGCGCTAAATCTCGTAATAATTTGACACTAATTCTTTTTTTAAAGCAAAAATAAAAATCAAGAAATGTATCAACGTATAAAGAGTTTACTTTCCAGAGTTTTTTTTATCTATGAGAAACAACAATAAAAAAATAGTATCCATTTGCCTAAGAACTTGCTCCTCCTTGAGCTGGTAGGCTAATTGGAGTAACGACAAATACCTAAGGACTTTCGGTACCTCCGAGTTTTCAGACTGATCTAGGAAGAATAGGATCAGTAGTGGTAGATGGTAAATAGGCCATGAAAAGATCTCAGATACTCCAGTTCCCCGTGGCTAGAAGTACTTATTCAAGTCGGATTGGCGCAAGGAAATTGTTCTAGAACTAAAAGAGGGGACCAACCGCTAGTGGAGACATACCGAGGCGGATCTTTTATTAACAGAGTACAAGGACAAGCAATTATCCCAGACACCAAACTTTTTCGAAATATCTTTAGTTGTCTCCAGAACTGCCGGGCATATCCTAAATACTTCGTTTTTGCATGAAGATTATTTGACCCAAGCAATTAAAAAGCCTTATTCAACTCACAAGGAAATAATCGTTAATCGTTTCATTCTTTTCGTTCTACTCACCTTCCAGAATGCTTTACGGAAATTATCCGACAGGAAAGCGTAAAGTATTGGATTAATGCAGGAGTTCATATACGCTAGAACGTGTGAGATGATTTGTATTATAACCGTTATGTGCGTTGATCCATACATATCGAATGCTTTCAAAACCAATATAACCTGCAAATAGAGGAAAGGAAGTCCTTGAAGTAGTTATTGAATACAAACATCTGTACTTGGTTTTTGCATCATAAAAAAATATAATTTATGTGAATTATTTTAAACGGAAATATGGAACACTTGTCAGTTTATTGACTTGCGCGCAATGGCATAAATTCCATTAGGCGAAGTTGAGTAGCTGCACGTGTCACATTAGCGCCTCGAACGTGCACCAGAAACGACTAAGTTGAGTTAAGTTGTTATGCATGCAAATTGATGATGGGCAGGTGAAATTATTTTCACATTCAATGAGCAAATGGTATTTTTCAATTCCATATGCTGAGCAGCTGATTACTGCTAAAGAAATATATTTTTAATAAAATGCGTTTCTTTAGATGGTTAGTTTAATTCGACTTCTAAACATTTTTATTGAGTCAAAATTGAAGCATTTACTTGGTAGACAAAATTAGGTATTTCCCAAAAGATTAATATTATAATCGAGTTTTATCGATTCTCATCAACATCCTACAAATTTCGATTATGCAGTAGATTTTATATATTTATCGATACTTATCGATTTTTTAAATATTAATTAATTATTAAATTTAAATTTAGATAGTAGCTACCATAACTAATTTAATAACATGCCAGTGACTGGCAGCTCTTTCTAGAATAGATTTTTTAATGACTAAAAATGCAAGTTTAGGCTATAGATTTCCGCTGAGGTCGAACAAAAAGTTCGATGAAAAACGTAGGCATTTCCAAAATAGCGTATAATGAAATCGGGAATTATCGATTTATATTAAAATCAGGAATTATCGATTTATATTAAAATCGGAATTTATCGATTTTTATTATTTTAAAAAATTAATTAAATGAAGTAATTTCCAATATAGTGTTCATTAAAATCGATATATATCCATTTATATTGATTTATATTAACATCGGAATTTATCGATAAATATTAATATTTCATACCGATTATTTAAATTTATTATGGGTGTAGTTCAAACCAAATACTTATCGATTTTTATAAATATCGTGAAAATATTTACCATCACTGACTCAATAATAATTACACCTGCACAATGAGTTGCGACCGTTCTTGGGACTTTAAGGTGTTGAGTCATTAGTCACAAATACGTAATAGGAACTTATCGAATACGTGCTTGCAACCAATATCGAGAATAATTTGTTCGAAACTGCAAAGTTCCTATGAGATATCTGGCAAAGTTCCATTTACGTAATGGCTACGTGGCAATGATGTAGCCGCGTGTGAACTACAATTTTCAGGTAACTTGAAATCTTTCTTAGTAGGAAACCAAAAAATATTTAACTTTAAAGTTGTATTTACTACAAAGTACCAAATGCCACTATATGGCCACTTCAAAGTCGTGAAAAAGTTATGACTACCACAAATTCCATTTGTAAAGTTTCCGCTGACACCTCATGGTTCCATCTGCAAGCCTTGACCTTAGTGAAGGAAACTAGAAATATTTTACTTTAGAAATAGTAGACTTAAATGGAGATTTTTTTTCTATCTTAATTAGGTTCGGATTATTTCTGCAAATAACGTAATTCCGAAATAATTCTTAGCTCGAAGCTTTTATTACTTTCGTTTGGTTTTCTATGAAGGTGAGTTATTGGAATAAAGCTGATTAAACTTAGTATTTGTTTTATGATAAATCAAAGCAGTTCCGTTAAAACAGCACTTCATAATTAATCTCATAAATAAATATTTTCCGTGAAATAATTTAATTGAAGTACATTTTAAAGGCAATCAAGTAATTTTTCATTGACATTAATTCACTTTTGATATTAATTAAATTTGACATTATGACTCATTTAAATAAAATCTTTTGTATGAATCATTTTCCTAAGGTAATTTAATTGAATGCCTTTTAAAGGTAATGCAGGATTTTTTCATTCAAATAAATTCACTTCTGATATTAATTAAATTGACATTATGACACGTCACCAATTTTTGAAGTCATTTGAATGAAATCTTTTTTATGAATCCTTTTCGTGACGTAATTTAATTGAAATACATTTTAAAGGTAATGAAGTAATTTTTCATTGACATTAATTCACTTTTGATATTAATTCAATTGATATTATGACACGTCACCAATTTTGCAGTCATTTGAATGAAGTAGCTTTTGAAGAAGCCTCTTCTTAAATTCACTTGTTTAAATTGGATTAATGCACTTTTTGAACTAAATTTAATAAAGTCTCGTTTAAGTCCTCTTAGAGAAAGTTCTATTTAAAATCATTTCTGGCAAGTATTTTATTTGAAATCAATTTTTTTTTTAAGTCTATAAATCAAATTTTATTTTCGAAATCGTTTGATTTTTGAAGTCAATCAAATGAGATTTATTTTGAGGCCATTTGAATGAAGTCTAGATTTGAATTCATATTAATGAAATTTTTTTGGCAAATGAAGCCTATATTTTAAGACATTCGAGTCAAGTTATTTACATAAAGTTTCTTTATATAAATGATTTTACATAAGTCTATTCTGCAAGTCACTTCAATGATTTTTTTTTTGAGTCATTTTCTTAAAGTCCCTTTTGGCAGTCACTCGAATAAAGGGCAGATTTTAAGTTCTACAAATTAAGTATTTTTTTTTAGTAATTTTAACGAAATTTATTGAAGCAGTCTTTTAATTTTTTTTCATTCTTTTAAATATAGTCGCCTTATGAAATCCTTTGAAGAAAATTTCTGCTTTTAGAGTCATTGAAATAGAATTTCACAAAACATTGACTTTGATATACAAAAATAGTTTCCATTTTAATTTCGCAAACTGTATTCTAGTATATACTAAATAAAAAACAAATACCTAAAAGTGTGAGTGAGAAAACTGAACATTTGCCATCGTCTGCATCACAACCAAAAATGGCACTGACAGCTAGATGAATTGGGCGCCTTGATGCTTCAAGTCAGAGCAAGTAACAAGAGTAGATTGTTTCATAAAATTTGTGATAGCTGATGATAACAGACAGTTTATTTAACACTTGAGTGCATATATGCATATGTATGTATGTGTGGGTGTATGCAAAGTAAGCCTTTAAATTGGAAAAGTTTTTGGATGCTCTTAGGCATATTGTAACTATAAACCAACTAAATTTCTAAATGAATATTGACATTGACAGTAATAATATTTATTCAACATAGAATGAGCAAACACTCAAAATTTCAAGTAAAATACAATTTAGTTCTGGGTATGTGAAAAGGGTGATACTGCTCAAACACGCACTGAAAGGGGCTGGGTTTTTTGTTATTTTACAAGCAATGCTATTTCTTTGTCCTTGAAATCTTTGCATATCATTGAAAGTGGACTGAGAAATATCACATCCCCATTTTTTGTATAGATTTAAGCTTCAGATAACCATCACACCGCAAGAGTATAGCTTCTTTTATGAGGAGTCAACTCCTTACTTTTTCTAAATGGCGATGAAGTTGAAAACTTCTATAGAAAAAAACTTTGGCTATGGAAAAGATTTATCATCATCCGACTCAGACGTAGCAGCCTATCATGTGAGAGTAAGTTAGTATCCAGACTAAATGAAAAAAGCTCTCGCTCTATGCGTCTCTTTTAATAAATGTCCCCATAACTACATTTCTTATAATCACGGAAAATACCTAAGTACATAAGTTCTTATAGCTTTTCGAATATTCAAGAGAAAATTTCTATAACGGAATATTTTTTTCCGAAAATCGATTTTGATCAAGATAAATCACTTTAATCGCTTTCTCAAAAGCAAATTCTAATCCAATAAAAAGCTTCTATCTTTAATTAAGTGTGGCCATGCATATGCCTGGCATTAATTCAAGTTGCATCAATTAAAGCTCTTCCTTGAAGTAGTAACAGGCATTGAGAATTTTTTGTGTCTTTGCTATCACTATATTATCGGGATTTACTCCACACCAAACATATTTTTATGAGCTCGATATACAACTCTTAATAATATTTTGTTCAGACATTTTCAGGTTTTTGTGTTACATAAAATAATTATAAAATCCCGAAATTATTAGCCTGGTACTAGCATCTCTAATAATCGAACATACTTAGACCGATAATGCCAATAACCAAAGGCAAGCAAGTTACAAGTGCAAATACAGAGAATTGCCGTGTAGTTGTGATGCGAGTTATTGTGAATTGCATTACTAGTCGATTCAATTAATTGGAACTATTGTCTTTGCATCCGTTTTGCTTGTCTGCGGGTGTTTCCTGTAATTGTGGTCTTACTTAAGATTAGTGAAAGAAGAACAAAAATACATTGGAAATCTCCCTGCCACAACCGTAGGTGGGCTTATTCCCACACAAAGTATTTTGCACCTGCACGTGTCTTATTTTTTATCAAATGGGCGGTTTGAGGTTATGGGACTGAAGTTTTGTAATCAACTAAGTGCTTGATCTCTCTTTTGTATTGTTCTTATTACATAGCAAGAAATGTGATGATGAACTATATAAGCTCTATGTTAAATAATTCCTTCGACTGGTCATAAACCTTTTCCTTGAAACGGTATACTATTACTACCTGGCACTTAAATTTCGTGCACTCAAAAGTTGAACTTTCTTCATATTTCATTCAAAGTGGCACTCCCCAATAAACACCAATTTTCATTTACCGTAGGCAGAGCGATGGCTTTGGTAATATATTGTCTGCGTTTCACTCACTCTTTGGTCAGTGCAGGGAACTGAGTGCATTAGGTTAGGTTCGGTTACACGCCTACTAATATTTCCTTACACACTTGTATACATATGTAGATAGATATATGTACATACATATATACAATTGAACATATGGTTTTCGTTTAACACCAATTAGTGAGAGGGACTAGCAAAACGTGTGCTATACGACTTTTGTAGGCTGCAAATTAATTGTTCTCAATAAGGTAACATATACATAGATACGTATGTACATATGTACATTCATAGCCCCAAGAAAATAAAGCCGGTTTGGGGATGATCGCCCAGGTAAGTAAAATATCATTTTGTACTTATTACGACTAAAGTCACATGATGATTTTATTTTTATTATTTTTTTTTGTTTTATTTTATGTAACTTTATTTTATTTTATTTTTTTTTTATTTTATTTTTCATTTTGTTGTTTTAGTTGAGATAATCTTATTTTATTTTATTTTATTTTATTTTATTTTATTTTACTTTATTTTATTTTATTTTATTTTATTTTATTTTATTTTATTTTATTTTATTTTATTTTATTTTATTTTATTTTATTTTATTTTATTTTATTTTATTTTATTTTATTTTATTTTATTTTATTTTATTTTATTTTATTTTATTTTATTTCATTTTATTTTATTTTATTTTATTTTGTTTTATTTTATTTTATGTTATTTTATTTTATTTTATTTTATTTTATTTTATTTTATTTTAGTTTATTTATTTTTATTTTATTTTATTTTATTTTATTTTATTTTACTTTATTTTATTTTATTTTATTTTATTTTATTTTATTTTATTTTATTTTATTTTATTTTATTTTATTTTATTTTATTTTATTTTATTTTATTTTATTTTATTTTATTTTATTTTATTTTATTTTATTTTATTTTATTTTATTTTATTTTATTTTATTTCATTTTATTTTATTTTATTTTATTTTGTTTTATGTTATTTTATTTTATTTTATTTTATTTTATTTTATTTTATTTTATTTTATTTTATTTTATTTTATTTTATTTTATTTTATTTTATTTTATTTTATTTTATTTTATTTTATTTTATTTTATTTCATTTTATTTTATTTTATTTTATTTTGTTTTATGTTATTTTATTTTAGTTTATTTATTTTTATTTTATTTTATTTTATTTTATTTTATTTTACTTTATTTTATTTTATTTTATTTTATTTTATTTTATTTTATTTTATTTTATTTTATTTTATTTTATTTTATTTTATTTTATTTTATTTTATTTTATTTTATTTTATTTTATTTTATTTTATTTTATTTTATTTTATTTTATTTTATTTTATTTTATTTTATTTTATTTCATTTTATTTTATTTTATTTTATTTTGTTTTATGTTATTTTATTTTATTTTATTTTATTTTATTTTATTTTATTTTATTTTATTTTATTTTATTTCATTTTATTTTATTTTATTTTATTTTGTTTTATGTTATTTTATTTTATTTTATTTTATTTTATTTTATTTTATTTTATTTTATTTTATTTTATTTTATTTTATTTTATTTTATTTTATTTTATTTTATTTTATTTTATTTTATTTTATTTTATTTTATTTTATTTTATTTTATTTTATTTTATTTTATTTTATTTTATTTTATTTTATTTTATTTTATTTTATTTTATTTTATTTTATTTTATTTTATTTTATTTTATTTTATTTTATTTTATTTTATTTTATTTTATTTTATTTTATTTTATTTTATTTTATTTTATTTTATTTTATTTTATTTTAATTTATTTTATTTTATTTTATTTTATTTTATTTTATTTTATTTTATTTTATTTTATTTTATTTTATTTTATTTTATTTTATTTTATTTTATTTTATTTTATTTTATTTTATTTTATTTTATTTTATTTTATTTTATTTTATTTTATTTTATTTTATTTGATTTTATTTTATTTTATTTTATTTTATTTTATTTGATTTTATTTTATTTTATTTTATTTTATTTTATTTTATTTTATTTTATTTTATTTTATTTTATTTTATTTTATTTTATTTTATTTTATTTTGTTTTATTTTATCTTATTTTATTTTATTTTATTTTTCATTTTGTTGTTTTAGTTGAGATTATTTTGTTTTAATTTATTTTATTTTATTTTATTTTATTTTATTTTATTTTATTTTATTTTATTTTATTTTATTTTATTTTATTTTATTTTATTTTATTTTATTTTATTTTATTTTATTTTATTTTACTTTATTTTATTTGAACAATTAACTTTAGCAATCTCTCTTGCATATCTGGAATGTACCAATATCAACGTCTTACAATTTTAGCACATAACTTCCAACACCATTTTCTGATGCGTAACTACTAGACAAAATGCAATGCAAAAATTAAGTGCAAAATGCTATCAATACACTTCAATGGAAAAACACAAACCCCAATCTACTGGTTTAAAATACGAAATGCTCTGTGTGGGCAAATTGCAAAGTACAAAATGACATTAGACACCAATCATGGTGGACTAAGCAGAAAAGCAACAAGCAACAAGTTTGGAATGGGGAATTGAAATGTGTGACATTTTTGAAATATATCAATCTAATTGAAGTTGAAATTACGCTCTGGGTGGAGCACACATATTGAGTGGCAAAGCCTGTAGCTATACTGCAGTTAAGTAATAAGAGGGAACGCCAAACAGTAAAAAGAGATTACAAATTTAATCTCCTATTTTATTTATTAAATAAAATGGTGAAAGTTGAAATAAATTTTTTAATTATTTAAAATTTTCAAAAATATCATTTCCAAAGCGCTATGTATCAATGGAAACTGTATAACCTTAAATACAAATATGGATTAATTTCGATATATGTATTATCACACAAGCTTCATATTATGTTGCTCATACGCCATGGCACACCTCATGATTAACTGGCTAATTAAGTTTGTGTAATAACCTCAGGACGCTGATGTATCGTCATTTTTGGTGTTATGTGTATGATGAAATGAAATTATGAAAGATCGCGCGCAGTTTATTACTTACTTATTTAAGCATTAAGCTGTTGTTGAGGAGTTTTGGGTAACACTAGGCAAACCATTTTTTTTTTTTTTATTTTTTTTTTTTTTTATTTAAAAAAGTTTAATTTTTTTTTCCAAATAAGCTAACCTCGTCCAGGTTATATATTTTCATAATAAAAAAAAAAAAAAAAAAAATTATTATTTTTTTTTGCTCAGTCTAATATGAAGTCCATCACAGTAAACTTTTGCCTTTGAATGATTCCCAGAAATTATTTACTTTCAACACCTTTCACTTATGATTAAGTATCTCGAACTCATAACACACAAATATGCTAGCTTTTGCCATACTCGCTTGTCGTTTCAAGCTTTGCTTTCATCTGGTTGTGCTTGCCATGCTGTTCAATATCATAAATCAGTGATGGCCTCGATGTAGTTTATTTAATGCCACCAATAGTGCCCTTTCATATCAACCACAAACATTAATAAGACTGGACTTATGTGAGTACAGTAAAGTGAGTATAGGTATAAAGTTTCCATGGTCACACATTTCTGTATGTAGCCGAGATATACATATATTACACAACATTTTTAATATAGATTTATGTGTGAATATATACATATGTATGTATGTATATGTGAATAATAATTGATATTTTTACGTAGCATGATAAGCTAAAAATAATATGAGAATCGTTTTATAAGATCTGAAGTGAAAGTAGTTAGTGTTACCGCTGAATAAAATTAAGTGCCATGGGGAGAAATTTCTCACAAAATTTTCCTCAAAAATTAATTGTACTGTGGGAGTCTAATATGGAACTTGTCAAAGCTAAAATTTTGATAAATAAATTTTAGAAATCATAAATAAAAAAAGTTACAAAAAGTTAGAAAGTTTGAGTATTTTTTTAAAGACAAAAAAATAAAGAAATTTAATGGCGAACTTTTTAAATTTTTTTTCTGCCCAACCTAATGTTATTTTAAAAGTGCATACAAATCATGTGCAACAAGAAATTTCTCACAAAATTTTCGTCAAAAATTAATTGCACTGTGGGAGTCTAATATGGAACTTCTCAAAGCTAAAATTTTGATAAATAAATTTTAGAAATCATAAATAAAAAAAGTTACAAAAAGTTAGAAAGTTTGAGTATTTTTTTAAAGACAAAAAAATAAAGAAATTTAATGGCGAACTTTTTCAATTTTTTTTCTGCCCAACCTAATGTTATTTTAAAAGTGCATACAAATCATGTGCAACGAGAAATTTCTTACAAAATTTTCGTCAAAAATTAATTGTACTGTGGGTGTCTAATATTGAACTTCTCAAAGCTAAAATTTTGATAAATAAATTTTAGGAATCATAAAAAAAAGATACAAAAAGTAAGAAAGTTTGAGTGCTTTTGTAAAGACAAAAAAAAATTAGAAATTTAGTGCAGAACTTTTTCAATTTTTTTTTTCGACCCAACCTAATGTTATTTTAAAAGAGCATACAAATCATGTGCAACGAGAAATTTCTCACAAAATTTTCGTCAAAAATTAATTGTACTGTGGGTGTCTAATATTGAACTTCTCAAAGCTAAAATTTTGATAAATAAATTTTAGGAATCATAAAAAAAGATAAAAAAAGTAAGAAAGTTTGAGTGCTTTTGTAAAGACAAAAAAATTAAGAAATTTAATGGCGAACTTTTTAAATTTTTTTTCCGACCCAACCTAATGTTATTTTAAAAGTGCATACAAATCATGTGCACGTGTGTAAACTTCTTTGAAAAAATTTATGTATGAATGTAATTAATAAGTTGGCTTATTCAGGTGAAAGAGCTATTAAATTATATCAAATTTATTACAATTGAAAGCTTAAAACATATTTCGTTGAACAAGTTCTTAACTGCTTCTGTAAAAATCTCACATCTCAGCATTCATAAAAAACTTCAGTGTGGTTTTTATTAAGAAATTCTCTTGGTGCACATACATTTCTTCATAGCTACTTGTAAACTGTAGCCTTACTTGTTTATGTTGCTTAAAAATATTTTTTGTAATGTAATTAAATTTTTTTTCGACTGAACTTACATGAATAGGCAGCCAACATATTGCGAATGCGAGCACAACAACAACAACCATACGTGTTACACGTCGTTTACCCTTCCTAAAGTAAATGAAAAAAACGAAGGAAGAGAGAAGAAAAACAAGAAAATATAATATAAGAATTAATTGAAATTGTAGTATTTGTTTTGTGAAATTATGGTTCAAGTAATGTTAAGCTGAATTAGCGCAAAACATGGAGAAATTTTGATTAAAAATTGTTGATTTATTGCAAATTGCTACATCCGGCCAAGCTTCATAGCGCCTTAGAACTGTAACAGATTGAGGCCAATTGCAATCTTTGTATGTATCTTCTGAAGTAGTTGAAATATTGAACTAAATCACAACGCTTATTGCAGCGCTCAGCAGCACCTTTCATTTGATATCCATATTGTACTAAAATATTTTGGCTCAACCTGGTCCATATAATGGTCGATAACTCCGAAACTGTTCGAGTTATAGCATTATGAGATATTTTAGACTTTAAGTTAGACATCTGGAAATGCAACGGTGGTAGTCTGATCTAAATAAATTCAACAGTTTTTGAGTGATGCGCGAACAAACATACAGACAAACATACAAAAATTCTAAAAACTGTTGCTTTGGTTTCTTTTAGACCAATAATAGCTTCTCCATGGTTTTGTTTTTGTATATATGCAATGTAGATACAGAAATTCACACCTGTTACGATTTTATTATAATAGAGGTAACAAAACAACAAAAAGAATATGCAGTAAGAATGTTTTCCAAAAAAAGTGTACAAATTCCAAGAAATATTTTTAACAACTACTTCGCGTATTAAATTATTCTTTACCGTTGCGAAAATACTTACACATTTCCTTGCTAAAAGTAAATGCAACAATAACGGCCGCATTAAGCAGAATTTACCAATAATATCAACATTCAAATCTTCGTATCACGCATACATATGTGCACATATGTATGTAAATCCATAAGAATTTTTGTTAGGAGTTTTTTATTGACTGGCAAGAATCGTTGGATTGATGGGCTTAAATGGATTTTCCTTAATGCGAGCACGTAACGCTCAATGGCTACTAAATGTTTTTATGCAGATTTTTTATTTACGCACATATTTCATAAATGCCACATGCCTATGTGCTCTTACATACATACATATGTATTTATACTAGTGCAGACAATCCCGAAACTTTTGAAAATTTCAGCATTTTAGCTAAATTTTCTTTTTTTGCGTCTTTGCGCATGTCGTTGTAGCAAGGAAAATTGTAAGAAAGGTCATTTTAGCGCAAAAATGCGTTCAAACTAACAGTTTAAAAAATTTGTGTAAATCTGTCTGTATGTTTGTTCGCGCATCACACAAAAACTGCTAAATAAATTTCGATCAGACTACCAGCGTTGCATTACTAGGTAACAAACGTAAAGTTTAAAATATCTCCCACTACTATCACTCGTATGGTTTCAGAGTTGTGGACTGATATGTGGAACCGGGTACCCTAATGCGATAGCACAATATGCGTATCAAATAAAAGGTGGTTATGAATGCTGTAATAAGCGTTGTGATAAAGTTCAATATCTCGATCGGTTTCGGAGTTATATCGCAGAAAATCAAATTAAATCTATTATCTGAGTTTTGAGTTGGCTAGACTTTTTAGTTGTTACATAAATGATGGTTTGAAAACAAATAACGAAAGTACTCGTATACATAAACATGACCGTAATTTCCGAACCGGTACTACTCGTATTTTAATATGCTGTGTTTCGGTACTTGAAAATATTTTCAAGTATTAAAAGTGCTTACGCATGCTTTTATACGGCCAATCAACATATGGATAGCTTCATAATTCAATGCAAAAGCACATTTCGTTATTGAACGCACACATATTTTCTGCTTACGCATAACGAACTGAATACAAATTAGAGTGTGTGAATAATAAAAAAAGTTCTTTGGACACGTTTCAGAACAACTTTCTCACATTTAAGTTTATATATTTTGCTTGCGTTGTGCAACTATTGCGTAGGATATGAAAGTTTAATTTGAAAAAATATTTCTTATTCAAAAGACACACTCTAATGTACGAAATTCTACTGTTAATCTGAAGAGGATCAATGGAAGAAAAAGCGTAGTACTTTAATACGCATGAATGGCTATCACTTGTTAACAATCTACCCGGATATACTCGTATGTGGTAGTATGTACATATGTATGTGTGGATTAAACATCAGACGGATTCGCATTTTTTGACTTTCAAAAAAGCTTTCTACTATAAGGTATGGTTGCAAAGAGACTACAGATTTATTATATTTGAAGCTAAGTTTGAAGAAATTGAAACTTGAAGATCTTAAGACGCTGGGAATATTAAATTTGCTTAACAATCACTTACATATATTCTTCCTATAAACGTCTGAGTACTGAGTCTGTTTAAACTTCTTGAAATACGCCATAATGATTGAGCAACCTATATTTACTGATACCTCCAAGCTCGAGACCGAAAAATCGTCTCGTCCCGGTTCGGGACAAATGAAAAAAAAAAAAAAACATTTGACATTTTTTCAGAATGAAAACGAATAATTATATTAATGTCTCTTTGCAATGATTTAATTTTCGTCGACTACTTTTTGGTAGTTATCGATTCTATGATCGACTTCAATAAAAATACATTAATATAAGTCGATTTTTCCTTTTAAAAATCGATGTTATTCTTAACAAAAAAAGTCAATATTGAATTGTCTGAAACGAATGTTCACATCCCTAAAAATGGGGAAAGAAAACAAGTGTAGCATGACTTGGCTTTTCTCGTTGCTCTTATTTGAAACCATTTGTATGTAGCTTAAAAACCTTTGCTCTGGCATACTTAATTTCTCAAAGTCGCCCAAACAGTTAAGCGCCCATAAATGATGATAATGATGGTGATGATGATGAAGGTATAAAGTAGATATGTTTACAGGCTGCCTTTTATTTCTGCCTACGATTTCTAATTCTTATAGATTCTTTTTTTTTAATTTCGGAATGAGAAAAAATCGATAATTCTTTAAAAATTTCGGAGCGTTAAAAAATTGATTATTTCCTTAAAATTTTCGGATTGAGAAAAATTCGATTATTTTCATAAAAATCGATTTTCAACTAATCGCATTATCTCTAAACAAAATTATTCTAGGTAAGAGAAGTTATCTTAATTTACTTTTTGGCACAGTCCAATTTGCACCATAATAGGATGAAGATATGTAAGTATGCCAAAAAGTTGTGGAAAAGTTCAGTTTTCAATCAGGGGCCCTTTTATATGCCACTTTCGTAATTTGCTTACCTTGATTCCGCTGATGGCTTACATCCGGGCGCAGTTCTCCATAAACGAGCCAGCATACACATATACAAAAGAAATATCAACATCAATGGCGTGACATAAGACGAGGCACAAAAGGACACCTGCAGAGAAAGAATAAAGAAGAAAAGAAGAAGAAAAAAAATAAGATTGGTTAATCGCGGGGAAAATATTTGAAAAAAGTTTACTAGCGAAAAAGTATTTTTTATCTTTCATGAGTATATGAAATGGTATAAAAATAAAATAATAATTATTCTATGTTATGTTATGTTATGTTATGTTATGTTATGTTATGTTATGATATGTTATGTTATGTTATGTTATGTTATGTTATGATATGTTTTGTTATGTTATGTTATGTTATGTTATGTTATGTTATGTTATGTTATGTTATGTTATGTTATGTTATGTTATGTTATGTTAGGTTATGTTATGTTATGTTATGTTATGTTATGTTATGTTACGTTATGTTATGTCATGTTATGTTATGTTATGTTATGTTATGTTATGTTATTATATTTTAAAATATCCATGACTATAATTTATTTTTTTTTAATTTTATTGTCATTTGTATCATGTCTTCTTACTCCTTTTTGAAAATGTTTTCGGTTCCTATCATTTTGAGCTATGCTTTTATCTGAATTGAATGTGCAGCATTTTTACCTCACGGTCTCATGCGAAGACACGGTATTCTGCCAAGTCTGCATTTTTCTCCCATTTGTGTCCGTCTCTCACAACTAGGTACCTGACATTACGAAAAGTGCATGAAAGACCGCACAGAAGTCACAATAAAGCGATAAGAGGATGTCATAAAACGTGCAAAATAAATTTCTTAATTTCAATCGAAAAATAACTTATATTCCATTTATTTAAAGTAGCTACCAAACATTTCCTATAAACAAAAAACAATCAAAGCTTTTATGATGAAAATTTATGTCCTTTTTTGCAGACGAAAAAGTGAATTTTATTTCCGATTAAACGTGAGAGTTGAATATTTCTGAATGAGTGCAGATTTTCCATTTAAAAAAGCATGAAAAATGAGATAATAATTTTTTTGCAAATAATGGAAACTACTTAAATGCCAGCTGTGTCACCCAGTGAGTCCTTTCATGCGTCTTTAAATGCAGACGACAGCTAATTTTTTTTTTTTATGATTTAAAGCAATTCCCTTTAGTATTATTTTCGATGGGTTCTTTGTTAATCACATCCTACTGTGATATGCCTGAATTAATACACAAACTGCAATGAATTCAATAGAAAGCGACAGATTCTGCCTACACACAGTTGGATATTTACTGTAGTAGATAAGAGACGCTTCAACTTGTGCTTATTACCATTCGAGCGTACAACCGAAAGAGAAGAACATTTATGTAACAAAAATTATAAAAAAAAACACAAATTGAATAAATGATAAATAACATAGAAATAAAACAATCAGCCAACGAATGAAAATGTAGCTAATTGGAAGGTAGCAACAATTTAAAAAAATTAAAAAGGAACGAATTCAAAATTGCTGACGTGTTTAAGAGAAATATACGTAATATGAATGGAAAGATAAGCCAAAACCAACTTAAAAAGCAAATTGAAAGCAAACTTTATACCTTCATTATCATCATTATCGTCATTTGTGAGTGCTTAACTGTCTGAGAAAATTTAGCTGTAGCGAATTTAAGTACAAAGTCACTGCTTTCAAAAGAAAAAAACAGACAACCTTCAACTTTTATCAATTCAGATACCAACTAAAATAAAACAAAATAAATTAAAATAAAACAAAATAAAATAAAATAAAATAAAGTAAAATAAAATAAAATAAAATAAAATAAAAGTAAATAAAATAAAATAAAATAAAATAAAATAAAATAAAATTAAATAAAATAAAATAAAATAAAATAAAATAAAATTAAATAAAATAAAATAAAATAAAATAAAATAAAATAAAATAAAATAAAATAAAATAAAATAAAATAAAATAAAATAAAATAAAATAAAATAAAATAAAATAAAATAAAATAAAATAAAATAAAATAAAATAAAACAAAATAAAATAAAATAAAACAAAATGAAATAAAATAAAATAAAATAAAATAAAATAAAATAAAATAAAATAAAATAAAATAAAATAAAATAAAATAAAATAAAATAAAACAAAATAAAATACAATAAAACAAAATGAAATAAAATAAAATAAAATGAAATAAAATAAAATAAAATAAAATAAAATAGAATAAAATGAAACAAAATAAAACAAAATAAAATAATTTGAAATAAAATGAAATAAAATAAATTATTATAAAGTGGTTATACAATTCATTCAAAAGGTTAGTAGCAATTTCAAAGCAAGCTGTTTCCTCAGCGCATAAAATACCTACACAAATCTAAATAAAGTATAATGGAAACCTTAAATACCAAAAACAAATACGTCAATAGAGATTGCTTTGAGCAGTGGTTGCTCATACGACATGGTGTACGAATAACAGCAAAAATGTGGTTATTACTTATCTAA
>OX608081.1:30856495-30953995 GCA_951509765.1 Sphenella marginata | reverse complement strand
CAAAATGTCAAACTTTTATTTTGAAATATTTTAAATAAAATAAAATTAGTACCGGCACAGCTAACATCATAGTTATTTTGAACATTCTTTTAATTTTTTTTATTTAATATCCCGTAAGAAATAAATTGAATTTTACGCTAACAATTGCAGCGCTGTCAAAAAAGCAACTCTGAAAATCAGGTAAACGTAGCTGTTTATTATTTTGCTTTCTTCTGTCAAACACACTGACTACGAGGCAACACGAAGCTTATTATTACTATTTTGCACTTATTCGAATTAGAATTCCATTGTATCCTTGAAAATACAAAACCCAAAAAAAAAATCAAATCAAATCGAAATTCTCAAACACAAAATCCAATAAACATTAATCATATGACAATATAAACATACATAGACATAAACGAATAATAGAGTTAGAGAAGCAAAATAAATTGCAGCAAAAACATAATTTTAGAATGGATGCAGAAGAGCATGGAATATATAAATATATACAGCCATACATACATACATATATATAAAATAATATGAATAAAATTATCATCTATTCATTAACAAACATATTTATGTATTTCTTCCAACGGCAGATGGTCTAGGTGTTTTTTTGGGCCAACCCCCCTACGGAAACCGAAAAGTCATACTTTTCAGCAACTGTGAATAAAAGATGTGCTCGAGGTTTTTTAAGAACCCCTCGTCCCAAAATCCTGGATCCGCCACTGATGTCTAAATATACCACCACCTTGTCATCATGCAGCAAGTGAAACATTAAATTTTGTTCAGTTTAAAAAAATAAAATTTATTAGTAAAGTTGTTCCAAAATTGCTTGGACTTCGAACTATGGGACCAAATGGACTCAGCTTACTAACTTAGGAAAATATGAGTACCCGAAGAGAATATCTGTGCATCCATAATTTGGTTTTATATAACACTAGATGATCCTTCATTTCGAATAAGAGCCTTTCGGATAATGTGTTTAGCGGGCTACCGTCGATTCCGGAAATGGCCTGAGAGTAAAATCAGTGCACCTTCAAAACTTCAACAAAATTTTTTTATTCCTTCCGCAACAAAGAGTGTTACAAAACAATTTTCACAAAAAGTTCCAAAAAATAATATTTCACTCAACGTAAACAGAAACGTCATCGATCGTCAGTGTTGCGTCCTAAATTTAAAAAAAAATGTTTTGTAATTTTCTTGGCTATTCTCCTTTCTTGGGCGAAGAAAAATCTGAATTAGTGTGAATCATTAAAATCGGTCAAAGCGTTCTTGAGTTATAAGGGTAGTATCTATGGGACTATTAACATTCTTAAATTAGCTTATGAATTTTTGAAATGAACAAATTTCAATTTATTTTATCAACTTAAAATACATACATACATATGTATGTAGATAGTATGTGTCTTTATTTTTTTTAGATTTTACTAAATGAAATTTTTTGATTAACCCTCCGATGAGTGACAGTTCTGAACTTGTGAAAAGGTCCCTACGGACCTTTTTTTGTAAATCATGTTTTTTTCATTTAAAAAATTTATTTTGATTTTTTTTTTGTTTTTATTGTTTATAACTAAATTCTACATACAAAAATTATAAAAAAAAATTATAATGATGCGCAAAAACATGCATTTATTAGTGAAATTCAGTTCAAGGTCAATACTGACCTACTCACACGGTCGCGTACTATTCTCACTAAAACCTCAATAACTCCTAAAGTAATTAGCCGATCGGCTTGATTTTTTTCCAAAAGATGCGCAACAAAATACAGAGTAACTTTGGGGGAGTTGTAGTGGCTAAAGTAGGAGTAATTTCAGTTTGAAAAGGTAAACAGGTCCCTAGGGACCTTCTCAGGGTTAACCATTTCAAAATTGATAAATAAAAATTAAAAATTTCATTTCAAACAAAAAAACACAGTAAAATAAATATAAATTTATAATACCATTTTTGAGGCTATTGAAAACTCAACAATAATCTTAAATATTAATACAATAAAAATTTGTATTTTAAATAAAAACAAAGTACCCTAAAGTGTGTAACGCCAATCTCTTCTATATATATTCAGATTATTTTTTAAAATGATCTGATATTTCTTGTAAAACTGTTCACCGATTGAAATAAAAACATTATTATTAAATTAATCTTATACATATATAAAATTCGGGTTGGGTACAATATGATTTTGGTTCAAAATTCTGTATTTAAAATTCTGTATTGCGGAACACTGTAATTTTAAATTCTGTAAATCAAAATTATGTATTGGCAGTATTTTGTTTTGCAAAATTCTGTATTGAAAAACCGGAAGAGCATATGGATAAATAAAAAAAGTGCGCACTTTTTTATTTATCCATATGCTCTTCCGGTTTTTCAATACAGAATTTTGCAAAACAAAATACTGCCAATACATGACTTGTCTTGACCCATATGGTTTCCTATATTATCAAAACAGATTTACATAAAGCAAATGTACATATGTTTGTATGTATTTATAGCTTCAGAAACAATGTGAATGAAATTCGAGCAACCCTGCTAAAAAAATATTGTAGAATAATTCCAATATTTTCTGTATACTTCATTCAAATACCTAACTGTTTTAATCAATTCCCATTCTTTCATTGTACGTTTTTATACCCAGCGTACTAGTACTAGTGCAAGGGTATTATAACTTTGTTGGGATAACGGTTGGTTGTACAGGTATAAAGGAATCGAGATAGATATAGACTTCCATATATCAATATGATCAGGATCGATAAACAAATTTGATTGAGCCATGCCCGTACGTCTGTCCGTTAACACCATAACTTGAGCAAATAATGAGATATCTTCACCAAATTCGGCATGCGTACTTATTTGGGTTCAGAATAGATTGGTATTGAAAATGGGTAAAATCGGACCGAAAAACGTATAAAACGGGTTAATTCAATATCAGAAGCAGCTACAATGATAAAATTTGCAATATGTATTGATTTAGATGTTCTAAGGCCTATTTTATCAAATTTTTTGAAAAGGGGCGTGGCACCGCCCACATATATTCGAAGAAATTTTAAAATTTTGACTCTTAATAACTTCAGAACAGTTTATGCTAGTATAACGAAATTTTGTAGAGGGCACACTATTGTTCTGTTAAATTCAGATATAGAAAAAAACGAAATCGCTTCGCAACCACGGCTACTTTTTCATAAAAGTTATATTGAAAGGAGGTGGAAATATTGAAAAGTCCATATCTAATTAACTGATATATAATAATATAATTTGGTACATACATCAATTTTCATATTCTTTACATTATTTTTGCAAAATTTCTGTTTCTATAAAATCGGAATTCCATTATTCATAAAATAAATGTGCTATTCAGGTAAGCGTGCTTATCAGGCTATCTGCTTATTTGGTTGTATTTTTACAGCATTTTGATCGAAAATAATTTTGATTCCAGAATTTTAATATACAGAATTTCAGTTCTCCATCATTTTGATCATACAGAATTTTAAGTACAGAAAATTGAACCAAAAGAATTTAGGCTGGACAGAATTTTTTTTCTGATTTTTACAGAATTTTCATCCAAAAGAATTTTGAAAAGCAGAATTTAGTACCTCTCCCATAAAATTCTCGTGTCACAGTTTTTGAAACCATACTCCTCCGAAACGGCTTGACCGATTCTCATAAAATTTTGTGAGCATATTGAGTAGGTCTGAGAATCGACCAACATCTATTTTTCATTATTCTGGGAAGTGGACCAGGGACCGAAATATTCCAAACTTTTCTGTTTATGGTGCGATTTCCTTCAAATTTGGTACAAAGGTACCACTCTACTTTTGTTTAAATTCTGGCTTTCTTTTTTTCCGGGAAGCGGACCAGGGACCGAAATTTTCCAAACTTTTTTATTTATGGTGCGATTTTTTTCAAATTTGGTACAAAGGTACCACTCTACTTTTGTTAAAATTCGGACTTTCTTTTTTTCCGGGAAGCGGACCAGGGACCGAAATTTTCCAAACTTTTTTATTTATGGTGCGATTTTCTTCAAATTTGGTACAAAGGTACCACTCTACTTTTGTTAAAATTCGGGCTTTCTTTTTTTCCGGGAATTGGATCAGGGACCGAAATATTCCAAACTTTTTTATTTATCTTGCGATTTTTTCCCTAAATTTGGGCAGTACAACGTCTGCCGGGCCCTTCTAGTTTTGTATAAATTTTGAATTCCCCACAAAATTTTTTTGAATTAAAATTTCGTCAAGTGGGTTGTACTAAACTTAACAAGTTTTCGTATGGTTTTTCGACCAACAAATTTTTTTTATAAATTTTATTTTCAAAAGTTTTTTTACTTTATTCTGTTTATACAAATAAGAGTATAGAGTTTACATTTCCATGTACGAAATAAATTCAAATTATAATAAAAATTAATTTTAATTTATTTTACACCAAAATGTAATTTTTTTTTTGGTAGATATAGACTCTCGATTTTTCTGCACTTTTTGGTACATCCCAATCGAAGTAGTTTCATACAACTGTTTCCATATGAACTACGCATACTATGGACTACTTACTAATTTTTCTTTGTAATCAAAATGTTTGCTTTCTTACATTTCTTTTGCTAATATATTTCTGCATTTATGCGTCGACACTTGCTTGCGTATTTTACTTACGCGCGCCTTACACTTCATTGCTGTCAGTTGTTATCATTGTTTTATTTTTATTTTTTTATTAAATCAATTTTGATATCATTTGTCACAATTGTAATTGCTAGAAAGTGAAAGAAATTGCTAGCTTAAAGAAAATTGCATGTCACGGCTTGCTAATGGCTTTTGCCATTTTTCTTTTTACCCTCATATTCTTTACATTCTGTGTGCTCTTTGTGACAATTTTCCTTTGAAAATTGCCTTGAACATCAAGCAGGCTTATAGTCAAGGTTTTGATAACTACCTTGTCCGGTAGAAAGATACAGATAGCTCAGCGTAGACTTTGTTGCTCTGGTTGTAGTATACAACCATTTCTCCTACAGAAGATTTCAAGAGCGATATGTGGGCGACATGAGTGGAAGCCTCTGGATGTCCTTTTTTTCTCGTTTAGCTTACCTTTTAAGATTCTCTTAGCCTTTCTCTTCCTTCTTTCCCTGCTATTACATTTTTCCTTTCCGGTTATCTTTCCCTTTCAATGATTTTTCCTTTTCCCTAACCCTTTTCATTTTGATTCTCATTTGCCCTTTCATTTCTCTATACTTTCCTATTTCCAATTATCATAGATAGAAATGGACATTTACTATTTTCTCTATTTTCCTCTCTCTTTCTGTCCCCTCTCTTCTTCTTACTTTGCTCTTATCCCTAGCCATATCAACCACTCTTTAAACTTGTAATGATCTCTCTTCAGCTCTCTACAGATTATAATATTTAAATACCTAGAAGTATTCTAAAACATATTAAACTAAATACCTGAAAAGCGGCAAGATTCCATCTTTCCTCATGCGCCGAGAAGACACACGCTGTATAATTTCGTCCTTTGAAATGATAGAGCTGTACCGAGTGTGATAACGCCACTGGAATAGCTGTCGTCACTATGAGTATCCAAGCGAATATAATGGCACTAAAAATAAAATGAAAGCAAATTTAAAAAAAAAAAAAAATCTAAAAACTACTCTAACAATCAAATTTTGTTTCGCACTTAAAAAGTGAAACCAGCAATTAAAAATGTTCAAGAACAAAGAAAGTGCCAACTAAAAAAAAACGGAAGTGCATAAGATATTGTTGTTGGCATATAAAAGGTATTCGTTGGCACACAAATACAAAGTTACTCATGTTTCAATTGTTTAAAAGCGCTCGACTATACTCACAGCGTTGCATTACGTTCGGTGCGCAGTGACATGCTCGTTACAGGGTGCACAACGGCCAAGAAACGATCCAAAGACATTAAAACCAAAGTATAAACGCTGCCATGACATGTCACCACAATCATGTACTGTACAAATTGGCACCATAAATTGCCGAATGGCCATTCGGGTAGCACGTAATCGGTGGCGGTGAAGGGCACACAAAAGATAACGAAAAGTATATCCGAAATCGCTAAATTAATGATGAGTAGGTTTGTTGTGGAGCGCATTTGTTGGTTAACCACGACCACTGTAATGGAGGAGAGAATGGAAAGATAGCGTAAATTAAATTAAAGGCTTAGACTTAGTCTACGGATAGATATCTAATATTGAATTATTTGAATTTTAAAGCAATGATATTTTTAATCATAAACATAACATAACATAACATAACATAACATAACATAACATAACATAGCATAACATAACATAACATAACATAACATAACATAACATAACATAACATAACATAACATAACATAACATAACATAACATAACATAACATAACATAACACAACATAACATAACATAACATAACATAACATAACATAACATAACATAACATAACATAACATAACATAACATAACATAACATAACATAACATAACATAACATAACATAACATAACATAACATAACATAACATAACATAACATAACATAACATAACATAACATAACATAACATAACATAACATAACATAACATAACATAACATAACATAACATAACATAACATAACATAACATAACATAACATAACATAACATAACATAACATAACATAACATAACATAACATAACATAACATAACATAACATAACATAATATTAAATTTTTAACCACTGTTCGATTTCTATTTTAATTAAATTGATATGCAAGATACACTTGCTTACACACAACATAACCAGTTCTTGGTACTTTTCTCACTTTTCCCAATTATTAAACTTAATAATGACACATCCTAATCCCTCACTTTTTTCATACACCTCTACCTCACCCCCACATCAGAAAGGTGTGGTCAGCATTGACCTTGCTATATACTTACATTCATTTACTATACGGAAATCAAGCAAATTCTCTATTTGGCTGGTTCATGGAGTGGTAAGGCCGACGCCATATCTATCAATAGTTATGCCGCTTTCTTTCTCTTATTTGAAATTGTAGGATATTTGTTTGTTTTCATCGAAGCATAATGTAGCTATTGTTTTCATTGTTATCATATTCGTCAATTAAATGCCTTGAGGCGTAGCAATTGTTTACAAACCTTTTCCATTGCTTTATTGTTAGTGCCACCTTCCCTTCCTCACCCCTCATATATGTACCTGCTTTCGATACATATTTAATCTCGCATTAATAATTCAACTAACAGCCCATTTATTTTACGAATCTCTCATTCTTATTATTTTTTGGCAACACTAATAAATCTTATAGCAAATTCCAAAGCTTTCCTTGTCTCTTGTTAGCAATTTATTTCTTTTAGAAAAATGTGAAAAGAGATAAGCTACCCTTTAGGGCGAACTCTCTTGTTCTGAATTGGTGTGCTTGTAGTGCATTTGGAAACATGAATGATTCGTCTCATGATGTAGTTCTACCGGAAAGTTTACGAGTTACATAGATAACTTTGGTAATTTTTATTGGAGTTTTTTGGAATAGACTTCGGAAGTAATTTTGGATTAATGGGAATTTTTTGTAACTGTTTCGAGACTTTTTTAAAAATATTTTGGAATGGTTCTCGAGACTTTTTTTTATGACTTGATAACCTTTTTGGGACTTTTTCGCCATCTCTTCTGGATGAATTTCTGAGCTTTTCAGCACCATTCTGGAACTTATATCGTTTTTGATCCTTTTTTTTTGGTTTTTGGGGACACTTTTCGGATCAGTTTGTGGCTATTTTGATAAATTCGGAATGTATTGGTATTTGAAATAAATTCGAGATCGAGACTATGTCTCTACTTTTTAGCGTCATTTCGGAATTATTTTCGGGAATTTTTCGAGACCTTTTTGACAACTTTTTCGGTATATTTTCAAGTTTATCTGGGGCTTGTTTCGAAGCAGTTTCCAGAAGTCTTGGATATTGCATCGTGATTGTTGATTTCGGGACATTTTTTGATAGTTTCGGGATTAGTTAGGGAACTTTTATAGGCCATTTGTGGAAGTTAGCTTTCATCACTTCAACCAAACTTTTTATTATTTGGAAACAACAAAAAGAAGACGTAGCAAGCGAGAAGCGACACCAAAGAGGATAAAAAAGATGGAAATGAAAACCTGAATGCATTGTCATCAACCAGTGGCTACTGAACAAATAAACAAAGTCGCCAATGGTCGCTCTGCAATATCTAGTTTTGAAGCGAGGATCAGCAGAGCACAAAAAAAAAACACAAAAAAAAAAGCACAAAGAAAAACACGAAATGCTGATGTAGACGAAGGCCCAAAAAACGTGCAAAAAAGAAGAGGTCGAGCGGCAAATGTGACTACAAACTCAGCATACACAAAGCGATGGGAATGTGAAATTCTAATACAACCTGCTTGGTTGCAATTACCGTTTTAGTTATCTCATCATCATCATATATGTATGTACATGCGGCCAGAGCACGTCAGTTATACAGCTCTCACTTTAAGCGTCTAGGGAATAAAGACTTGCCCCCGCTGCAACATCCTCATCGAACAAGTTTGAAATGCAATGCAAACATTTTTCTCTTTTAAGGGGAGTGGGGGTATTAGCGGTCCAGCATGCCTACCTCTGTGCATGCACTTACATATGTATTATGCATATATGTATTAGAATATATAAAAATGTTTCAAGGTAAATGACTTTTTCTCAACGTACATACATATATATTATTGTCACATCAGCAAAAATGTAAGGGATTGGCAAGTGGACAGCTTTGGGTGTGCGACATTGTTGTACAATTTTTAACAATGGAAATGTACCTTATACAAGTATATATGTACATATATACAACTTATGTATGTAAAATTAAATATGTTTGTGTGATACTTGAGTAAGTAGGCACTTGAGCGAAGAATTTGTAACTTGCATTCATCTTTGCTGTGTCGCATCTGTGTAACTTTTATGTAATTTAACCATTTGTATGTATGTATGTATGTATTTATCACTGTAGTATTGTAGTTGTAGTAGTTAGTAGTACTTTTGAGCAACCCAAGAGAACAAAGGTGCTCGAGCAGGTAACACGTGAGCACACGTGTAATATTTCAAGAGTTACTAAAAATAAATCTTTAAGCTGTACAATGCCTTTTGCCTACTTTAAGCTGATGCAGCGATTTTTATTTCCTTAATTTATGGAGGTTGCTCCAAGTTGTGTAGTTGTGATTCAAAACTATAAATATGTAGGTAGGCATTTTTTCTAATAAATAGTTTAGTTCTCCAAATTTATATAGGAAGTATCCATCAATTATATGAAGTGTAGATGGGTCGATGTTTCATTCTATTCGAAAAAAATTTCAGAGAGTTGGCAACGCCGTAAAAAAAATGTATTAAAAGATGGTAAAATGTTGTATTTCGTGTGGGGTAAAGAAATACTTTTATTCAAAATTAGTGCAAAATGTGTTTCACTTGCTTCTTCTAGTGGTGTTACTCAATTGATTTTTAGAACAAAAAAAAAAAAAAAAAAAAACGGAAAAGTGTCAACCCCGCAAAAATAAGATTGCCGCTGTTAGGGTAACTCTAAGTATAATCAAGTTGTTGTTGTTGTAAATTGCAGATATTTAAAAAAACAATTATGGCCGCGATAAGCCAATAGAATTCAAATATAACAGTTTTTCAAATTTTTATCAGTCTGTAGGCATGTTTGTGCGCGCATCAGTCAAAAACCGCTCAACAGAATTGAATACATTTTTCATCGTTATATTACTAGCTCTCTTGCCTAAAGTTTAAGATATGCTTTTTTTGATAACTTCACCACTATAAGAGTTATCGACCAATATATGTATGTATCAGGGTGATCCAAAATAAGTTAGTTTAAGTAAAAATGGAACCCAATGCAAAAACCAACACTGAGAAGAGAGGCTTTATATAGATATTAAAACGATGTATTTTGACACTACGCCAATCTATATCTTATAAGAGAATAGACACTTTTTTATATTCTGATTATTAGCCTTTCAACGCTTTGCAATAGCTGACTTACTTGTTTGAAGCACAAAAAAATATTTAAATTCAAAGACTTTCCAAAGTAATGTTCAAGAATTTCATAACACTTCCACTAACTTTTCGCTTTCAATAATTTTGGTTTGAGCAACTGTATAAACTTTTCGAATATGATTACAACTAAATTTGCGTCAAACTAAAATCGACATCACCATAAACATAGTAGGGATGCACATTTTTTAAATTTTATAATTCCAATATTTTCGAGATCTAATCTGACAATCCCGTGATTCGGAGATAAAGAAAAGTAGCTAAATTATTTGGAAAACTAGCTGGCGTTAAAATATATAAAAAATTAATTATTTGTATGAATTGTAAGACAATTTTTTTTTTGCTTAAAGCGAAAGTTATTTAATTAACAATATAATCAAATCAAATATGAAGATACCGACTTTGTCAATTTTTAATACAATATTTTGTATTTTTCATGTTTTTTATATAATCATTGAAATGGATCAGAGTAATCTATGATGTAAGAAATGCCATGGAAAATTGAAAAAAAAATTTTGTTCTAAATAAATAAATAAATGTCAAATTGATTATAAATTTTCTTGACTGGCTGACAAGGCTTATGTTAATTTAAGTATCTTAATCAACAAAAAAAGAATTAAAATAAACCAAAATATTAACCATGAACAAAAAATTAAGTTATCTATTCAAAACTAAATCACACACACATTTTGTATTTAGTCACAAATTTCAAATCCCGTAAATATCGAATTAAATAATTACCGGGATTAACATTTCTAATACATACAAAAACTTTCTCTATTTAACTTATGCAATGTAATTTTTAAGTGCCACATGAAAGTGCACTCAATGCCGCCTGCATGCCTGAACACCTGGTCTAAGCTAACGAATGGATAAATATTTTCCATTATCCTTTATTCTTTGAGTTGTTATACTGTGAGGAAAATCTCTAGTTGTGAAATCATACTATTCTAGTGCTACTAGTACGACTGCAATCTCTTTTACATGTAATCAAATGGCGAACTTAATTTAACGATGTCCTAGATGGTGAAAAATGTCTCCCACTCACATTCACTTTTCGATAGTTCCGAACTAGTTAAAAATGCGACAGTTAGGGTGTAGTTCGTTTATTGCTCTATTACTCGAGTTCTGAAAGAATTGTAAATTCTTAAGTTTGGTTCTAGTTAATTTATAGCAGAGCTGTTAAATTTGGATTACAATTAGTAATCAATTAGATTAAATTTGATAATGAATGGTATTGATTACATAGTTCTCTTTTTAAAAATTCCTGATTATTAAATAATTATGATTACAAATAATCAAAAAATAATTGCAATTAGTTAGGATTACGAGAGAATAATCAAAAGTAATCAAAAAAAGTATTGAAAGCTTTCAAGGATTATCTTGATTACTTTAGATAATTTTTAAAAAATTTTGAAAGCTCATCATTTTATACATGCATTTTATTTTGAAAGTAGTTAACTTATTTTTCAATTACTTTTTATTATTTTTGGTAATTTTTATTAGTCATAACTATTTTTCGAACATCTGTAATCGTAATCAATTAGTAATCGTGCGAATCTGATAATAATCGTAATATAATCTTTACTTAACCTTTCAAAAAACAAAAATCGAATTACTAATTATTATGATTAGTAATCATTACTTAACCGCTTTGATTTATGGGTACTATTTCATTCACACCAAACCGGTGCCGAACTAGTGTAAAACTAATGACTATCGCACTAGTTCGTATTAGCCTTTTTATCATTAATTCTTAACCAATATTTTTTTCACTATTTACTGAATTCCCCACATGCTATGTATGTATATGTGCGTGTATTGGTCTTTCTTGAATAATTTTCACGTTTCTTTGTATCCATCTAAGACTATGATGATGTTGATGATGATGATATGCCAACATCTGCAATTTGCTAAAGAAAATCCATAGAATAAAGGAGAATTTGCAAGTTCAATGAAACAGAAATCATTTCGAAATATTTTCGTTTTAATATCTACAAGATAGGTGGTAGCGCAAAGAACAAAAGAAAAATAGCAAGATTCACTGGAAAAATATGAGCAAATTTTGGTTTATTTGCAAAAGAAAGTTTTGTCAATATTTTAGGAGCAAATTGGTTAGTGAGCACGTTCTTGAATCAACTTATAAGGTCATATACCACATGCACATCGACAGCTTGTAGATTAGTTGCATGGGAGTTTGTATGATATGCGTTGCTTATATGAGGAATGATGCACATGAAAGTGTAGGAGTAGCTTAGGTATTGCTACATTTACTGGAAATAAGTTTTTATTTCTTCTTTCAATTCCGCCTCTCTTTGTGTGGAATATTGGGTGAGTTTTTTTTATTATGGTCTGATTTTTGTAAGTATGAGAAGAAGGAGAGATAGAGCCACTAATTAGCTTACAAAAATGATCAGGACGATGGGTTGAGTTGATTTAGACATGTCCGTCTGTCTGTCTTCAAACTAGTCCCTCAATTTTAGAACCATGACTATGAAATTTGGTATGGAGCCGCCATTTTGTATGTGATTAATTATTTGTCGGAACCAGCAAGATCGGACCGATACAAGGCATATCGCCCATATAATCGATAGTTTCGATAACTGGGTTTTGGGCTATAAATTTTGCAATTAAAAAGCTAGGAACGTAAAATTTTCCAGCTTGGGTACTTATTATATATGTGACGTGTATAGTGAAAATCAGACAGATCGCACACACATTATATATATCTCCGATAAATCAATCGATTGCTCTGATAAATGATTGCTCTGGGCTATGTGTATCTTTAAATTAACAGCTTTGAAGAGTTTTTACCAATTGTGAGTAAGTATCAGACACTTAAAAAAATTATGCGTACACCTTACTTTTCTTACTTTTTTTAAATTTATTTTTCAGTTAATTCTTCTAATGAGCCGTCAACGAAATTTTCAACTTAAGTTCTCCTTGAGATCTACTTTTATTGAGTTTGTCTGTAAAAATTCCATTTTTTAACTTTTTCTATTGATTATTGCATTATAAAAAAAATGCTTCAAAGGCAAAAAAAAGAAAAAGTTTGCTACCAAATTATTTTCAAATCAAATTTTTTCATAAACTTACCTAAAATGACAAGTGCATTGCCCAGTAGGCCACCAAAACCAATGAGACCAAATAATAAGGGCACAATTATTGACACAACATGTTCCAATGAGTCGATTTCAAAATCCAACAAATTATCTGGCGGATATGTGTTGTTCTCATCGCCGTCTACGCCAACACGCGTCACAACATCAGACTGTAAAGGCAAACCGGTAAAACTGGCGCCAGTAGTTGCCGCTACGACGCCGACATCCATGACACTCGCTGCGCTGCTGCTGCTGTTCATACAATCGATTATGTTGCTGTTGGTCCAATCTGGTGAACAAAGTGCTGGTAGCACCGCTATTGTTGGTCGTACCTGCCAAACGCACAAAGCCCAGAGGATGCTACGCGTTGCTGTCGTCCTTGCTTTGGCTAGACCACGATTGTGTACCATTTTCACGTCGTCCATTTATTCATTCATTCATGGTGAATATTATTGTTTGCATTTTGGTGAAAATTACTTTGTGATGTTTGTTGCAAAAATGTTGTTTTTTTTTTGTTTGTTTATTTGCTTGCTCGCACGGGAAATCAACGGTTGATTGTGTTCATCGTGTTAGTCTGGGTTGTGACAAGAATTGTTAATTGGTACGAATTGGTTGTGTAAAGAGTACGGCTTTTCGACGTCTATTATGCCATTTATTGGAGCTGTGCATGAAATGAAAAGAAGAGGAGAGTGGATGTTTTTATAAAATCGAGCCGTATTTGTCTTCTTTTCGATAGCAAACAGAAAATTGAAAGTTGTGTTAAAGTGGATGAGGGTAAGGGAAGATCCTTTGTAAATTGTTGGTGTCATTTTGGCTTGAAGTACGCAAGGAAATTGAGTTGATTGTACTGTTTTTTAATATATAGTAAGTGGACTTGAGTTATAATTTGGATTATTACTAGAAGTAGAAGAGTAGTAGAATTTAAGAATAATTTAAATTTAAGCCTCACAATTTCATTCATAAATTGAGCAACAGCAACAACAAATGTTGTTCATAGAAATAAAGATTTTTATTACATATCTACGATTTATTTAAAAATTTTCCATTACTTATTTTTTTATTTTATTTTATTTTATTTTATTTTATATTATTTTATTTTATTTTGTTTTATTTTATTTTATTTTATTTTATTTTGTTTTATTTTATTTTATTTTATTTTATTTTATTTTATTTTATTTTATTTTATTTTATTTTATTTTATTTTATTATTTATTTTATTTTATTTTATTATTTATTTTATTTTATTTCATTTCATTTCATTTCATTTCATTTCATTTCATTTCATTTCATTTCATTTCATTTCATTTCATTTCATTTCATTTAATTTAATTTAATTTAATTTAATTTAATTTAATTTAATTTAATTTAATTTAATTTAATTTAATTTAATTTAATTTAATTTAATTTAATTTAATTTAATTTAATTTAATTTAATTTAATTTAATTTAATTTAATTTAATTTAATTTAATTTAATTTAATTTAATTTAATTTAATTTAATTTAATTTAATTTAATTTAATTTAATTTAATTTAATTTATTTTAATTTAATTTAATTTAATTTAATTTAATTTAATTTTATTTTATTTTATTGTATTTTATTTTATTTTATGTTATTTTTTTTTATTTTATTTTGTTTTATATATTTTATTTCATTTAATTTTATTTTATATTATTTTATTTTATTTTATTTTATTTTATTTTATTTTATTTTATTTTATTTTATTTTATTTTATTTTATTTTATTTTATTTTATTTTATTTTATTTTATTTTATTTTATTTTATTATATTTTATTTTAATTTATTTTATTATATTTTATTTCATTTAATTTAATTTAATTTAATTTAATTTTATTTTATTTCTTTTTTATTTTGTTTACTTTATTTGGTTTAAATTTATTTTATTATAAAAGAAATACAAACTCAAGTGCATGTACAAATTTTGTTGAAAAACTTTACGAAAATTCTTAATTTTTCCATTTGTCTTTTAACCTGCAAACTTTTAATTACAATTTTTTTTATTAATGAAAGAGATTTATTACATCAATTAAACCCTTAGCACGTCGATTGAGTGCGAAGTGCTGCGCATTCTAAAAATTAGTTTTTTTACTCAAAGAGTTTTCATTGAAAAATCAATAAAATATTTAATTGAAATTCCTGAAATACTTAGCAGTTTATCGACCCGAATAAAATTTATTGCTTGTGGGTTACTTGAAGTATGAAGCGTGCGTTTATGGTCTACAGCGCTTGTAAGGTTTAATGTACTTGAAGTCGTAGCAGTAATATCAAAAGAAAATTGAATATTCGTTACTTTTGTATTGGGAAAAGCAAGGGAAGGGACAAAGGGCTTGTGACATGTGACGCATTCCTTTTGACTACAGTTGGAACATATTTTATTCGTGCAATCTGGTTCCGGTTTTCTGCAGTGAAAATTTTGTTTGATTGTATGCTTTCGGAACAACAGAGAAACAAATATTGTTTTGTAAATGTTTTGCAATGAAAACAGTTGGCATTTATCGTGCTGGCTAAGTTTAAGTTTGTACTTTGAAGTGCTCAAACCTAGTCCCAAAACAGATTGTAGGAGAGAGAAGCATTCCTATATTTCAAGTTATGAAGTAAATAAAAAAATTTTACAAAAAATTTCAAAAGTGACTACTTTTGTTTGGTCGGGATGTTGACAGTTTAGTAGCTTCAAAAAAAAAAAAAACAAAATGAAAAAATAGGTGCACGAAGCGGAAAGATACAGACACAAAGCCATTTCCGTTTGTTAATGTCTGATCTGTCATAGTTATTATGTGCGTGTGTGCATTTGTCTTTTTATTATTTATTTGAATTTTATGCTACATTTAGATTTTCTCGTTTGCTTATTCTTCATCTAATTTAATTTTGGGTGAAATATGATTTTGCGACCGATATTAGAGTTTTGTATCCAATTTAATTTCACGGCTTCTTTGACTTGTTAGGGAGTTGAAATTCGTATATAGAAAGCTAGGGTATCATTTCAGAGAGAAAATGGAAGAAGGCTTAGTCACGCATGGAAAAATTAGAGATGGAAAATGGATGCAACACTCTCAGTATCTGCAAATCAGGCAGTCATGTCGCAAGCTGTGGACCGTCTGAACACAACTCTTCTTCGTAACAGCAATATTGGGTCACACAACTACCACCACTGGGAAATTGCTAAGTAAACTGGAAGGGGATATCTTTAAAGCAGTGAACTTACTACAGGCTGTTAGCGGACATGATTAGATAGACATTTTTCCAGCAGAAAACGATGTGCTACTTTTTAGTTGAATAATGAAATACGAAATCTATCATCATCATCCAGAAACTGTCAGCATAATCTGAAACTGTGTAAATTAAATGATATGGCTGTATGTGTTCAATCAAAGTGACAGCTGGTACATGTAGCTGACAAATACAGAATACAACAATTATAGATGTAATAATAAAATCAAAACTTGCTTCAAGCTAATGCCAGATGACGCATTGTCAATCATTCTTTTTTATCTAGTTTACATCAGCTGCTGCCGCAATAAATCGCTGCAAATGTGCAACTGAAATCAGAGGAAGACACATTTGACAGCTTACATGCGCGTAAACAAAACCTTTAATTAACACGATTAAATTAGCACAATTTAAGTTGGAATTGCGGTAAAAGTGCGAACTAGGGATGCGAAAGCTGGGAGCTGCAAATAAAATAAAATAATATGAAATAAAATGAAATAAAATAAAATGAAATAAAAGAAAATAAAATAAAATAAAATAAAATAAAATAAAATAAAATAAAATAAAATAAAATAAAATAAAATAAAATAAAATAAAATAAAATAAAATTAAATAAAATAAAATAAAATAAAATAAAATAAAATAAAATAAAATAAAATAAAATAAAATAAAATAAAATAAAATAAAATAAAATAAATTATAATAAAACAAAATAAAATAAAATAAAATAAAATAAAATAAAATAAAATAAAATAAAATAAAATAAAATAAAATAAAATAAAATAAAATAAAATAAAACAAAATAAAATAAAATAAAATGAAATAAAATAAAATAAAATAAAATAAAATAAACTAAAATAAAATAAAATAAAATAAAACAGAATAAAATAAAATAAAATAAAATAAAATAAAATAAAATAAAATAAAATAAAATAAAATAAAGTAAAATATAATAAAATAAAATAAAATAAAATAAAGTAAAATATAATAAAATAAAATAAAATAAAATAAACTAAAATAAAATAAAATATATTGGTTCGAATTTTCAAACCCCTAAGTTTGGTAATTTTCGGATGAGTTTATAAATATTTTATACTTTTCGATACTTTTGTTTGGCTTAGTAGCAACTAAGAACTTTTATGTGCAAAATGTAATTTAAAACATTAATATCTTTCACTGCTGAATATTGCAAATACCTAAATAAGTCTTTAAGAAGCTTACTCAAATAAAATTGCAAGCTGACAAAACAAATATGATTTGTTGACGAAATTTTTCAAAAAAAATTTAAAAAAAGCTTCTGCTATTCGCTAAACAAAATAAAAAAAAAGCGTCTGCTATTTGTTTTCGTAAGCGTTTACTTAAAAGACATATTCAGCCTTATTGTAAATTTCATTTGAACAAATCTTCCAACAATTTTTAATGGGAAACACTAACAATTTTCCCCCTTTGTTTTTGTTTCCCCATTAAAAATTTTTGGGAGATTTGTTCCCATGAAATTCACAATAAGGCTGATTTATTTTTTTAAGCTTTGCCACAAAAATTGCTAAAATTTAGTTATGACTGTTGCTTTTTGTTCCCATTATCATCTTAAATTATTTATGAAATGTAGTAATTTGCATATCATCATTAAATGATATTTTGAAATAAGTCTCTCATGCCTCTTTTCCTAACGTACTTAGTTATCTATATCTCTTTACTATGGCATTGACTTGGCCACAAAAGCTCATTTGTCTAGATAACAATATTAAAGCAACACAAAGGCAACTTAATTGCACTCAATGTTTCTCTGGATAATAATCTCGCAGTTAAATTAGTATCATTTTGGCAGACGAAGCAAAGTCCAAAGCGAAGCGAAGTAAAGTGTAAAATAAAACGAAAGCTGCAAAACTGCCTAATTGTGAAAATTTCAATTTCTTTTGGCACTTGAAGTTATTAAAATAATAATTCTTTTGAGTAGTTTTAAGCGTATTTATTTACAGCAGCGAATTTGCCTATTAATGCAATTATTTATTTTTAATTGAAAAGAGTATGCAATTTTTTTATCTTCTTCGCCTACTAAAATATAAAAAAAATAATCACATTTTTAAATAAACTTTAAACTATGTATTTAAAAAAATATGTATATATAGTTTAAAAAATTAAATGAATTTGAATAGTTTAAATTTTTTATATAAAAAAAATATTTATATATATTTTTTAAGTGAAAGTTAATTTCAAATATTTTTAGATATAAAACCATTTTTGTACCTGCGAAAAGGAAAAAAAAAATTTTTCTTTCTAATTTATTTTAATTTTAATTTCTCCAATGATCTTTCAACAATTTTAATTTTCCACGATTTTTAAAAAACAAAAAAAATTGATTGATTTCGATACAGCACGCGCGCTGATTTGGGGTCTTACCAGTATATAGGTCATAATTTCCATCTTATAATAGTCACATATGAGCCTTCTATAACACCATATGATTGATACTAGGGTTTGCCCGTTCACTCACACAACACTGATGATAAAGAGCGAATACTTGTGTTTGAATCGCTTCACTTTGCAACTCTTCGCACTCACAGTGAGAGCCGCCATATGTGTATGTACATGTAAGCGTATCGCATCTGTGTTGGTGTATTTTTCAAATTGATTTTCTTGAATTAAAATTGATTTTATTTCAAATTTTTTTCGATTGACTGTTCTTCAGCTTGGCTTACTTATCCATAACTAATTAACTCTTTTTCCCTCATGTATAGTTTGGTCGTAATGTGAGACAATTCTCCTCAACTTGCGTATGTATATTATAGATTATTTTTAACTCATTCCACGTTACAAAGTGCCCTAAGCTTTGAAGTGTCATCAATCTTTAACTTCACAAACAACAAAAAAAAATTCCCCTTTCTTTTCGCACCCAAGTCTTTCACTGTGTCTGCTGGCATTATTATTTGTGCAAGAAATTTTAAAAGCTTTCTCAAAGTTATTCACAGTGGTTTGCTAAAATGGAAATTGTGGTCACGTCATGCACTTTGTTGTCACAAGTTTAACCAGAAGGGGAAACCCGGAAGATGAATTATAATTTTCGGACTTTGTCACTTTTGATTGTCACTTCCATTTTCATTCACAACTGAGTTCAAAAAAATTTGTCTAGGCTAAGTTTTTATATTTTTACTATGTGGGTGCCCACATTGCTATATATTCTCACAAAAAAAAAAAACCCCACTACCCACACAAATTTCTGATGTATGCATATACCTACGTGAACATTTCACGATTCATTGATTCCGGTATTTCCGCTTATTTCTCCTAGGTAAAACGGATATGTTTCAGTCTGAAATATTTTCGGTTGATCAAATGTTGCCCAATTCTACGAAGTAAACAAATTCTGATAGCAAGTAGTGTTGTGAAACTGCCTAAAATTTTTAGAGTAAACTAACTAACAAGCAATTTGGTATAACGCAACTTTGTTGCTGTTCACTGTAGTAACGGAAACTCTTAGATATGCTTGCCACTGACATACTCGTGTGCATGATTTGGCGATACAAATGCGTTTGAGCGGAAATAACTTATGGCGGTATCATCTGTTCAATTTCGAGTTTAGAATTTCATTCGAAAACCTTAGTATAAAAGCACTAATTGCACACTGCCTAGTTGTAGTGGACCTTGAAAAGGAATATCATCAATTACGATACTTTCACGAGAATTGTGCCTCGATATCAATATATTACCTAATAACAAAATTTCATACGAATAGTTGTAGTCTTTTCCGAGATATGAATAGATAAAATACAATTTTGTATAATTAGTGGGCAACTCTAGAATTTTTTTTGTTCAAGATATCGATAGGTGGCAACAATGAAAAAACATTACAAGTCGCAGTACTTGAGTCAGAGAGCTGAGCTTGTAGCAAATATCTTATTTAAACAGTTTTGTAGAAATGTTAAAATTTAGTTGGCAGCTCTAGAATTTATTTTCTTCTAATTTCCGTTAGGTGGCAACAATGGAAAAACATGAGAAATCGCAGTACTTGAGTCAGAGAGCTGAGCTTGCAGCAAATAGATTATTTAAACAGTTTTGTAGAAATGTGAAAATTTAGTTGGCAACTCTAGAATTTATTTTCTTCTAATTTCCGTTAGGTGGCAACAATGGAAAAACATTACAAGTCGCAGTACTTGAGTCAGAGAGCTATGCTTGCAGCAGATAGCCTATTTAAACAGTTTTGTTGATTACAAAAATAGTTGAAATAGATGGCAACTCTCTTAGATATAAATTATTTAAAATAAGTACTGCAAGCCAAAAACATTTTATTTTTATTTAATTTCCATATTAGCCTATCTCATTCCATTGCAAAAAGTTGGCTACCCTTTAAATTCATACTAAGTGGCAACACATGCGTGAGCAAAATTTAAATTCAGCAACATATTTTTTTTTTTCAAAGGATGAATTTTTTCTGTTCAGCAGTCTTGATACAAATTTGTTATGTCAAACTCAGCCTCAATGTGGCTCTTAACCTGGGACCGAAAATAAAAGTTTTTTTTCGATATTTTTATTTAATGAAGAAAATTATTTATATTTCAGAATTCCCAAGACTTCTACCATTTTAATTCTTCTTAAACACAATCCTCAATACTTCAAAACAAAAGGCAATATCAAATATATTCCAATTACATTAAAATACATTTTGATATATTTTTACCTACGAAACTGTACTTTCTGCTATAACCTATAAATTAGTCCAACCGTTATTGAGTGAAAATTCCATTTATATAGAAGCAATTGTGGTAATTGTGGAGATATTATAAATACTACCAAAAATATAGTGTGTGTATTTGCTTACATTGCTTCCATTAAAGTGCAAAAGCGCGTAACCCAAATAAACGAAAAAAAAAAAAAAACGAATGCCTGACTGATTTCAATGATTGGTCCATTTTTATGATTTTTTGATTAAACGCATGGTTGGCAGCGTTAAAAAATAAACGTCAGATAAGAAGAATTTGTGCCATAAAATGATTGACTTTATTGTAGCTCAAAAGCTTTTAAGCTCTCTTACGCAGTATTTGCAATCAGACGCTTTTGCATTTCCATTGAAGCATCCAAAAATAATTTCCGCACCAAATTGCAAAACTAAAAGTCAACAGAAATATATTTTATCAAAAACCGAATGCAAACAAATGTGGCTACATAAATTTGAGTGCTTTGGGATATTTGAGAATTTTTGAGAAATGAACAAAATATGTGTGTGTGTCTCTGTGTGCATGTGTAGGTGAGTGCTTTGATTGCACATTTTTACACCATCCAACAGCAAAAATACCGCAAATATGTGCAGATATACGATATGTAACCTAACTAACTGCTAGGCAACTAAATATTTTACCACTTTCTCTATTTACCATGAAAACACATTCGAGTGACCACCAACAATTCCTTTTACATATTGCCAATGTGTGCGAGAGAAATGCACCAACCAACAGTAGAAAAATGTTCATGCATGCGAATAATTAAATAGCTCACTGAACAACGAGTAAACAACGAGTGTAGTATTGTTGTTGTGAAAGTAGTAAAAAGTGTGTAAAGAGATTTTCATTTGAACTGGTAACGAACTAGTCCAAAAAAGTAACGAAATTTTACTAATAACTAGAAGTGAAAAATTTTGAAAAATGCTGAATTTTCCAGTTACTAGCACAATGGCTGGACTTCGTGTCCTCTCTCTACACATTTATTCACACAGCAGTGGTGCTATAGCGCAAATACTTGCTTATGATTGGCCCACTACCAACTCTTCGCGCTCACAGTGAGAGCCGTTGAAACGAGCCGATAACAAGTCCACTAACCCAACAATGGCGAATATGTGTTTGGCATTTGTGTTAGTGTATTTTTCAAACTGATTTTCTTGAATTAAAATAAATTTTTTAAAATTTTTTTTTGATTGACTGCACTTCAACTTGGCAAGACCTATCCATACATATATAGTTTTTTTTAACTTAGATGTATAGTTTGGCCATAATGTGGAAGAATTGTCCTAAACATGCTCATTTATATTATGGAAAATACCAGTCGCCTTTAGGGTTTTTGCTTACTAATTTTGTTTTTCCTTTTTGGTCTATGTTATTTATCTTTCATTTATTATGTTGAAGTTGGTGCTTCTCTGCAAGGTTATACAACTGAGTTTGCGCATAAAGAGTAAATAATTATTTTTTATATAAAAAAAAATAAAAATGAATTACTTAAATCGTAATAAAGCGCTGGAGATGGTTTTGGTATAGCTAATGTGAGTAGAGTTTTTAATTATTTGATGAAAAATGTATTATTAAAAAAAGAACTGAAATTCAACAACTGAAAAAAAAAAAAATTGAGGCACTCCAGATTGATATGAAATTGGATTGAATTTAAACATTTTTAAATTGAGTAATTTCGGCGGTTTATATAATTCGTCCCTGAACTTCTTGCTTTTAACATCGTGGAATAACAGCTTACAATTTTCGGTGGAACTTTTGTTCAGTATCCTACACCTGCTTTTGAGTGGGTCCATGCTTCGTTGTCTCATATCAAGACTTAAATGACAAGACTCTTAGAGAGTACAAGCTTTGTTCGTTGAGTTTCGGGTTCCGAGTTTCGTTTTAAAAATTGTTTCACCAATGTGCACGCCCCTCAGCAGTGGTCACTAACACTCAGAACGTATTTTTACAATTGTTGTTGTTTCTATTAGTTAACTCATAACGAAGAGACGAAGCTTCATTTGGCCTGCAATCATTTAAATTTTATGTTTTGCTTTTTTACTATTAACTATTTGAACTATAAATTTTCAATAAAAAAATGCAAAAATATGGTAGAGTGCTATTTGAATTCAAAACGTATAAAAGATTTATAGTGTATTTGCAAATGAACTATTTTGCATCTATATTAGGGTTGCCATAGTTTTAAAAATGCAGTATATTTTTGGACGCAAAAAATAGAGGATTTTTGTTTACAATAAAGCGAATTTCGGAATGGGAAAAATGTTACTTAATTAGAAAGGAAAAATTTAAAAAATATATAGTTTTTTGTTTGCGTGAAATATTTTTAATTATTTTGATCCTATATATTAATTGGGTTAATTAACAACTTGAGACATAAAAAAAAATTAATATCGAAAGTTTTGAATTTTTTTAATATTTAAATTATTTATTAAAAGGTATAATATTAAATTTATTTATACTCGGTTCAAAAGTACCATTTCGAAAAAAGATCAAGTTTTTTTTCGTTTAAATCTTTTATCAATTTGTTTGAAAAATACAAAACTTAAAAAAAAACCATTTGGATAGGTATTTGATATCAATTAAAAAATCTGAAAATCCTACTTTTTTATATATATTTTAACCCTCCGATGAGTGAGAAGGTCCCTAGGCATGACCTTTTTGCCTTTTCAAACTGAAATTACTCCTACTTCGGCCACTACAGGTCCGTGAAGTCCAGAACTGTCACTCATCGGAGGGTTAAACATGGCCATATCCAGGATTTTCGGAGCGGGGTTTTTAATGAAACTTCGAGGTCTGTTTTAACCACACTTTGGCGAATTAAAATATGATTTTTTGTATTCCGAAGGGTCGGGGGGTTTGGACCCGAAAACTTTTCGTGAATCCGCCCTTGATTTTAAAATTAATTAACTTTTCTAGCAATACATTTACTCTCTTCAAAATAAGATTTTTGATAATAATACAATTTTCAGTTTCGGGATTCCGGGATTGCAATATGAGCACCTGAAAATTTTCGGTTTGAAAGATGTCATCCCTAATATATGTATGTATATATAAGCCTTATAGACTTATTTATTTTGCGCACACAAATATTGCATGCAATTTCTGCAGCAGTGCATCCAGTGCATAATACTTAGATTGGTCTAAAAAAAATTATTTTAAAATAAGTTAGCAGAAAAATGATAGATGCTCACGACTTTGGAAATCTTACTTGTTTGAAAAAAAAAATGTATTTATCTTTTGACTTTATATTTCAGAATACCGAAAAAAATCTTCTTAACTAGTGGTCTATCATTGCTAGTTGAAATTTTTTATAACGAGCGGTTTTTTTGGCCAGCTCCTTAGCGAGTTATGAATAAAATACTTTTTATTTTTATTAAATTTTTTTTTTTGATTTCCTTTCAAAAACCGCATAAACAAACTGCATTTTAAGCACTTATAACTTTATCCACTAGCTGATTTCATTATTAAATATTATACAGGTTTCGAAAAAATAAAATTTTTTTTGGTCCAGTCCAATATATATAAAAATATAGCATTTCACAGTTTTATAAAATTTGCTATTTTCTCGCTAAATATTTGCACAGTCGACGAGTTGCTACCAATGCTTTCAATGACAATTTCACAGGTAAATGGTGCGATAAAAATGCACAACGATCCCTGAATTGTTTGATACGTAATTTTCACATGATATTGGTATTGAAAAATGCAACAACTATCAAGCGCATAAGAGTGCAGTGAAGCGAATAGCTTATTGATTTCGAAAGTAGTATGGAAAGTGTGGAGATTGTGAGTACAACGCAAATAATAATATCAGTTTAAGAGGGAGAGAGAGAAATTTTATTTTAAACCAGACCTGTTAAATTTGTTTAGTAATTAGTAATCAATTGATTAGGTGGTAATCTGTAATGATTATTATAATTGTTTTCAAAAAAAGACAATTAATAATTCATTACAAGTAAGAAAATTAAAAATAAAATCATAATTTTTTCACGATTATTGAAAATAATCAAAAGTAATCAATAATAATCAAAAGTAATCAAAAAAAACTTAACTTCCCCATCGCTCGTGCATATTTTCATGTATCAAACAATACAAAAAATAATGAAAAACAATAAAAAATAATTAGAAGTAATCAAATAATCAAAAACAATCAATAATAATCGAAAGTAATCAAAAAAACGAAATTTATGCATCGCTTATGCATATTTCCATGTATCAAACTATACAGAAAATAATCAAAAACAATCAAAAAGAATCAAAAGTAATCGAAATTAATCAAAAGTAATCAAAAGTAATAAAAAACTTGTTGTATTAATATTTTTTTAAGTCATAAAAAATCATGATTGTTTTTTAGAATAATCATTAAAATTATAACTAGAACCCGTAAACAATAGGTAATCAATCTTTACTATGCTTTTAATCATTATGATTATTAATCATTACTTAACAGGTCTTCTAGTAATGGTTGTAGTAATTTTAATGAATAGAATGGGATTAGAAAATATAGATAGCGAGTAGAGAAAGGTTTTGGGAGCAAAATAATTAAGAACTCTCAAGGGCTATATGCCATATCAGTAGTATCGTAATACTTGATTAAGCCTAAGAGAGATTAGGAAACACCTTAACCCGATCTAAGCTAATCTCAAAATTTAGCATAATCTGGAAAATTTAGAAACTTTTTGAGCTCTGGTGGCAAGCTCTTATGAAAGCTCTAAATTTTTACAACTTCAGGCGCCCCTCGCAAATAAAGACGCTCCTACTGCTGCTGCATACTGCATCCAAGGGCATCAATGGAGCACAACAAAATTCTTAACATTTTTTATTTACCTCTTAACAATTTAACCAACGCCACAAGTAAGCTTTCCCCTCGTGTCGTTTCACTTCATTACAACAGTGCATTTACGAACAAAAGCATTCCTTCAACTTTAATATCCATTTCATGCATGTTTAACGCTTAAACGGTGCAGACAAGCAAGTGAAGCGCGCGAAAAAGCGTTTGGCAGGAAAGTGGCACAATGTGGCATTCAAAGTGCAAAACCACGTAGCAGCCATTTAGCTAAGCAAAACAGTGCCGACAAATGCATTTTGTATGAGAAAACCTACATATTTATTTGAAAACTTAAATGAGCAAAAGCTATTCGAGGAAAAGCATTAAAAAAAACGAAAAGTTTTCAAAACAAAATTGATTTTAATTTTTCATGTCAAAATGTTTTGCAGCTAAACTTTTAATGTTTGTATATACGCTATTTTGCACTTGCTCGCACTTATCTACTGTGTTGAGTGTTGAAAAGCATGCAAGTATTTGAGTTTCATTGATAGGTTGTTCAAAGTGAAAAATGCCAAAACTTTAGACGAAAACATGTGTAGAGGAAAACTTTTGCTTGTGCAGGCACAAATTAAGTTGAAATTTCTTTAATTGCTTTGAAATGGCTAAAAAAAGGAGGAAAAGAAAAAGCTTTCAATTTGGCACTACCAACACTAAAGTTCAACATGAAAATTCTCGTCATTTTAGGCGTTCAAGCGTAATTAAAGTTTAAACATTGGTAAGGTTTTATAAGCTCATTTTTTTTGCTTTATATAGCGAGTTGAATGCTGAATTCTAAATCCCCCTACCGTAAAGAGCAGTGTGTTTAAAATCGTCTAAATATATAAATCGATTAACAAGTATGCTGGTTTGGAACGAACTCGAGTCCACTATATACTGAGCTGACAGATCCAACTACTTGTTCTCCCAAGTAACAGAAAAAGTGGCGGAAAGGAAGCTGCCACCATTCTTGGGACTTTAAAGTGTTGAGTCACAAGTCATGGGCACGTAATAGTGACTTAAATATACAGTACCTGGGTGACCGAGACTTGCTCGGTATTTTTCGCATAATCTTACTTACCAAGAGCATAAATTTCCAAAATAGATTTCCAAAATATCGAACACTAACAACAAAAAGCTACTTAACATACATTGGCGACAGAAAATCGGAAAGGTGGCAACCCTCTAAGTTTCCATTAGTGGCAACATTCAAGTAGAAAATCTAAGAAGGAAGCATACTATCCATCTACCAAATTTCATCGAAATCGGTTGTCTTTCCCGAGATAGTGGTCTATATCTGATAGAATAAATAAAATGCGTTCAGGTGGCAACCCTAGGTCGCAATCCTACTCGAAAATATTTTGGTTGGTATACGGCCCAAAATACCTTTCATTTAATACCCATATTGCCATATATTGCTTAATATTTAAAAAAAAATTGATATAGGTGGAAATCCTAAGGACCACCCCAAGTGGCAACACTAAAGTAGAAAATCTTAAAACAAAGCATAGTACCTGTGTACCAAATTTCATTAAAATCAGTGAAGTCGTTCGGGAGATAGTAGTGGATATACAAATATACAAGATTAAGTCGTTTAAAGTTATAAGATATGTATGTACATATATTAAGTTTTGGAACCAAAATAAAAAAAATTTGTTTGGTGGTAACCATTACGTAGCAATGAGGTCGCAGCGTGGTAACGGTGACTTTCAGTTAACTTTAAGTCAAAACTTCTCCGCTTAACTTGTTGTTAATAGATCGATATTTTCCATACCCCACTTCATATTTTGCCTTCTATTGTTTTTCTGATTTTTTTTTAGAAACGGCAACCCTATTCTATTGTCTTTTGGTAGTTAGAAGATAACTATTATGCTTTAAATTTAATGCAGAAATTTTAGAAAAAAAGTAGTCCAAACTTATTTTAGTTTTAGTTAAAATTTTCGAAGCGAATTTTTCTAAATCAAGTATTCGCAAATAAGTTTTAAAAATCGAGTTTTCGGAATGGAAATTTTAGTTTTTCGAAATCGAATTTTCGAAATCGAAATTAATCATTCAATTTTCAAAGCTCAATTTGGAAATCGAAATTTCAAAGCTAATTTTTCGAAATCGAATTTTCGAAATTAATTTTTCGATATTCAATTTCTAAAGGTTATTTTGAAAATCGAAATTTTCTAAATTAAATTTCCATAACCATACTCCATTACCCCTGAAAAGCTTTTAACATTGCGCAGTTCAGAAATTGATTTTATATGCACGAGCAAACATATGATTTTTAGAAAGTTCTCGGTCATCATAAAAGTATGCAATAATATTCATTGGTATTAATTAAGCATATGCATACTAGTTAGCCAGCTGACCTACGCAATTAATATGCATCATAAATATTCATCGAGTCGAATGCAGCTGAAATTGTGCGAAATGTGATGCTTAATGTTTTGGTTGAAAACGGAGAGTTGAAACCAGTGAAGCATACAGAATATTGGGAAGGGGAGCGAATAGAGCAGTTGAATTTCATCAGAAATAATATACAATAAGAAATCAAGGGAACACACTAACTCCACCCATAACATAAAAATTAAGGCTGTGCGATTAATTGATTAATCAAAATTTTGATTATTCATAATTTCGATTACACAATTAATCGATTAATTATGATTTTTGATTAATCAAAAAGGGTGTTTACTCGAATAATCAAGATTTTGATTAATCAAAATGAATTTTAATTGATTAATCGCCTTTTTGATTAATCGTTTTTTGAATAAAATGATTAATCATATATTAAAACGGCTCAAATTTAGAAGTTCCTTAATACTTCAACCATTTGTTGCATCTTCGACATTTTGCCCATTCGTGATCGGACAACATCTCAAAATTTTCTAAAATTTTTTTATTTTTTAATATTTTGAAGTATGTGGGGTTTTTAATTTTTTTTATTTTCAACTATTTCAAGGCAAACTTTCACATAAAAAAATGAATAAATTAATCAGTTTTTGATTAACCATTTTTGAAAATACTCGAGTAACACTCGTTTTGATTACTCAGAATTTTGATTAATCAAGTAATCGATTAATTGAAAATTTGATTAATCAACTTACTCGATTAATCGAATAATGGCACTGCCCTAATAAAAATTAAGAGACGATTACTCACAAAAAAAAATTTAAAAAAATTATTCAATTTTAAATTTTTACTTGAAATTTGAGTTAAGTTGTAGTATGTGGAAATGCTTTCACTTGAGTTATAAAGCGCTTTTAGCTTATGCTGGACATGCCGATTTCTTATTTTCCAATTAAAGAGCCTTTCAGCAGAAACTACAACAAAAAGTTACAGTAACAAAAGAAATGAAATGCATAACTACGAATTTTACATAATAACAAATTTGCTCACTCGAGTGAATTAATAAAGTTTACAAACAATTAAAACTAAACAAAAGTAAAATTACAAAATTTGTATCAAGTGTTATTACACTGCAAAAAATTGTGTGAATTATAACTAAAGAGGGTGCTCCACGACTAGTCTCTTTTTAGGCTAAACAATTATATAAATCAATTTTAGTTTTTGTAGCATACTTAGAGGGGTGTAGGTAAACTTCAATTTTTGTAGCATACTTATAGGAGCTAAAAGTACACGTTTGTGTAGAAATTGGATTAGTCTTTTGGTAAGCGTTAGGGTAAAAATGGGTACAATTGGGCACTCAATAGAACACACACAAACATAGTACAACCCATACAAAGTAATTAGAGCTGGCGTTAGTCGCATCCTTCTTTGCAACTCATTTCGTATGCTTCCTAGTCTAATCGCATTTTTTGCAGGATAAGTACAATGAGCTTACTGTCATAACTACGCAGACATACATATACAAAGCTCTGATTTATGAGACATGCAATGCAAGCACGACATTCTTTTGCTAAAATGTATAAAGTAAAAGTAAATAGATAAGAGTATTTATTTATTTGTTGCCTACAATTTGACGTTTCCAAAATTTATGCAACATGAAAGCAAATGAAAAGGCAATCAAGTAGCTATGTATTATTCTATTTCTATTATTTCTTGTGTAACAAAATTTGTCTGAAATCTACTTTAAAGCCACTCAAACGATTTTAATCAGATTTGGTAACTACTTAAGAGATATTGAAACTCACAATAAAGGACACTTTCAATGCTGATAAATTTTTTTTAATACTGCATGCCTTTAGACGTATTCAAGGAAAAAGAGGGCGTGGTACTCACCATATAAACTAGAACATCTGCACTGCAAATCTCTGACAGTACTTAGCCATGGTAGTGAACTGAAGTTTGATAAAAAATTAAAAAAGCTGAATCCCTAAGGCAGCCGTCAAATGGGGAATAAGGAAAAAGGGGGCGTGGCGCCTTCTATACAAGCGAGGTGTTGTAAAAGAATGCATTCATATGCGAATGCAATCAGTTGAAGTTTTATTTAATGACTCCAAATTTTGAATGCACTAATTGACTAGCTTTTTGACTAAAGAATGAAAAAATTAAGTCTAAAGTCTTTTTGAAGTCACGACTTTGAAGTCATTTAGAGAATTCACTTACTGACTTAATTTTTTTGAGTGAAGTCACTAACTATTTGCAACAAAAATAGCTTACGATCATGTATCATATACCACAAGTAAAATGACTTCAAATGACTCCATATGACTCCAACTGAGTTCAATTGACTTCAGTGAGACTTTTTAGTCAATGAATGCAATACACGAATAACTAAAAAATGAATGAAAAAAAGAATTCGAAGTCGCAGAATGAAGTCTGAATGGTGACTTCATTTTTTAAGTCCCAGTCAAAGAATTCAAAAAATGGCTGCAATCATTTTGCGATAAATCAAATGAATAAATATTCGCAAAAGAATGCATTCAATTACATCTCTGCTATGAAAGTATTTATTTTTTAGGCCAATAAAACTCGGAAAGTGGTTATACTAACACAATCTCGAACTACCCAAGGAAAAAGTTGGGAGGATCGGTAAAAAAAGAGGGCGTGGCAAGTAAAAATTTAATTTTTCAAACTATATACATACATATATGTACATATGTGTATGGAAATGTTTACGGTGAGGAAGTATTGATATTAAAAACTTGCACATCCCTACAAGACGCTGTTGCTGGATGCATCAGAATTTTCATATTGCTATTGCAAAACTGATGGTCGATTTGTTCAAGGCGCCGATAACGCCTTCAGCGCTTACTTACAAATGACGGCTCAGATGTGAGTTAGTGGCCTTGTAGGGATATTTCATGGTGAACAGTGCTTTAAATATTCATCACAAGAAAATGAAAATTGGTAAGTAGTTATTGAAACGAAATCAATTTGAAATTCAATAAAATAAATTATTTTGGAACATAGCATTTTTTGTATGGGAGAAAACATAAAAGCTCTTCAGAAAAAAAATCGACAAAAATCAGGAAAATTTCTTACAGACTTGAAACAAAAACTTTATCAGACTAAAATTGAATGCGCTACAACTCTGCATTTTCAAAAAAATTCTAAAAATTCTGAGAAAAAAGTTGAGAATTTCCCATGCATAATTAAAATATAATTTATAGTTTTTGTATTAGATCTTGATAAGTTCTCTTACAGGAAAATAGTTAAAATTAATTTTCTAAAGCCGAAGTTGGTGAAAACATACAAAAAAACGGGTATGCATAGTTTTGTCGGCCACTGTATATATCTATATATATGTATATAGAGACTTACCATGACAGTAATAAAAGAATTGAGCAAACAAGCTCAACTTATCGTTTTCATCATCCATACATTATATGTATGTGAGCGATCTTAACCGTATTTTGTTTGCGATAAAAATTTACCCCTTTTACTTACTTGTTATTTTGTTCAAAGGAAGGCAGGAAACTTAAATCTACAATTCGTCCTTTATTTTGATTTGATTTGAAAATTTCGATAAGAAAAACTGGTGAAAGCCAGAGAATCACTTTTAGTTCGCTTAAAGAAAACTAGTAACGGTGCTGAAATACTTTTTCTCAAAAAAAAAAAAAAAACATGAAAATAATAATGGACCCAGTTAAGTTACTTCCTTCACTGGTCGACTCTAACAGGAATCACAAACTTCTTAGGACCGCTTTCTTAAAAGCCGGTTAAGCCTAATCTGTGATTAATTTGACAGCTAATCATATAAAATACGTGAATTAAAGTCCAGGTGAGCGGTTACCGGACTTTTTGAATGCGGCGCCTAAACTCGGATTTTTTAGTTCCCATAGTTATCAGAAAAATTCCCAAAAAAATGTCTATACATTTGTGCCAATAACTTTAAAATATGACACCTGTTTGGGCTCATCTGAAGTGTGAAAGCTCGCAAAGGCGAACGTATGAAAGGAAAAATACTCCCTTTTAATCATGCGTGCCAAAAGCTTAGCACTTCTTTCTGACTGTTTTTTGACTTCAATCATTTGCTGGGTAGTTAGCAAACTTGAGTTTAGAATTCTGCTCCAAATATGTACATATATATGTCTTGGTACTTCTTATCTGATTGAAAGTTGGTAATGTGAAATGCTTTTGATGCCAACTTTTAAGTTTAATTTTCTTTTGTTATTTATGAATTTTTAAAAGGGAAGAAAGTATGTACTCGTATGTGACCCTTTACGAGAAGAAAGTTTGCATCATATAGAAAAGTTAACGCCTAAAAGTATGCACTTTCATATTTATGAGGAAATGTTTCAAAAGTTAAAGTTCTAAGAGTTCTGGAGTTGCCACTCAAACCCATTATAATAATTTTTATCATATCCACTTTTATGTGGAGCCCAAATTGGATTGTAGACACTTGAACATAGCAAATATGATACAGCTTGAGTTCTGCTACCTAAGTGTTGTCACTGGAAAGTTTTTACAGTGTTGCCACATTTTTAAAATTTTATAAAAATTGAGTATAATGGTAAGAAAGCCAAAACAAAAAAAAATTTCTAGAGAGAATGTTGCAAATTCCATATACTTATGAAAATCTCAAATATGAAGGCTAGATAATTGACGTTAACAATTTTTTTTTTTTTAATTTTAAGTTAAACTTACCGAATAATATCCACTGAGCTTGAAAGTTTATATAGATTTTGATTTTTTTTTATATAACGCCAAATATGGTGAAATTTAGCCAGCACTCAAAAATTTATATTATTTTAAGTTTATTTTATTTTTAAAAAGTTTTTTGATAAAAAAGTTGCAACAATAAATTTAAAGTATGTTTGCTTTTGCTTGTTGCGTGAGTACCCTGTATTTGATAATTTATTTTTTTAAATTATTTCATGCCATTCTTTCAAAATAAAATTTTTTTTTTTTGTATTTTGCTACACAACACTTGTACAGTGTAAAAAAATATTTATGTCACTACATTTCAAATGATTTATATAACCAACACAACATCTACTAAATACGTTCGTATGCTTTCACTTTCTTTTGACGAGCTCAACGCTCATTGCAAACGAATAGTACACTTTCATTACCACTTTCCATTTGCTTTAACGAGTTTTTGATTTATGTGTCATAAGAATTTGACCGCAAAACTACGCACAACACAACCACTTCGTTAGACATTTGAAAGGAAACTAACCAATGCAGGATTAAAACAATAAATCTTTCAAACATACTTCGCTACAACTTACTTTGGGACACGAATATAGCATCCACAGTTGATTTGGGACAAGCACGGAATAAGAGAGCGCCAAAAAAAACAAAGAAAGAGATAGCGAGAGAGTATGTCGTTAATCTAAGGAGCTTAAGTCTACACAATTGTGTGTTATGAAGGATATACCTTTGGTCTTTGGTAAAAGTCAGTATTATCGTTCGAAAAAAAAATATTTAAGTTTTTTATTGGTTTCCTTCACTGCCGCAGAAGCCATCTTCATTAAAAAAAAAAACTATCCTAAATTAAGTTCAGTGTATTATTTGTGATTTTATTATCAGTTTTTATCAAATATTAATTCTTAAAGACGAAATATTTTTTATTTTTTTTTTTTTTCAATATAATCTACTCCCACCGTCTGGTCCATACTTTAGTGAAAGATCATTCATGTACTGATACTATCGATATTATGACTTCGACTGCGTTGCGTTCGTTACAACTTTTGTCTACCGGAACGTTTATATACTGAGGTATATTTACTACTCTTTTTTCTATACCGGAAAGTTTCTTTACTGTGGTATAGTTACTACTTTTTTCTTCTATAGCAAAAAATTTCGTTACAGTTTCGTAACTACTCTTTTTTCCCTATACTGGAACGTTTCGTTACAATTTCGTTACTGAGGTTTCGTAACTACTTTTTTTCTGCATCGGAAAGTTTGGTTACAGTTTCGTTGTTACTATTTTTCTATACCGGAAAGTTTCGTTACAGTTTCGTTACTGAGGTTTCGTTACTACTTTTTTTTCTTTACCGAAAAGTGTCGTTAGAGTTTCGTTACTACTTTTTACTATACCGGAAAGTTTCGTTACACCTATTTTTCTATAGCGAAAAGTTTCGTTACAGTTTCGTTCCTGAGGTTTCGTTACTACTTTGTTTTCTATACCGGCAAGCTTCGTCACAGTTTCGTTTTTCTATAGCGGAAAGTATCATTACAATTTCGTTACTGAGGTTTCGTAACTACTTTTTTTCTTTACCGGAAAGTTTTGTTACTGAGGTAGCGTTACATGTTTTGTCCAAAAATATCTAGCGTTTCCGTTACATATCTGTTCTTGTGTTCATAATTGTAGGCCGTTTCTGTAAAGGTTTTGTTTAGTTAAAACGAAGGATCGTTTCTCACAGTTTCGTAACACATTTCGTTTCGTTACTTACCTATGGGAAAATAACGATACAGAAATACGTTAAAAGTCCCTGAAATGAACACTAGTAATATCAATGCATCCATATATTTGTTTACTCATATCCATAACAAAGCTACTTGTATACATTTGTTAATATAAAAAAAATTTAATTTTTTTCTTGCAGAGCTCATAAGAGCAGTGCTTCAAATGCAAGCAATACCTGTTTCTTCTCACTCTTCAAAGCGCATGCGCCATATCCCACAAATAACTCAATATATTTTTATGAATGAATTTATATTGAGCACGTGTAGTAGACATATCAAGATAAATATAAAATATATATTTACTTACTATGTATAAACATTAGAGTTATGACGGTTGTGAAGAAATTTTGCGAAAACCGAACTCGAAGTTCGGTTGAAAGCAGCTCAAGCGAAAGAAATGTACAAAAAAAAGAAATCAGAAGAGCGATGCGAAATATTTCAAGCTATGCTCAGAGAGTGGAAATGTCATGTCGAAAGACCCTCGGGTCTTAAACTTTGAATCGCATAGTGCGTATGAGCAAATATAACGTATAATCCGGATTGCTGACAACATCTGATGGGGAATTATCCGCTGTTAGCTTACCAGTTTAAAAAAATATATATATTCGATTTCGATTAATATCACAACAAAACGCAGTATCTAGATGCGATCAAATCAATCATATGGAATCGTTGGTTGTGACATTATGCAGAAGCTAACCATAAATCGTGTGCCTTCAATAAACTGAGCAATGAACTCACAAACTCATCTTTAGAAATGATTTATAGAGTCTATCAACGTAATGGAAAACACATGAAATATTGATATATTAACGATGTCTTGCTAATATGGTAGGTGTGATATACTGATTATCAAATGTGAAATACAAATTTAGCGTCAGTGGCACCTAGAGTAGAAGTGAAACTTCTTTTAGAATGATATGAAACCTGCTGAATGATTAGTTAGGCCAAGTAGAAAGTATTTTGGTCTGACTATTCACGAATCCAATGGTATTACGGGGGGTATCTAAGTTGCTCAGGCGGCTGCTCTACCTTACATCAACCAAATGTTGTAAGCACCCTTGCGGTATTGATCATTATTATCTCATTGTGGCCGAAACATTGTCTGGCTAACCTCAAAAATTCCTCTGACTTGAAAGATAGAAAACATTATATGTAAATTTACCCATTATTGTCCACCCCACAATATGCTAAAATGTAAGTAGATATTTTAATTGTTTGTGATAATTCACAAGAAAATGCTTTCTAAGGGGTTCTTTTGATATGCAAATGTTCCAATATGACCATGGTGGGGGTCATTAAAATTATTGTTTGAACTACTGTGCATATATTTCACCCAAATATCCATGCTTAAAATAATTTCCACACAATGCTACAATTCCGCCCTACACCCACCACCTACGCAAGCATAAGTAAACAAATATTTATCTGCGCAAATCTTAAGCTGCAAACCTGCTTTAGACTAAGCACTCGTAATCACACAAAAAAAAAATTTAATACTTTAAATAGTAGGTTTGTAGTTATGGCTTCATATAACCTGGGGCAAAATGCTTATAAGTGGCTTCAAATAAATTTGGACTTAATAAAATAAAATAAAATAAAATAAAATAAAATAAAATAAAATAAAATAAAATAAAATAAAATAAAATAAAATAAAATAAAATAAAATAAAATAAAATAAAATAAAATAAAATAAAATAAAATAAAATAAAATAAAATAAAATAAAATAAAATAAAATAAAATAAAATAAAATAAAATAAAGTAATATAAAATAAAATAAAATAAAATAAAATAAAATATAGTAAAATAAAATAAAATAAAATAAAATAAAGTAAAATAAAATAAAATAAAATAAAATAAAATAACATAAAATAAAATAAAATAAAATAAAATAAAATAAAATAAAATAAAATAAAATAAAATAAAATAAAATAAAATAAAATAAAACAAAATAAAATAAAATAAAATAAAATAAAATAAAATAAAATAAAATAAAATAAAATAAAATAAAATAAAATAAAATAAAATAAAATAAAATAAAATAAAATAAAATAAAATAAAATAAAATAAAATAAAATAAAATAAAATAAAATAAAATAAAACAAAATAAAATAAAGTAAAATAAAATAAAATAAAATAAAATAAAATAAAATAAAATAAAATAAAATAAAATAAAATAAAATAAAATAAAATAAAATAAAATAAAATAAAATAAAATAAAATAAAATAAAATAAAATAAAATAAAATAAAATAAAATAAAATAAAATAAAATAAAATAAAATAAAATAAAATAAAATAAAATAAAATAAAATAAAATAAAATAAAACAAAATAAAATAAAATAAAATACAATAAAATAAAATAAAATAAAAATTTCATTAATAGGCAAAACTTTTTTCAGTGTCCTATCCTTGCTAACAAAGGCACTCTAATAAAGGAAGTTGAATAAAAATACGAGGTGAGAGAAAGGCAAATTAAGGCTGGGGGTAGAATTTGAAATTCTCAAACGCAAATGAAAAGTCATTTCGTAAATATGTATGGATATATATTGGAATATAAACCTAAAATTTAAGCTGTTATACCAACGTTTATGACTGAATTTTAACCATTAACTACTTTAAACAATTGCAAGCCCATTATACGAGTAAATACAGCACAAAATGAGCCATATTTTAAACAAAAATACAAAACAATTTTGCAGCCACTGAAAGTAAATTTCCCAAAGGATGTTAGTTTAATTGAGCATTCGTTATTTTATTTTTTCTACGCATATCAATTCGAAATAATTAATTTAATTAAATCTAATTATAAAGTTTACTTACTACGCTTAAATGGAAAACGAAAATATTTGCGTAACCAAATTTAATATTTCAGCAAAATTAGCGGGGAAAAAAATTTAGTGAAAGGTAAACAATTTTTATACCCAGCTTACTAGTACTAGTACAAAGGTATTATAATTTTGTCCACATAACGGTACTATGTAACGGCGCAAAATAATCGAGTTAGATATAGAGGTCCATATATGAAAGTTCTTAGGTTGAAAAGAGGAATTGATTAAGGCATGTCCGTCCGTCTGTCCGTCCTTTTACACGATCCTTGAGTAAAAATTGAGATATTTGCATAAAATTTTGCATACAGGTTACTTTTTGGCCAAGGTAGGTTGCTATTGAAAATCGGATGATATCCACGCCCCCATTTTCGATATCGAAAAATCTCATAAATTGACATAACTTGCGTAAAAACTGACATATTTGCATGGAATTTGTTATGCAGGCTACTTTCTGGCCAAGGTGAGCTGCTGTGAAAATTGTCGAAATCGGATGATAACCACGCCCACTTTTTCGATATCGAAAATCACATAAATTAACACAAGTTGAGTTAAACTTGAGATATTCGCATGAAATTTGGTACACGGGTTACTTTCTGGCCAAAGCAGGTTGGTGTTTAAAATGGGCGAAATCGGATGATAACCACGCCCCCTTTTTCGATATAGAAAATTTCAAATAAGATTCTAGGGCCTATAGCATTGCCAAGTCATGGTATTTGTATCTCGTTCTGAAAACTAACGCTGGGTATTTAATGTTCGGTTCACCCGAACTTAGACTTCCTTACTAGTTTATAACTAATTTATTTCACCTGTTGAGTTATTATTATTTCTATGGATATGCAAAGTGTGTTTTGATGCAAGAAAAATTTAATTGTTTTATTTCACCACTGCTTTTTCAATAATTTTTTTATGTTTTTGTTTCGCTTTTTGTGCTTTTACAATTTCACGGTAGTTCAATCACGTTTATTATGGCTTCCATTCATCGCATCTGTTTCTAGTATTTTTTCGCGTTTTACATGCAAAAGTTAAACGAGGCGGAAGAGAGAAGACAAATACCTTTGCAGGAAGCGCAACAATGGATTTATTTGCTGACGAGTTGGCTTTGAATTGTAAGTGAAATGTTTGCTATTGGAATATGAGAAGTTGATGGATGTCAACGAGATTTTATTTGAATTTGAATTTTTTTTTTCTTGTGCTTCTTACCGTTTCTGGGTTGATTTCAAATGTTCACATTTAAAAGACGGGATGCGCAATTTTAAATTTAAATGTATGTTTATTACAATAACAAAAAACCAATTTCTGTCAGACACCTACATACAACTACAAGGTAGTTTGCGTTTGAAATTATTTAAGCACCAAATTAAACGACTTTAAATTGTGGCAACTCTCTTGAGTCACTGATTTATCTTTACCAGTGAAGCATCTATCAAGATATTAGCGGTTATACAAATATATTCCATGCCCTTGAAATGTATACGACTGTATAATGAACTAACGAGGAAGCTCATTTACAGCTGATTGGTATGAGTAAAAGCACATTAATCCCCAAATATGTTTTGTGTTAAGCATACAACAAACCAGATTTTCAAGTAGCATTTGGAAAGCAAATATTAACTTCATACCAATAGTTGCTTTTTATGCAAATAAATAAATACATATGTACATATGTATAATAGACTGAGCGCTAAAAAAAAAATTTTTTTTTTAAATTTATTGGTAGTATTAATTTTTGGAATGACTGAAAAAAAAATATTGTAAAAGTTTCAGAAAATAATATAATTTCTAAAGTTATACCACTACTGTTAAAAATGTCCCCTTAAATATTATAAAAATTTTCAAAAATATTTTTTATTGAGGTGGCAACGCTTTGTGAGAAAGGGATCATTATTAAGCCAATGGAAGCGAAATCAATAGTTTTTAGAATTTTTGTCAGTGTGTCTATATGTTTGTGCGTGCATCACTTAAAATCAGATAAATAGAATTGAATCGAACTTTTATCGTTCTATTACCCGACTTTCAACTTAAAATTTGAGCTATCACTTGTTCCGATATCTTTACCCGTTTCGGAGATATCAGGCGATATGTGAACCAATGTGACCCTAACCTCAACACTAACCGCCATTTTAGTTAAAAAAATTTAAAATTATATCAAAAATCCAACAATTCATGATTTCTTTAAAAGTTAATGCATACAAAATTGTCAGTTCGATACCCGGTAATGCAAAATCGTATTAGAGCAAATCCGGTATTTTCTAGAATCGCAAAATATGGCATCCCTGGTATGGATATACATATGTACAACGTATGTAGCATCATTTGGCATAACAAAAATGTAACGCGTGGCTTTTGTGACACGTAACCGCGACCAATTTGCATAATTAGAAAATTCGCCACATCGTTTCGTTCTACATGCTCTGCTTGTTGTTTTTTTTTTTTTATTTATGCAACTTCTCTACCATTTTCGCATTCACCACGTGAGAAATTTAAATGGAAATGGTTCACATATTTGTGGTCGAAAGAAGTCGTTCAATTGACATTCCTTTCTCTGCACATGTTCGCGGCACGATTTGTGCTGTTGTATGGCTGTGTGTGTGTGTGGGCGTGGATACACTGCTGTGAAATCAACGAGTTTTAAGCAATTGCAAGATTAGACCAACGAGGTTTGACAAGTGTCTCATTTCCATATGAACCAGACCTGTTAAATCTGGATTGAAATTAAAAATTAATTGTATTAAAGTGTTCTATTAATTTAATTGCTTAATTATGATAATCGAACATTTTAAGAATAATTAATCGATTAGGATTAAATTGGGTGTTCGATTAATGAGAATTATTTCGTTTTTAAATTTAATCGTAGAATTAATTAATTAATCAACATTTCAATTTGATTAAAATTTTTAATTAAATTCTATTGGAATATTTTTTCCCTTGAACACTACAGAATTCTCAAAAATAATTTTTTATTTTTTTTTGGTTAAAAGTTGGTTCTTTTCGAACTAGTTCGTGACTAGTGTATTTTCTGACTAGTTTGCTATCTCACTGTCGTGTAGTTATTATTTGCCTGTGCACACAAATAATGCAAATTACATTTTATTTGCTCTAAATAGTAGTATTGGTTGTGTGATCTTATTTGCATATAAGCGCTTGCTTCCAGTCTGTATTCGATTTAGAGACAAGTTTGATTGTTGATGGCGAATGAAGAAATCGAGCAAAATAAAACTTAAGCAGTTTATGTGAGCTCTTCGCATACATATATAACTCCTAGATACCAAACGACTCTAACGATTTTAATAAAATTTTGTTAAATGGCTAGTATTCTGTATCGAAATGATCTCTTTACTACGGCTGACGCATTTTGAACTACTACTGACGAAGCCAATATGCTCGTAATATCTAGATATAATAAAATTGTCACAGCTTGATGTCTGCACATTGCAAATATTTTTGAAAAATTGATAGCAGCGATCATTATTAAGCCAATAGAAGCTAAATAAATCGTTTTTTAGAATTTTTGTCAGTCTGTGTGTAAGTTTGTGTGCGCATCACTCTAAAACTGCTGCATGCACTTGAATGAAACTTTCACCATTATCTTACCAGACTTTCAACTTAAAATATAAGATATAACTTGTTTCGATAGCTCTACAAGTTTTAGAGATATTGCTCGATATGTGAACAAATGTAACCCACAATGACTTTAGTGTAATATGGTGCAGTGAAATAACGCCCAAGGAAATAACGCCCATGGACGTTATTTCCCATTCAAAAAGGAAATAACGCCCATGGGCCTTATTTCCTTTTTAAATGGAAATATCGCCCATCTGCAAAAAGAAATAAAGCCCATGGTTCTTATTTCCTTTTTAAAAGAGAAATAACGCCCATAGGATTTTACGCGAGCAACACGAACTGTTGATTAGCATTTTTTTCACAAATTACCCTGTGAGAAAAGAGTGGGAAACGTGGCACGCGGAAGGACATCACCGTGGCGGTAGCCACGGCTATGGCACACACCCGGAGTTGGAATGGCGTAGCCCAGGGTTATTTTTTAAAGCGCGGCCGAAGGCCGCCTACGCGGAAAGGTGTCCTGCACATAAAAAACGTGGATGGGGCCCCGAATTGGGGATCTGACCCGGGTCAATTTTCGGTTTTTCACTAATAACTTTTCACAGAAACAAAATATTGCTTTTCCCCCTTCGGATTATAGTTACGGAGGCCCGATCCACGATTTTTAAGTGCAGAACACCTTTCCGCGTAGGCGGCCTTCGGCCGCGCTTCAAAAAATAACCCTGGGCTACGCCATTCCAACTCCGGGTGTGTGCCATAGCCGTGGCTACCGCCACGGTGATGTCCTTCCGCGTGCCACGTTTCCCACTTTGGTTAACGTGAAATTTGTGTGTAACTATTCAATAAAATACAAAAAGAATTAGAATATTATTGTTTCATTAAAAAAATGAAAGAGCAATAAGGCCTTTAAGACTTTATTTCTCTTTCGAAGTGTAATAAAGCCTTTTTTGAAATAAAGGCCTTATTTCACTTTCAATAGCGTAATAAGCCCTTAAAGGGCTTATTTTACAAGGCGCTATTGCACCCCGCCTTATAAAAACATAACAAATATGTTAAAATTTATTGAAATAAAGAAAACCATATACTAAATCAGCTTGTTTTAATTCGTTTTTAACGTCCGTGGGCTTTATTTCTCTTCGAAAAAGGAAATAACACCCATCAGCAAAAGGTGATAACACCCATGGGCTTTATTTCCTTTTTAAAAAGGAAATAAGGCCCATGGGCGTAATTTCCTTTTTGAGTGGGAAATAACGCCCATGGGCGTTTTTTCCTTGGGCGTTATTTCACTGCACCGTGTAATATTTGTAACAAACGAAAGGTAATAGTGAGTGCTGCAATGAGTGATTTAATTAAGTTCCATTTCCTAACTCGTATGGCATATAATAATTAAAATCAGACTCAGTTTATTTATAGTTCCGAGACGTAGCGAAGCAAACGGGGTTTCATCGGGCTGTTTTAAATTGAAATCCATTACCAAGTGTAGATCTTATTGAACACTTAAAGTTATGTATGGTATCATGAGGGGGCTTACCACATGCATCACTTTATTACGGTGAGGTTAAGCTTGGATTAATTGAAGTTTAAGCTATTAGAGTACCTTAGTGGAGCCAGAAGGGCCTCACACTCCCTGGGAAGCTCCTTTGTATGGTAATAACGAAGTTCACATGCTGAGGTCTGATGGTGATGATGTGATGACGCAGAATGCCGTGGTTACCTATATCAAAAGCTTTTTTTGTATGTACTAGGGCTGTGCCTTTATTCGATTAATCGAGTAAGTTGATTAATCAAATTTTCAATTAATCGATTACTTGATTAATCAAAATTCTGAGTAATCAAAACGAGTGTTACTCGAGTATTTTCAAAAAAGGTTAATCAAAAACTGATTAATTTACTCATTTTTTTATGTGAAAGTTTGCCTTGAAATACATACATATGTAGTTGAAAATAAGAAAAATTAAAAACCAAACATACTTCAACATATTAAAAAATAAAAAAATTTTAAAAAAATTTTGAGGTGTTATCCGATCGCGAATGGGCAAAATGTCGAAGGTGCAATAAATGGTTTAAGTATTAAGGAACTTCTAAATTTGACCCGTTTTAATATATGTATGTATGATTAATAATTTTATTCAAAAAACGATAATCAAAAAGGCGATTAATCAATTAAATTTCATTTTGATTAATCAAAATCTTGATTAATCGAGTAAACACCCTTTTTGATTAATCAAAAATCATAATTAATCGATTAATTCAGTAATCGAATTTATGAATAATCAAAATTTTGATTAATTAATTAATCGCACAGCCCTAGTATGTACTCTTTCTATTCTCATTTAAGATATTTGTTTTTCTACCTTTATCTGTTCCTTTTAATCTACCATCACCTATACAAACATTTTTCCATTCTCTCTAACTTTTTCCCAATACACATTTTTTGGTTCATTATTTGAAGGTGTTATCGTTATCCCAATAATCAGTTATATACCTTAGTTTCTATATATATTACATTTCCACTCCCTTTTTTCCAATTTTTATAAATCTAAAACTTTTTGCTATTTCACCACATTATCAAAATATATATTGACAGCCAACTACCATCTACCACGTATGCGTAATCGAAATGTCATTTTAATGTAAAAAACTTTCACACATGTTCATTTTGCTCTTTTGGCTCCAATCAATATCAATTCTATGTTGAAGTATTTTTTCATTCACCGCCATTACTTTTTAGCACAAAAACGCAAAAGGACGGCAACAGCTGGAAAACCAATGAAAGCAGCAAAAATATTATTCTCTCACCTTTTATCCGCAACTTTTTTATCGCTCGTGTTTATTATGTGCCCGATTCCCTGGTGACTACACTCTTTGATGCACGCACTCCGCAAATAGCAAATAAAAAGTTGACTAAGGTTACCTTGATTGACATTTTCATTTCCCAAAAGGACATGTTTATATACTTGTTAAATGTGATAAAGTAAAACAAGCAGAAAAGCAAAGAAAGTAGGAAGAGAATTTGAAAGAAAGTGAATTAAAAGAGGTGTCTACCATCGTAAAAAAGTACTTTACTGTGTTAAGCTTAAAGCTTTAGAAAGTTGAAAAGAACTTGCGGCCTTATTTTCAACTTTGAGTGCAGTGGAGCTGGTGGTTAAAAATGAATTAAATTAAATGAGCATCATTTCATTTTTGTGTTTTTGTAGTAAGAAATGATGCGAACACCTAACTGGAGTATTTAGCGGCATAAGAAATTTTTAATCGATATTGAATAACATATCTTAAACTGTGTGTGATATCTCCCAAACCATTTGAGATATGGCACTTCGTCACGTTACATTTTGTAACACTCATTAGCATCTTTTGTTTGATACCCATATTGTACTAACACATTTTGAGTCACTGTTGGTCACATATTGGTCAATAACTCCGAAAGTGCTCGAGTTATCGAAATGAAAGGTACCTCAAAAGTTTAGTTGGACTACTGATAATCCAACAATGAAACTTGCATTCAATTATATTCGTACGATTTTGCGTGATGTGCGTTCAAATGTACAGACAAACAGACAAAAATTAAAAAAAACGACTGTTTTCGATTATAGCGGCTCAAAAATGAGCCCTCCTTACTTAAATGTCTGCAATTTATAAACATCGACTTCTTACAATTTTATTATGTGTACAAATAGGCGTAACCTTACAATGACACGCCCACTTTTTATGTTTGGTATATTTTCGAAAATGCGTGACTGGAATTCTTTATGTGGAGCATGACGATTCATTGAAAGCGTACTATTAGCATAATTTATGCTGTTCTCTCTCTCCCACCTTAAAGATTGTTGATACCATCGCAAACGAATTGGTATGACGAATTCGTTTGTGAACTCTTTTTTGATTTTATTTTTATTTTTATTTTTTTTGTTTCTCGTTTTTATCTTGGACGAATGAAATATAATAGTCTGATTGTAATCCCTTCAAGCGCCATCCATGCCATAAAAGTGTGTGTTTTTTTTTTTCTTTCTTGTCTTTGTCGACAATTTATTCATATATATTTGTATTTCATTTTCAAAATAAATCTTATGCTAAGAGCATTAAATCAGAGCTCAGATATCAACAAATGCAATTGCGTAAAACCAGCTTAGGTATATACTTGAGGCAAAGAAATAATTTCTGCATATCATAAAATTGTAACAAGTACGCTGGCTGTTTATAGGAGGGATCATTATTGAGGTGCTGGCAACCACAGCACAGACTTTATCCATTTTTGTCTGTTTGTCTATATGTTTGTACACGCATCACTCAAAAGTTGTAGCAGAGAATTGAATGCAACTTTCACCATTGCATAAATAAACGACTGACTTAATATTTAAAATATCACTTGTTTCGATAACTCGACCATTTTCGGAGTGATCGATCAATATGTGAACGAATTCGATCCAAAATATGGTATTACAATATGGGTATCAAACGAAAGGTGCTAATGAATGCTGCAACAAATAATTCGACTGAGTTGCATATCTAAACTAGTTTAAGAGATATCATGATTAAAATCGAGCTCAGTATTTAAGAAGTACTGAGCTTCACCGCAACGTGGCTGGGTTTTCTAGTAACTCAATACCTTTTTACGTCATTCAGAATGATCTAGCGGCTATTATTTCAAAATTTCATTTACAAAAAAAAAAATTTAACAAAATTCTTAAACAAATTCTTTCAAACAGGATAAGCACCAAATAAATTTTTTTGAATGAAAATTCACATTTCTATATACATACATATGCACATACATATATTCTTACCCCAACACTTTGTCACTTATCCCTTCAAGAGCAAGTAGGCATTGAAAAGCATATGCTAAGCACTGCTGAAGCAGCAATATTACCGCTGAAGCTCCATACAAAAAATTCAAAAGGTTTTGGAAAATTTAAAATAATTTACTTATCTACCGATATGACGACATTCTCCTTCCACCACTAATCTTCTGGTTAATACAAGAAACTTAATTTTTTCATTTTATTCGTAAGTCGTTAAGTGCTTAAGAAAAGAAAAAGCTTCTTACTTTATAAATAATTTTTTTTTTTCAAGTAACTGTAATAACTTACAATTTTGAAATGTGCTTGACTGCAAGAGATGAAAGCAACCAAATATAAATTTAATCAAATAATTCGTTAAAAATTTGTTTCAGGAAAAATGGTGCTTCAAATAATGGAATTTTCGTATTTGGTAAATTTAAATGGAAATTTCACTAATCTAACTAGATTAGTTAAGAGAGTCCATGCTTTTGTGCATGTGTTGAGAATTATTGAGTTCTATAAAGGACGCCCATACACACACACACACACAAATGAGTTTTGAATTGTCTATAAATCATCATAATTTAATTTAATTAATTACTTTATTTATCGTTTCAGATCATTCAATTTCTTTTCGGTCCACCAGCTTCACCTTTAAGCATTTCAAAGTATTAAAAGTTCTAAGTAACCTGCTGTTTTTTCTTACCTTTACCGCCCCTCTCAAACACCTATCATACTAATTGAATATTACAAATTTAATACAAAAATTCCTCTTTAACCAGATTACACTTGCTTTTCCAGCTAGAGCAATTTGATGAAACACAATTTTAGCTTGTAAAACATATTTTCGTACATTAAACAAATTTCAAACAAGTGTTGAACATATTTACATACATACATATTTAACTTCCGGCTTCAAAGTAAATTAAATGAGTTAAAACATTTTCCAGCAGAAATGCCAATTTTCTTCATTTAGTGCCAATATTGAGATTAAAACAATTTTTGGCATTTCTTCGAACACAAGTAAAGCAAAGTGTGAGCAAAGTGGCTAAGCTACCCAAAATGGCAATCCAATCGACTTGTTTCAAGCTGCCTGAGAGCTGATATGAATATTTTTCGGGACTGATCCTGATATGATTCCAAGAAATGATGTAAATGGTCCCGAATAAACCTGAAAAAAAAAAACCAAAATAGTCCCGAAAACAATCCCAAAATGACGGCTAAAGTTTCTAAAGTGACACTGATACGATAACGCAAGAATCCCGAAACAATACCGAAAAGTATTATAAATTGATCCTGAACAAAGAGCCACAAATTTTGAAGTTATCAGCGCTGATACGATTCTAGAACGATCCCAGAACATACCGAAATGACGCCAAAAAAAAATGTTTATATGTTCCGAAAAAGTTGAGAAAACAACCCCGATACGACCTCGAAAAAGTCGCAAAATATTATTGAAAAAGTCCCGAAATAGTACAAAAAACAGCCCCGAAAGTTTTGCTACAAAATCCCGAAATTATTTCGAAATGTTCCCGAAATGATTTTAAAATAAACCTAAATGGTTTTGAGAAAGCAATTCCGATATAACCCCGCAAAAGTCGCAAAATAGTTTCGAAAAAATACCGAAATAGTACCAAAAGCAGTCCGGAAAGTATCACAAAAAAAATCTCGAAATTATCTCGAAAATGTGCCGAAATTAATCTTAAATAAATTTAAGTGGTATTGGTTTGTATGCATCACTTCTTCGGCGTCCAGTCGAAACTTTCGTTGAGCACTCATGAGAACTCGGGCATTGCTTCGTCAGTTTAATTGAATGGAACGTACATACATAAATATTTCCCAAGTTCTAACAGAAGACCATTCTGCAATAGACTACGACAAGTGATATTACATAAAATTTTCAAGACTCCGATACGTCCCTGCATCTATTAATAGATTTCACGCCGGAGTTCAAGACCTGAAGGAAGCAAAAATTACCGCACGTTTTTTAAGCCAAAGCAAATCCAAAGCTCATGTAATGGATTCTGGCATTTTTTTTTTGTCGTGAGATGAAGCTTTTTGTGCTTCTAGCTTAAAAATTTGTTGACTGGAAAACAACAAAAAATGAAGCAAACGGATAAAACTAAAAGCACTCACAGTTTAAAAACTTTTTATTTCCTTTCCGCTTTTTGCGTAAGCATTGAAAACATTTTTATTTTTTTTTAAATCCTTTTGAAATCAAAAGGGCAATTTACGCTTGCAAGTAAGCAACCAATATTGTGAGTTGTTTCAACCGAAATATTTTTTACGCAAACAAAAGCAATTTTACCTGGCAACGAAATGACGCATAAAAACTGGACTTGAATTTTCAAAAGAAGTTTTCCTTTTCAAAATAGAAGTTTTATTTTGTTTATTTTATTCGCATGTCGTTAAGTGCGTATGAAAAAAAAATGTACTTGGACTTGAGTTTTCTACCTGCAACATTTGATTTGAAGAAATCGGTCGCTAGAAAATCGTCTTTTGTGCAGTCTCAGTATCTTTGTGATGCTCACAGCATCAGAATCATAGTCGTCATATTTATTATTAAGGCCATGATTAACGGTATCCTTAACAACGTACGAACAAAACTAGTCATCATAAGCACCAACGTCAAAATCATCACCATAGTGAAAACTATGACAGACCAGCTTATTTTTGTTTATTTATTGTGAGTTAAAAATTTATAAATACATATGTTAAATATCAATAGGAATTTAGCTATATAGATTTATTGGTTTTAGATAAAATTCACGTTAATTGCTCTGGAATGAATTGTTCAATAACTTTTTTGTGTTAAATAGCAATGTCTGTTTTTTTAGTAAAATGAATATTTTTTCAAACGAAAAAGGTATTTTAGAATAGATACATATGCTGTTTATTTATCATTTTTTGCATTTTTTTCTTTTTATAATATAGCATGCAAATATTACAAAAACAACAAGAGCTGTCATTTTACCAGAAAAATTAAAAATTAATTAAATGTATTCAAAATAATTTAATATGATATTTGCAGTAAATCAATAAGCTGGCTTGATAGTCATCATAAAAATAAAATATACTATATAATGTATTAAATTTGTTTAAATACACACATCCATACATATGTATGTACATATTTACATCAGAACATATGATAAAATAATATTTGTTTGCGGAAAACTAAAATTCGGCTTAGCATATGGTCAATGAAATCATTAAAACAAATATTGAATCAAATGAATTGTAGCTGTCGGAGAGCAAGGGAAATGCAACAACAAAAACACAAAGCACAAATTATGAGAATTATTGCATAACGCTATCAGCAATATAGTATAACAGTGAGCTTAATTATACCACCTCAGCTTCACCTCAGCGGAAGCTCCACATGAAATTGTGGTAATGCGTTTATCTATCTCTTCGAATAAGTAGAAAATAAGATAAAATAAAATAAAATAAAATAAAATAAAATAAAATAAAATAAAATAAAATAAAATAAAATAAAATAAAATAAAATAAAATAAGATAAAATAAAATAAAATAAAATAAAATAAAATAAGATAAAATAAAATAAAATAAAAAAAAATAAAATAAAATAAAATAAAATAAAATAAAATGAAATAAAATAAAATAAAATAAAATAAAATAAAATAAAATAAAATAAAATAAAATAAAATAAAATAAAATAAGATAAAATAAAATAAAATAAAATAAAATAAAATAAAATAAAATAAAATAAAATAAAATAAAATAAAATAAAATAAAATAAAATAAAATAAAATAAAATAAAATAAAATAAAATAAAATAAAATATAATAAAATAAAATAAAATAAAATAAAATAAAATAAAATAAAATAAAATAAGATAAAATAAAATAAAATAAAGTAAAATAAAATAAAATAAAATAAAATAAAATAAAATAAAATACAATAAAATTAAATTAAATTAAATTAAATTAAATTTAAAAAAAAATAACATAAAATAAAAAAAAATAAAATAAAATTAAAAAAAAAAATAAAATAAAAAAAAATTTAATTGAATTAAGTTAAATTTTTTCTAGAAAACATCAAGAGAATGTCTATACTTAAACAAACTATGTATGTATGGAAAAAAAAAAATTAAGAAAACCTCTGAAATTTTTCAGTGTTCAAGTCTCAACTTGGTGTAAGTATGTACTACAAAACTGAATACCCGGAAATCAATTATTTATTCAGCAATTAATTCTAGACACATTTACTGGAATTTTATTTATAAGCTTGTAGACGCTGATTAAAAACAATTCCTGTGAAAGAACTACCTCCTTATATAATTGTATTTTCACATGAAATAAAGAAGCGCATAATTGCTACAAACATTTTTTTTATTTACATCATTATTGTTATATTGTTACAGTTTTATGTCTAAACCTATGACGAGTAATTTTTGTAGACATAAAAATTAGCTTTTGTGCCACTACGCTCCAAATATTTTTTTCAATAGAATTCCAGAAAAAAATGCAATTTCTGCTTGAAAAAATTTCTGTGGAAAATTAAATAAAATCGCACGTGCCTATTTTTTAAATCGCCAAACTTTGCAATAACTTTTCTTCTTTAAATTTCTAAGGAAATTTTTAATAACGTTTAAAGTGAGTCTAAGAAGAAGACAATTGTTTTGATTTTATTTTTTTTTTAATGTTTTTTTTTTGTAATTATTTACAACTGTTATTTGCATTTAAACTAAACTACTAAAGCTAACAAATTATAATGTTTTCGCTTTTGAAAACCTCTTAAGAACTTCGGATGTATAAAGTAGTTAGTTCTAAGAAACATTTTGTTCCAATTTCTCATTTGTATTACAACAATGAAGACTTTGATTTGATTAGGAATTGATAAGAATTTGAATTGCAAGGCTTTTATTGTTCTAATTCAATATTATTACTGTATTAACATTTCTACTTGAAGAGTAAAATAAAGTTTCTAAATTGAATTTAAGTTCACCTCTTCAATTCGCTATTTGCCATGGTGATGATTACTTAGTTTCGTATTTTGTGTGCAATTTCAATTTTGTTAGCGGAAAAAAAAATTGTTTCATTGAAGAAATAAATTTGAAATTTCAAAAGAGCAAGAGTCATTAAAATTGTATCAAATAGCAAAATCATTCAAACTTTGACAAAAAATACAATTTTTCGGAAAAGTTTTTTCAGAAATCATTTTTCAGAAACCAAAAGTCAGAAGGAAAAATTCAGAAACTCATTTACGGTCATGCATTAACCCACTACATTTTTATTTTTATAACGATATTATGAAAGTTTTTTTGGCTAGGTTTTAATTGGGGAATATTAAAATTTTAAAACTATAACCCATGAGCGGCCATACGTTAACCCATTGACGACCTCAATTTTCTTTTAACTCTGAAATCAAATTTTTCACATCAAAGTAGTTGACATAGGCTTAAGTAGTTGATTTTAAGCGTTTTAATCCTTTAAACGTCATGCCTTAACCCATTGGTGACCTAAATTTAAATTACTCTACACTTCAATAGTAAATATTTGAAGTTTTAAATGCATGCATTAACCCATTGACGACCTTAGCTAATTTAATAATAACGAAATAAAATGATTCACCTCAGTGCAGCATTTCATTACATTATAAATTCTGATTTTTTTTATGTTAGATCTATTACTGCACACTTAAAAATTAAACGTTTACATTGTTATCCCATATATGGGTCATGCATTAACCCACTAAATGCCTTTATTTTCTTTTAATTCTGAACTAAAGTTTTTTGCCGGTATGTTTAGCGTTATAACACAAGTAATTATGCATTAACTCTTTGGTGACCACTTTTTTTTCTTTAGAATTCAAAATCAAATTCATTAAATATGAGTTGCTATAAATATTTGTGAAGAGCAAATGTGTAAGGTTCTTTGGAAAAATAGCAAAAGAAAAATGAACGAATGCTTAGTGAAACGTGTTTTTCACTTATTTCAAAGCCACTCCTATCTAAACATTCAGAATGTAAAAATTCAGAAAGTGAAATTCAGATCCAAAAATTCCGTACTTTCTGGATTTTTAGATCTGAATTTCACTTTCTGAATTTTGACTTTCTGAAAAAAATGTTTCGTTTGAAAATAGCCCCCTAGTTGTTTCTGCACACAAAGAGTGCAATCGAATGAAACCACTTTGTGTTGCTTTTCTTCCTGGTGCTCTGAATAGCTGATGCATTCGTGGATGCGTTCAACCATAAAAGCGCAACAACAACAAAATGCGAGCATGCTGCCTGTGATGTGACGCATCTCAGTTGATTTCACAGCGTTTGTTGGGTATTTTTTTCTTCCAAATTTAATATCACACATGGCATTTTTACAACCTTTAATGTTTGATTATTACTATCAATCATAAATTGAATAATGCCTAGCCAAAGGTTGTTGTTCAACCGACGCTGTTGTCTTCCTGAAATGTTTACTAACCTGCTGTTTATAATTAATTTAGCCGCAAAGGAATTTTCATTTAAAATTCGTGCGTCAATTGAAAATTACTTCCTTTCATAGATGCACTGTATACCCACCAAGCTTGTTTTATTATTAGCAAGTAATGAATTATTTTTGGAAGAGGCACTTATCGTGCGCAGTTTTACGATGAGCTGTAGGAGCTTTTGACAAATACGAGCAAAGTTGCAGTTTCTAAAAAAAATTTAAAAAGCTTCATGTTCTAACAAACTTGTTTCGAGAAAGATAAATGTTCGAAAAAAAAATTAAAAAAAATTATTTGTTCTATATAAACTGGTTTCGAAACATAGATTTCTTCTATAAAAACCGGTTTGAAAGATATTCTAAAAACTCCTGTCAAAAGGAACGACGTTGTGTAGTCTGAAAAATTCGGGTTTGAAGAAAGTTGATTGGTCTAAAGAACCGGTTTCCAAAAAAGTTGAGAGGTCTAAAAACCCGGTTTAATAAATTTCGAATGTACTTAAAACCGGTTTAAAAAAATTTTATTTAAAAAACCAAATGGTTGGAAAAAAATTTAAAGGTCTAAAGAAGCAGGTTCAAAAATTTTGATTGGTCTTCATTAAAAACTGTTTTTATTTAAAAAACCAAATGGTTGGAAAAAAATTTAAAGGTCTAAAAAAGCAGGTTCAAAAATTTTGATTGGTCTAAAAAACCGTCTTAAAAAAGTTTGGTGTTCATAAAACCCTGTTTTTAGAAAATATCTTATTTCCAAAAAGTTGAATGTCATAAAACCTGGTTTCAAAAAAACCGTTTTGGAAAAGTTTCATGTTGTAAAAAAACCGTGTCAACGGTCTAAAAAACTTGTTTCTTTAAAAAAAAAACACAAAGTTTTCCAAACCGTTAGTGTGCCAAAGAAAAGGCTTAGAATGCAAAGAAATAAGAAATTGTTAAACAAAAAACAAAATTGTCTAGATGAATATAATATTTACTGCCAAATGAAATCCATATCTATTAGCTGGTGAAAATTTCAAGCACTCCGATGCAGGGTTGGGCCACTTTGAATAACAAATTATTCGAATAAAAAATAAAAAATAAGCACCCCGAGATCTCGGAGAATTATAGCCATGTGCGCATTATATTTGTCATTTTCGGTATCATTTCGAAACTGTTTCGGGATTATTTCGGGATCATTTCGGGACTTTTTCGGGATTATTTCGAGCCCATTTTCGGCATAATTTCAGGACCATTTCACGAAGTATTTTCACATTATACAAAGAATCTCTAGTTCTACATAATAAATAATAATTCTCTTTGTAGCCAGTCCCGAAATGATAACGAAAATAGTCCCGAAATAATCCCGAAAAAGTCCCGATATAATCCCGGAAATGGTCCCGAAATAATCCCGAAACAGTTCCGAAATGATACCGAAAATGACGACAAATATAATGCGCATATGCGTATAATTTTCCGAGATCTCGGGGTACTTATTTTTTATTTTTAAATAACTGAATAAAAATGAAGTTTTATCGTTATTCAAGAATTCTAAAAATAAAAATAGCATGTTATTTATCACCTTGATTTTTTTGAATAGGAAATAACCAGTCACTCATCACTCAAATTTTTTTGAATAATGAATAAAAATTTATTTTTAATTTTTTCGTCACTCGTCACTCAAATTTTCTAATATTGCCCATCCCTGATCCGATGATCCATCATTTAACCAGCAAAAAGTTCCAAATCACTTGCTAGTTTCGCTTACAAATTATTACCCATCATAGTTTCCGTCAAAAGTCAAAGTTATTACCATTATTAAATATTTTCATAGTTCTCTACTACAATTACCTTTTCGTGATACTCTGTTATTTAATATGCGACAAATATATCATAACATTAACACATTTCCAACCTCCTTTTCCTTCTAACGAAATTATTGCCCAAAAAGTTTTACTTGACTGAGCATTCAATATATGTAGGCTTCAATTTAATACCATTTAATTGAATAGCATAATCATGTGAGCAACTTTCAACACTATGATTAGCAGCTGCAAAATTAATTGACTGTAAAATATAAAATAATAAGTTTATAAATCCATTTATCTCTAAGTTTGAAAATTTATTAGGCTGGGCATGATAAAAGAAAAATTTATTTAAAAAAAAAAATTATTTTTTATTTTTTTGGGTCTATCGAAAACAAACTGCATGAAATTCCAGGTTCGAGTACTATATCATCAAGTAATTCATATATTTCGTGGTATGATATCTTTTATGACAAGTCATCGTTTAAGTTGATAATAAATCTGATTAAAATCGGCTTTCTAGTTTCGGACACAAATTTTGTTGCAAACTAAATATAATATTTACTCGCAGATAATTTTCCAAAAAAAAAAAATATTTTTCGGCTCTGTCTAATGAATATATCCTTACTAAATTTGATTGATTGAATTATCAGCTTAAAGCAATCAAAACGTAGTTGCTACGCATAAATTCAAAGTTTCAACTCGTGTCGGCCATAGTAAAGTGCTTGCTTATCATACTCAAGGCTACAGGTACAACAACCGGGTCATGTACATATGCACATACATATATACGAGTAACTAAAAATGCTTTAAATCAATTATGAAAGACGTAATGCAACTCGACAACGGTTGACGAGCTCTTTGAGTGTGTTGCTGCCAATAAAAAGCTTCAAAATCGGCCTAAAGAGAGTAAGTCTCTTGCTAAAAATAAGAAGAAAAGTAAGGGCCTCAATATACTCATATCGAGTTACGTATAAATAAAATGAATACAAAGGCAAATATGATACAAGTTTCAATTCACAAACGTTAAAAAAAATTTATTTAAAATTCACAAAGGTATCATATTTTACGTGCAACAGACGATATTTATGAGATATTAAGCAACGAAGGCAAATAAATATATTTCATATAATTTTGCATGTACGTACAAGGAAATGTTCAAAAGTGTGCTGTTATACTAACCCATTTTAAAAGGGTGTTTAAATATTTATTTATTTACCTATGATATGGAAATATTTAGATAAAATATCATATCGCCTGTATAACAACACGCCTAGCTGAAAGTGAGTAAATTAAGTGACCAAATAACTGACAAACTAACTTATACTCATGACAAATTTGACTTCAATATGCATACATATATATTCAGACAGAAAAAAAAAAATATGTACAAAGTGATGATTTTTAGCATGATGTGATAATATTTGAGCATGATGAGATAATACTGCGGATGAATTAAAAAGTAATTATTAGTTGTAAAGTAGTTTGTGTTGATGATATGTATTCAATTTCTAATCGTGACTAATTGTTGTGGTCACTGTATGATAAGCTGTGATGTGATGCAATAAATGTGATGTGATACGTAATAATCATATGCAACAATCAAGTCAAAAACGTAAGCTCATTGTTAATAAATTGTAACAAAATTCCGTTCCATAAATTCCAACCTTGAATGCAATGTGCGAAAACATGTTTGTATAAATGCAAATTGTTCAAAGTGTTGACTTGAAGTAAGATGTGATTATATTCAAACGATGTGATGTATCCCAATATTTGGACTCGACTCGTATTGAATCTGCTTCAATTTTTTTTTTTGTAGAAAACCAATGAGTGTTTCAGTGATTTCAGTTTTAATTTTTTTCTGCTTACATTAATTGTTATTTGAATCAAGTGACATCATATGCTATCACAGCACATCACATCACATCAAATCATATTTTAATCACATGAAAACTGTTGCCTCGTGAATCAGTTGATTGAACCGTTTGCCATTTACATGTTAAGTCAAACGAAAATTGCTCACTTTACTAAAGTGATTAGCATCATTTGATAATTATTTTCAATTCAGGTGACATCACATCACATCAAATCAATGACAACATCGAAATGAACATCATATCAAATATTATAACTTTGTAACACATTACATTACACTAATCTCAAATTTAAAAATTTAATTGTCGAAGTGATCTCACATTATTTCGCAAATATGTATATTTTAAAATCTCTGTGACATCACGTCACTTATAGCAAAAGTTATTTTCATATATATAAATCTCATTATCACATCACACTGCCTACAATCACATAAAATCTAGTAACTTAGCATCACAAAATCACATCATATCTTACTACACACGCAGTTATCGCTTAATCAAAGCACGAAATGTGTAACAATTTGTATGTTTAAACTCACTTTACAAATTTTTGGCACATGCTCATGCACCCTTTATTGAAAATACACACATTCACATATGTACATAGCTCAAATGAAGTGCGAGAGAGATTGTGCTTGTACTTAAGCATCTAAGAATTTTTGTTAAGCACCGCTCGGAACACACGTAAATGTACAATTAGATTAAACTTATTTGAATGAACATGGCTTGAAAACGTGTTTTGGAAAAGTAAGATCTGGTGAAGATGTAAAATATACTCTATATATTATATACATATGCTATGTGAACAGAATTTTAATACAGACTCGTTGGTGATACACACAAACATACATGAAATACTTACAAATGACTGTGAAACTTGTTAACACTCGTGTAGTAGCGCACAAAGACATTTTTGTAGATAATTCGACAAGATTTACATACATCTATACGTTTGCATGAATAATCCTCAACTGCTTTTTACACATTTAAATTGGCCCTAAATTTGGTGTAACACCAAAATTATAAATTTTTGAACTTTTTTAAACGTCTTCAGGCAATACTTAATGAATTAAAGTTTTACTTTTTGTTGGGATTTGGAAAATTTAATTTATTTAGCCGCAAAAGTTGGCACGTAATATTCCAATGCGCGTGTTTTGTTTGAATGTAAAATCCGCCTATTTTGGCTTGGTAGTTGTGCGACATGGCGTATACGTAACATATAAGCAGCCCATAGTCGCCACCGCGGTAAAAGCTGCAAACTCAAAAAAAAATAAAATAAAAAAAAAAAAAATAAAATAAAATAAAATAAAATAAAATAAAATAAAATAAAATAAAATGAAATAAAATAAAATAAAATAAAATAAAATAAAATAAAATAAAATAAAATAAAATAAAATAAAATAAAATAAAATAAAATAAAATAAAATAAAATAAAATAAAATAAAATTAAATAAAATAAAATAAAATAAAATGAAATAAAATAAAATAAAATAAAATAAAATAATATAAAATAAAATAAAATAAAATAAAATAAAATAAAATAAAATAAAATAAAATAAAATAATATAAAATAAAATAAAATAAAATAAAATAAAATAAAATAAAATAAAATAAAATAAAATAAAATAAAATAAAATAAAATAAAATAAAATTAAATTAAATAAAATAAAATATAATAAAATATAATAAAATAAAATAAAATAAAATAAAATAAAATAAAATAAAATAAAAGCATAAATAGAAATAAAAAATAAAAAATGTGAACAGCTTTTACCGCCGTTACGCCGCTACAATGAATCGCTTGTTCACGCGAGCTTGACGCCAAGCAAATTTCATGTTTAAATAACTTGAATATTTTAAATTGTATGTTAAACATTGCTGGAGAACACACGCAAGCGTGTAATTTTATTACTTTTTTTTCTGCAATTTATTATTTAATGATTTACTGCTTTAGATTGCTGTTTAACACATTAAAATTTAAATGAATAATAGCTGACGAGTAAATTAGGTTTTAAATACAATTTTACACTCGTTATATCAATGAACTATAAAATAGTTATGTGTTGCAAGATAATATTCTTAATGGGCATTTATTGAATTTTTACTCAAAATTACTTTTTTATTATGCTGGAGTTTCCTGGGTTTTTTAATTTTATTTATGGGACACAAATTTCAAAATTTTTTTATACATAATACTTGTAACGATTTCAAGTCGATAGCTATTATTATTTGCTACATGTTATCGATTTTTTAGTGTGTAACGATTTCATTGAAATTGCATAAGCAATTTTCTGTTCTAAAATATTTTTTGGATTCCTATTCTGTTTTCATATTTTTAGGTTTACGCGTATATAAACACCGTATATTTTCGATTTTCATGAACTTTTCAGTCTATCAACATTTTTACAAATTTCATTCACTTTTTTCGATTGATTTCGATTTTTGAAATTTATATATATTTGTATGTATATTTTTAAATTTTACATTGCCTAAATTTGTCATAAATTCACATCGAAATTTATCGATTAATTTTGATATTTATCGATTATTTTCTAAATTTATCGATTGTTATAGATTTCTTTATATAAACAGTAATTTAATTCAAACACTATTACCTTTAAATTAACACGAATCGGTCACTACTTGATCTTACCATGACAGTGGCGACCACCACGTCTTCCTCAGCTTCCACTATCAGGTGACGATAAGAATTTCGTCTGGACACTATATGGCATAGACAACGACGCCGCTGGGTTTTTATTCGTTGATTTATGGCAGTGTCTGCATACAGTCCAACACACAGCTCATCAGTGAATCTTCTTCGGTACCAACTACCCCCACCGCTTGTATTGTCTTCTTAGTTATTCGCACAACACCAGCAACTATCGACTTGTAACTCTGGTTAGCAAGTAAAAATAATCTGTTCACACAACTCTTTGTCAACTGGTAATCCCTTTAGGAGATAACACCATGCAAGCAATATATTATTTGCTAATTTTTACAGGATTTAACAGCAAGTTTTGTCTGCCACCAATATAAAAGACTTTTATTGTTTTACGTAATAAGGCAGCCGACACTTTGTAATGTCACTTTTGGGGTCTGGTAGTAAAACTCTTTGTACGAGCATAAATTTCCTTCACACCTGTTCCTTGCTTTTGCAACTTTGTAATTGTGAAGAATGTTCTTTATTGTTGCTTTCCGTTGCTGTTGTTATGCGAACTTTTCTTGCGCCAACGGTTTAGGTGAAAACAAGCCAAATGTCTGGAGTTTCGGTTGAGTTTCTTACAGCGCAGACAAGCAACCAAGTGTGAAGGTATGCAATCCCCTAGCCTAGTCGATTGTGACGAGTTTGAGTTACTTTAATTTATACCAGTTTTTTCTTTTCTTTTCTAACATGAGGCTAATGGTTTGCCTCTTCTTAAATTCAAAAGTTTTTGAAGTGGCCAATCTTAAAGGAATCTTTAAACTGTTGGAGGAACTATATGCTCCTTATAGCTAGATAAAGATGGCTAATTATAAGCAATAAAGAGTTTACCATTTTTTTTTATTTTTAGTGGAATGTCGGAATTGAAACCAAGATGGAATGAAAATATAAGAAATGCTTGAAGATGGTAACAAAGCCCCAAAACCGAAATTACAAACACATTAGAAAACGGAGGCCAGAACCGAACTACCGACAAATGAAAATGAAGTAGCAGATAAACCGAAGGGAATAATTTGTAGTTTGAAATTGGTATAAAATCCCAAGCGAAGAAATTTTCAAAAAGTAAATAATAAAAAAAATTTGCCAGAAGAAAATTGGAATTGAAACACATTGGCAAACACAAAACCGGAAACGGAATGCAACAATTTTTAAACCACAACGCAACAAAAATGAAAAGAAAAATGTTTTCCATCGTAAACCGAGAAGAAGGAGAAACCGAATAAAACTTTTTAAAAACGATACAAACCTGAACTGAAAGAAATTTGAGAACCGAAAGCAAATGTAAGCGGAGCCGATAAACTTTTTATTTACTTTTATATGGAAAAAAATATGGATAGAAACAAATTTGGAAAACGGATACCATATTGTAAAAGGATACCTATGGTTTCTTTTGGTTTGCTTTCTTCAAATGGGAACGGCACCATAACAGAAAACAAATTTTAATTTGAATTAGAATGTGAAAAAAAAGTTAGGAACAAAATACAAAGTGAACGGAAACATTTTGGAATATGGAACATAAAACAGCATACGGAATTCCACCGTAACAGAAATGGAAACTGAAACTGAAACACTTCTCAAGGCAAAACTGGGCAGCAACGAAATTGGAAAAACTTTCTGCAAATACAAAGCGGAGCGCAACACAAAAATAAAAAAAATTGAGAAAACGAAAGTAAAAAATTAAATGAAATAGATAGGGCAACAAAGAACGCACCTCAAGAAATTTGAAACACGAAACTAAAACCTGCACTGAAATAGATTTGAAAACTGAAACTAAAATTGAAAACGAAACGGAAGCAAAAAAACGTTTGAGAAAAACCACGAAACATTTTGGAAAAAGGAACAATTACACGAAATATTAGCGTTAGCGAAATGGAAAAGTGCCGAATAACTAGAAAATTTAAAAAATGCAACAAAAAGTAAAAAGAAGTGAAAAAAAGTTTTAGTAACGAAAACAAGCCTACGACTGAAATAAATTGGAAAAAAATAAATGAGACTAGAAAGAAGACGGAAGAGAACGAGACGCGACAATGGAAGTAATATTTAGCTAGAATAATTTATATAAGTATAATTTTGAGATTAGAAGGCAAGAAGCGTTTACAGTATTCCAATCGTATATCCAGCAAAAATCTTAAAGAAAATGGTATCAGCTGTCGGTTGTTCCAAAAGCTAAACGTTGTTGTTTTAATAGTTTCTGAAAAAACGTAAGCGCAGGTGAGAAAGTTTCGGATACAATTAACTGGAACGGCACGGACATCGAGACACATTTTTGAAGCTTAGAAAGCAACCAAATCAGAGTTGAAATACATTTCAGATTTGTTGAAATTTGGCGGAAAGAGCAAAAATGCGATTAGTCGAGGATTAGGCCGGGAGCAGTTGCAAAGGATGATGCAACTAATATCTGTTCTGAGCACTTTGTATGGGTTGAACTGTTGGCATTTCTTTGTGTGTGTTCTATGGAGAGAGTAATTGTACCCGTTTATACTCGAATGGGTATTTTAGCGCCTCTAAGTATGCTACAAAACCTAAAATTGACTTACACCCCTATGAGTATGCTACACAAATTGAATTATTACCAACTGCAGACCAAAGGCATCTATACCGGAACGCTCTCTTTAAAGATTAATCACACCACTTTTTTGCAAGGATGTCTGCAAAAAACACATTTTGTCACATACTTTAAAACTTTTTTTTTTTTTTTTTTTTTTTGTAGGCACATCAACGACCATTAAAGCTCTGTTGATCTTTTCACTGCCATTGAATACATAAACATTATGGTTTTATTCATTTACTTGCTTTGTAGATTAAATTGGCTAATTTGTTCAATTTCAGTTTTACGTCGCGTTTAAAGCTTTTTCTTTTTATTTTTTTCTTTTTAGCTGCTTTCTGCCATTTTCAACGTTCAGTCACGGTGTTCAGTTTTTCCTCGCCATTTATTCACAACTGCATTGCAACGCCCTTTTGTTGATTTTTATAATAGCTTGCGGGAAATATTAAAGCGGATGAAATGTACACACATATAAATAAATAAATACGAGCAGCTAGATTATATTATTGTCGCCTTAGTGACCACTGGGCGTATACGCAACATTAAAAGATTACGACAAACGAAGGAATAAAACATTTCCTGTTACTCACACATACATACATACATACATATATATATTCGTATTAATACTTTCGGGCAGTAGCAAAAGGCGCAACAATGTAATGGGCCATAAATAAGCGAGCAAATAAAGTTGAAGCTTAAATATTTAATATTCGTGGGCATCATAAAATAAGGGCTGGCTAATGCTTAAATAAGAAATGCTGACAGGCGCAACATAATGGGAGGAACGCGGGAAGAAGGTGGCGAACGGATTTAACACTTTCAGCGTGTTGTGTCGGTAAAAGATTTTTTTTTTTCACCCAGAATATGCTGAGAGTGGCTAAAAAATCTATGAGAAAGAGGTTCACAACATTTCTCTAAAGAAAGGATTTTAATTAATTTAATAATTTTTTTTCTTTGAGCAAAAAAAAAATCGGTTGTAAAAAAAGAATATATAATCGGAAGAGCAACCGGATTCGGTAAGTAATGAACAACATAAAAGAGTTGCGGTTCCAAAAGTAAGCGGTTATTCAAAAATTAAATAATTGTTAAATGTGCTCAAAATCAAAAAAAAAGTTATCGGATAATCATATCCCAAAACATAAAAAGTAAAAAAAGTTGAAGATAAATCATTTTTGAAAAGAATAAACCGTTTGAGGATTATAAACCCGTTTACGGAAGAAATATTCGGTTTTAAAGAAATTATCTCGGTTATAAAAATGTTTGCTGCTGACGTGAAAAAGCTATTACAAAAAGTAACCGGTTCGAAAATCTTTTCCTTTTCTAAGCAACACTTTAACAAAGAAAAAACAAGAGTCGGATCCCGAAATATCCAAATTTCTAACAAGAAAAAAAGTTGCAAAGGAAATTAAGCAGAAAAAAAATTTTTTTTTTCAAAAAGTAACCGGTTAGTAAACATAACCCATTGACGGAAAAATTAGCTGTTTTTAAACAAATGGCTGGTTGCAAAAAATAGTTTCGGTCACCTTCAATTTTTCGCTTTTAAAGCAAGTAACTGAGTCCAACTAAATTAAGCGTTTTGTCAAAAGTAACCATTTTAGGAAAAAGTAACCGGTTACAAATGCAAAAAATGCTTTTGTAAAAAGAGGTAAAAAAAAAATAAAATGTTATTAGTCTCAAGAGAGTAATTTGTAAAAATTAAAAGCGATAAAAAGTTACCACTTTTTCTATTTTTTAGGAACTTTTTTTACAAATGAAACCTGCGTCGGATCCCAGTATATGAAAAGGCAAAAAAATTGCAAAAAAATTGAGCAAAAAGAGTTTCTCCTTTTTAAAAAGTAACCGGTTAAAAAAAACCGAAACCATTTCGGAAGAAATAACACTTTTCAGAGTCTTAACTAATTCCAGAGATCTAATTAATTTCGAAAGGCGTAGCTGATTTCGGTAGAAGTATTTGGCTTCGAAAAATGTAACCGTTCTCAAGAAAACCCGGATCCATGGCAAAAAGCTGTTTCAATACAATAAGCCGCTTAGGAAAAAGTAACCGATTGGTAGCACATCCCAATTTGGCAGATAAGCGCAGCAGGAGGTGCATTTATTACATTTACAAAGCATTTTCAAGAGCAGAGAGCAGATAAGCGATAACAAAGGCGTCGAAAGTAAACAAAAACGTGCACGCTTTAAGCGGAATTAAATATGATTTCGTTAGAGGAGCTTTTAATACTTTTAGCAAAATATTAAGCAGATTTGCTTTAAGCTGCAAGTCGTCGTGGCAAATAAATACGAAATTTAACAATTTGCATATTTAAAAAATTTTCGAAAAAAAAACTGAGATCTGTGACAATCAAGTTTAGATTCAATTATACTCCACACTTTTCACCAAAGTTTTTTAGTTAAAACATGCGACCTTAACTCAGTCTCAGTGATAAGTTCTACGCTGCTCATGACCGCTAACCACGCGCCATTCATTTTCAATGTTGCCTTGATAAACCATTTAAGCCAAGTAATTTCAGTTCATTTATTTTATGGTCTTCAAATGATAATGGCTATATTATGCAGAGATAAATGTATGTGTGTATGGGCATGATTCGTTTGGAGGCAAAAAATATGCCTGCTTTTAAAATTTGGGGCATTCCAGAGAGAAGGATGCCGAAGGAAAACAAATATAAATTGAAATGTGATACAATCAATTAGGGAAGTGGATGAACTAGGAATGAGGAAATAATTTTTTATTAATATCTGCAACTATAGTGAAGGTTAAGGTACTATTACAACAACAAAAAAAACTATTTAACTGTTGATAGTAACGCATTTTAAACTCCGAAGGACTTCATTGATACAAATATATATTCAATATATAGAATCATACTTGTCTAAATAAGCTGCGACTTCTATCATCTTCTAAGTCTTGTACACGTCACAGACGGTATCGAAATAAGGTATAGAAACGACATCCAAGCCCCACAGCAACAGGAAAGGAAACACTCCTATAAAAAAGTTTGGAAATAGATGTCTTGGCATGATTGATCTTTTTATGCTAGAACTTTAAGGTCCTCTTTAAACCAACAACACTTAATGCCATGTAGCTTACACTTTGGAATGTCCCACAAAGAAATTCATTGAAATTAAAAGCGAAGGATAGAGAGCACGTGCGTGACCGCTTCCCACATAAAAAAACAATAAAAAAGGAAGTGAAAAGTTTTGAAACTAAAAGAAAAATTTCAGAGACTTTCTAACGCAGTTGGCTAGCCAATTAAGTTTATCTAAGAAGCTCACAAGCAGCGACAAGGAAACTTTTAAGCCATTATGTTTGAGAAATAGATATAAATGACATCGAGATGACACTTTTGCATCGACTACATGGTGTGGTGGTGGTGTGCTTGCTTGCCAAACTGAAAGTGCTAGGTTCAAGTGGAGTGATGAGTGAAATGAAAAATGTTTGAAAAAAGGGGCAGACATCACAAAATTCTAAGAGAAGCTCGGCCTTAAAATCTTAGGCGGCGTAGCGCACCAATTTTTATTATTAATATCTTAACTGGATTGTGTCAAAGTCAAACTTAATAGAGTGATTGAATTATAAAGTTTTTTCAGTCTTGTGAAAACTAAGCGCGCTTTGTGTGGGGGAGGGGGGTCAACATGTGCTAAATGATTTATGAAAAAGCAACCAAGTGATGTGAAAAATTGTTTGTTCGATTTTTATTAGTTAAAAAATTAAATAAGAGGTTTGAAACTAATAAAGCTTTTTGAGGGGTTTAATGCCCAAATCTAGTGTCACCAGAGATTGGTTCAAATAGGCTTCTAACTCCTTCCAAATAGGTGCCACTATTTTGTTCCCGTTGATACATAAGTGTGAGCTTCATAACAAGAGGTCACTAAAGTTTCTCTGGTAAAAGAAATTCTCAAACTAGTGAGGGATCTAAAAAATGTTAGCGCTAGATGAATGACAACTTAAATCCACAACGCAAAGGTACAAGACCTCAAATTAATTCTTACATTTAACAAACAATCAAATAAGCTACTCAACCTACATAAACCTTAGACAGCTGTTAATGAAAGAGGTAAAACAAAAACAAATTTATTTTTATTGTAATCAACAATATTCTGCGGTGTTTTTAAAGAAATTTCAATGGAAATTCCTAACAAATACATAAATCAAATTTAAATCTCTACTTTAAATCTGCATTTGTTTTCCATTATGGTCGATGTTATTTATCCATATTTCATGTTGCGAAAAGGTTGGGAAATTCTCCATAATAAATATTAACATACATACAATCTCCATAACCACAGTTCCAACAGCACAGCACAATGGCTTATCTTCCCAACAATGAATTTGTTTGTTTGCTTTTCAGCTCTTTAACCTTTTTATGGCATCTTCTTATCTTGATCGCAAACAACTGCAATACATTGGAATATAATTTCCTTGTTTCAATGGATATGCTTGATCTCAATAAATATGTTTTTGCAAGCAATTTGAATTAAAATTTCAAAAACAAATTGGTAATGTGATGTAATGAAAAACCTCAGCAACGCCCCCAACTAAGCCCTTTTTTGTTTGACAAATACGACAGCGAAATACAGAAATACAAAGCCAAGTTGTTATATGGATTTTGTCAAGCGCTTGTGTGTTGTTTTTGTACTAACAAAAATATTCTAGGATATATTTACACACCAATAAAAGCGCAAGTATTCCAAGAATTTTTAGGTTAAGATTTTAATTAACTGTTGATGAGTATTTGATCCGAAAATAGGTTTATTTTCTCACGTTATGGGGTAAACCAATGGGTTATTATTAAATAAATAAACGTAATACATGAAACACGTTGCAAACGAAGAAGAGCAAAAAACATGACGGATTTGAAAAAAAATTAGCATAAACATAACCATAACTATAACCATAACCATAACCATAAACATAAAAATAACCATAACTTTAACTTCAATAATAACCATAGCCATAATCATAACTGTAACCTAAACCATAGCCATAACGATAACCATACCTGTAATCATGACCATAACCATAACCGTTACCATAATTATAACTTTATCCACAACCATAACCGTAACCATAATCATAAACATAACCATAACCCTAACCGTTACCATAACCATAACCATAACCATAACCATAATCATAATCATAACCATAACCATGACCATAGCCATAAACATACACGGAATCATAACCATGTCCCTAACCATACACGGAATCATAACCATATCCCTAACCATACGCATAACCATAACCATAACCATTACACCTACAAGTGGGTAGTCATAAACTCATATTCAATGAAGTAATTTAAAGCTGGCAACACAATCAGTGATGGGTACCTTAGTATATTCGAAATTACACAGAGGGACGTTTACGAAGACTAATATATCCATGATACAAAATGAATACTAAACTACAAATAAGACATCTAAAAATATAATACAAAACATTTTATTGATTTCTGTGAAGCAAATTTTAATTGATGAACGAACAAACACAAAGCCATATATAAAAAATAAATAAATAAATAAGCTGTGCCAATAAAAGTGATAGTGTTCTGAAAATGACAAAAAATCAATTTGAACGCGTTTAATTATTTACAAAATGCGCCATCAAATTGTATGCCCTCGAGTCAGCAAGTAATTAAATGAGTGTGAACCAAAGTGTTTGTCATCAGACCAAAGTTTAAATTGCTCTCTTTTGTTTGCATTACATGCTGCTGAAATTTAATAATAATTGATTTAATTAATTGTTGTTAACTCTATACAACCAGATTTAAGTGATTTAAAATTTTATACACTAAAAATCATGTAAAATTAAATGATGTGAGGGTTAATTGTCATACGGCACATTTATGTTTACGGCTTATAACAGACATTTGCTACGGTTGGTTGATTCAAAGTCGTAAAAACAAATAGTTTTTCTTATTGAATGCATCGAAAAGTGTTTTGTTGAACTTACTGAGGCGTCTTGCAATAGAGAGTTGTCTTCATTGCAGCTTTCAATGAAATTTGATAGATACAAATTTTGCACCCACACACTTTCTGAATCACCCTGGTCGACACATTGCCCGATAGCTCTTAAATCAATCGAGTTATTCAAATAAATTATAACTTAAATTTCAACCTATACAACTAATAATGCAATGGTGGTAGCTGCACTCAATTCTGATAAACACATTTCGATTGATGCGCGTACAAACATGCAGACAGACATACAAATATCTAGATACTGTTGTTTTCGATTCTTTTGACTCAATGGTGATGTCACTTTTCAATTTCTCTCGAATATCTGCAATGCAGTGACGGCGAGCTATTACAATTTTATTATATCTAGTGATAATCTTCAGTACTCATACCACGAATCATAGCGTACAAAAAACTAATTGCATACACTTCTCTTTTATATCCAAAACGAATTGTGTGTCCATTTTATCCGTTTAACCATGAAAAAATGGCATAACAACAGCAATAAAAACATAATCATTCGAACGACAACAATTCACGATAAGCCTTCAATTTATATCCATCGAACAATTTAAGATGTCGCAATTGCGTCGTAGATTCACTAAAGCAACGACATTGCAACACAGCCAGACAAACAAACCCACACGCACGAGCACACCCACACACACACATAGCAACGCTGTACTTTTCTAAGTTTGTTTGTCGGAATAATCGAAAGTTGTCAACAACAGAAAAGTATCTAAGTATTCAACAAAAAAAAAATGCTTCATGTATTTCATCATAAAAAAAACTTATTTACTTCATTCACCTTAGAGCATTTTTATAGTGGATAAGAGTGGCAACAGCAACAACAACAATAAATACCAAAACAAATTATGCCCGGAAGTAGCTTAAACGTATTCTTACTTCCGTTCCAACAGCTTTATATTTCAATGAACGCTTCATACAATTTTTGCTCAAGTGTGAGGCAATAGCTGTCATCCGGTGGTTGTGATCCTGCGCCAGATAAAAAAAAATTTACACGTAAATGCAACAAAAACGATTTGAGCTAGATAGATCAGTATAGATGTCTATTTGACGTTTTGAGTAAAACAATTTTGTTTGTTTCTACTTTTGTGTGCACACGTAGCTCTATAATCCACCGGATGACGGCTAGTACCTATTGAATTACCGTACGTATTTACATAAATATGTAGATTTGAAGAAGAAAAAAAAATTTTGATGAGAGCAAAATCATATGGCAATATTGTTAAGGCAACGTACACTATTTAAGTAATAATCTTGAAGTTCTTTGTCAATATTACTTACGTATTATGAGAAAACCATTGAGTGGCTTACGAGAGCCGACTCTAGTACTTACTGCCATATTTATTAAAGTTGCAGAGTCATAACAAGTGTTGTTGGTAGCAAATGCAATGGAAGAGATATTACTACGAAAATGCAAAAACTAACAAATTAAATTGTTAACCACAATAGGTGATGTTTATTTTTTTCTATTTTCGAAACATGTCGGCTCGAATCCTAACAAAGTGTTGTTGTCGATTAAAATGCGAAAATATTGAAATTTTTTAAAGTTTTGAAGGAAATCATAAGAGAAGAAAAATGTATGCCAAAGAAAATGTATCATAATAAATCTGGTAACTCCACGTCCGTTTGTATGCATAACTTGGCAGCACTAATGATGCCCAACGAACAAAAGTCGCCAACTTGTATTGAACAAGAAGTTCAGGAAAAAAACCAAAGGCGCCACTTTAACACAGAGTTCAATATAAAATAATGGTGTTTGATCACGGCAATAAACAATAAATACTGCAGTGGAAGTGTTACCACCCCATAAGATCAGACAGAAAAAATGCAGAAATACAATTTTTCGGAAAACTTTTTTCAGAAATCATTTTTAAAAAACCAAAAGTCAGAAGAAAAAATTCATAAAACTTTTTCCAGAAACCAAGAACTCAGAATCAAAAGTTCAGATTCAAAAAAAAAAAAACATTTACGGTCATGCATTAACCCACGCGTTATCTACATTTGTACTTTTATAACGATATTATGAACGAGTTTTTGGTTAGGTTTGAATGGGTTTTACTACATTTAATTGCTAAATATTTAAAATTATAACAGATGAGCGACCATTTCTTAACCCATTGACGATCTCAATATTTTTTTTTAACTCTGAAATCAAATTTTTCACATCAAAATTGTTTGACATAGGCTTAAGTAGTTGATTTTAAGCGTTTTAACCCTTTAAACGCTATGACTTAACCCATTGGTGACTTACATTTTTATTTTTATAATTTCTAAATAATTTTTTATATGAAAAAATAAATTGCTCTACACTTTAATAGTAAATATTTTGAAGTTTTAAATGCATACATTAACCCACTGACGACCTTAACTATTTTATTAATAACGAAATCAAATGATTCACCTCAGAGTAGCATTTCGTTATTTTATAAATTCTGAAATTTCTTTTTATGTTAGATCTATTACGGCACACTTAAAACTTAAACGTTTACATTGTTATCCCATATATGGGTCATGCTTTAACCCATTAAATGCCTATATTTTTTTTTATGCATTAACCCTTTGGTGACCATTTTTTTTTTCTTTAGAATTAAAAACCAAATTCTTTAAATAGGAGTTGCTATAAATATTTGTAAAGAGCAAATGTGTAAGGTTCTTTGGCAAAGTAGCAAAAGAAAAATTAACCAATGCTTCGTGAAACGTCTTTTTTACTTATTTCAAAGCCATTATCTGCTATCTAAATATTCCGAAAGTAATGAGAAGGCAGAAAAAATCAAATTTTGCGCAAAAGTTTGGAAATGATATATCGCTGCAAAAAAAAAGTGTTGCCAGATTTGAGTTTCCTTAAGAAAATATTATTAATATTTAATCTTTTTTTATTTCAACGACAAAATTCGCTCGACTCTTGTGACACTTGATTTTGAAACAAATTATTTAAAAGCATTCTACTGCTACCCCACCTTCAACGACCATGCAGGAGCAGGAGGAGATTGCTGCTCCTTCCAACTTCTATATCTTTATTATGCAGTAAGATATAGAAAGCTTAAATGTAAACTCAAATTAATTGGTGCCTTGTTTGCTCAATTTAGAGCTTAACTTTGACAAATGTTTAATTAAAATTTTAAATTCGCTTTGGGGAATGGTGGGACAAAAATAAGATTTCAAAACTAATTTATTTCCCCCAAATCTCTGCAGACTAAAATTTAATTATTTCTGCATTAAAACCCTCGAGCCCTATGGTCTTAAAATAATAAGAAACATGCTTCAAAATTAATGGAAAACAAAAGAATAATTAATACAACAATTTTGGAAATCAAAACATGGCGCAACCTCTGTCCAGCATACAAAAACGGTTACAACACACTCGCAAGTAATTTGCGTTTGACACAAAGCTCGCGGCATCGATGGTAATGTGTTCAAAGCACTGTGGTTGTGGCGACAAGTACGTGGGCGCAATTTTTTTTAGAAGGCTCACAAACAGATGAGTTGATACTCTCTAAGCTGCTTTGATATTTTTAATTCAGCGAAATTGGGAGTCAAACTGATGTATTTAATATAGCAGCACGGCGACTTGACTCACCATTTCCAATTAAAGTAAGCTATTTCCCGTAAAACGAGCTCACATAACTGAGTGGGCATCACTGTATTGTTTCTCTCTCTTTTTTTTGTTTCTTTTGTCAGCTTCACCTAGATGGTTGGTAAGCCGCAAATTGTCATTATGATTGTTGCCACGTGTTATGACGTTGTTATTGCGCAACATTTTTTTTTTTGTTTTTTTTTTGTTGTTGCTTTTAATCTATTTACGTTTTTTCATTCATTTACATTTTGAACGAAAATCACTTCAAAAATCATCATGCAAATGATTTGATCGAATACGAACGCTTGATTGCGCACGTTCATACCTTCTGTGCGATGAATTTCTAATTTGATTTTTGTAAAGATGGCTTTTAAATAATTTTGCGTTTGTCTTATGCTCAATGTAGCAAGAAACCCAAGGGATGACTTATGTTTTTTTTTTTTTCTTTCTCGAGCAATAATTGCGTAAATTCTGAGCTTGGGGTTTGTTACTTTTAAATTGAAGTAATTTACATATTGAAACAATCAAATTTATGCCAACAAAATTTTTTTCCCTTCACGATAATTTCCAATAGTTTGTGGGAAAGGAAGTTTGATAGAACACTGCATGGCAGCATCCATGGATTTCTTGGAGTAAATTTTTTGGATATTTTCGTTTAAATTTTGTAGTCCTATTTTAAAAATTATACGCGATTAACGAATCTACACAGTAATGACCATCTGATGAAGCGATTCTTAAGTACTACTTCAAAGTGTGTTTAAGAGTTCCCAAATAACTCCTCAGCTAGTCCGGCAGTGCTCCAGATGGACTCCTTAATTCCACAAGAGTATTTAAAAACATCATAAATTCGTCCATATCATAAATTTTAGATAACATTTTTAACTATTTGATCGTTAGTTATTTTCAGACACCAAAGGAACAGAAACATCCTGCAACTGCCTTTCCGAATTTTCTTAAATCCTCTCTCTTCCTCTGCTGCAGATAGGAACACCTTCTGTTCAGAAAGTCCTTTTCCAGTCTCAAACTCGAGAACAGGAAGCTTTTGGTGTGCACATTTCTCATATCCACAAAATCGTCGTGAAAAGAAGGATAGTAATTCTATTGGAAAAAATTTCTTTAGAATAATTTTGGCGAGGAGTAGCATCAGTTATCGATACTCACCAATAAAGTCATCAAAATTAAACAGATAGTACTTTACTTCTCAGCTTCCTACGCAGTTCAAAGTGGCATTTGGTCGTGAGACTGATTCCCCGTTGGTTGCAGATAGCCTTTACATACATTTTCGAATTTATATTTGCAATACAGCATCTTCGGCCTTCCTAGACATGCCCTTCACGAAATTCATTCAAATTTATTTGTCGGAATTTTTTGTATAGAAAATAAATTTTCAAGTTTTCTGGCTACAACAGCGTTTCAACTGCTGAGTGGAGGATCACACTATTCCCAAAAATCAAAAAAAAAAATTACTTTGAAAAAAGCCCCACCCTATGGCCTGTGTGACACTGCGTATACGTAATATTTTACTTACCACTAACGCTACAAAAGAGCTTTAAAGCAGTGATCGGCAAATAGTTTCCTAAGACTCGTACCAAAAATGTTTTATATATGTTTAGGTATATAAATACTTCTTACAACATGGTTTAGCTTTTTTTTCTAGTTTTTCATGGTGGATTGGCGATAAGACTTTTATGAGTTTGAGTTTTCTAAAATTTACATTTGGTGATTAAATATGTGTAGCTCAGCCCCATTCAAATAGCTTCATGACCAAATTGTTCAACTTGGTAAATATAATAAACCAAGGCGATGAATACAATTCAACCAACAAAAACTGGCTAAAAAAAATTCAAATTGTTTGCCTTTCACTGTTTTAGAGAGAAAGACTTCTAGCTGACATTGAAATCCCAGAACCGGTATAATATTACTCTAATCATCTTATCATAGTTTTTGTTTTTACTATTTCAAGAAAAACTAAATTAAGTTATAAATTTACATTAATTAAATTTCTCATAAATAATTTCGTTTTTTTCCTTATTATGAAGCACAAATAAAATATCATTTTAACTAACAGCAGGAAGTTAAAATTTTCCAGAAATGTATTTGTTAAAAATTTCAATGGAAGTGGTGTTGGAGAATTTCGCGGTCCAACGAACGTTAAGTGGCACAGAAAATGAGAAACGGTCTCATTATTATTTATTTATAAGACATATGGACATTTTTTTTTTGCTACTTAAACACAGTGGCTCACAGCGAAAATGATACAGTCTGTTACTTTCACGATTTCTTGAAAATTTAAAGAAGCGGTTTGAGAGTTTTCACATTTGGGACAAGAATTACAAAATCCTTACAGAGTATGCAGTTTTGTAGCCTATAAAATTCTAGTCTCACAAAGTAGAAGGCGCAAGCCTCTTAAACATTTTATTGATTTTTATCAGTTTTTTTCTTAAATGGTGTTTGATATTTCCCTTCAAGTAAATTGAATAACTGAAGAGTGTTTTACGGAGACCTGTTAAATCTGGATTAAAACTGTTAAACTGTTATATTAATTTAATTGATTATTTATGATAATCGAACATTTTTAAAATAATTAATCAATTAGGATTAAATTTTGTGTTGGATTAATGAGGATTTATTTCGTTTTCAAATTAATCCTAGGATTAATCAAATTAATCAATAATTCAATTCGATTAAAATGTTTGATTAATTGCGCTTAACGACGATTAATAACAAGTTTTAAATATTTCAATATTAATTGCAACTAAAAAATTTCACAATTTTTTTTATTCTTTAAATTCATCCAAAAAATTATATATTCCCAGCAAACCATAGGAATCATACATGAGTCAGAAAGGAGTCCTAAATGGGGTATTTCCCTTCTTGCGATAGTCGTGCGATATGACTCTGATTCCATATATCATATGAGCTCGAATAAGAGTCATATAGCACAGCACTTATTACTCCTCGTTAATCGCAATTAATCAAAAAATTTTATCAAATTGAAATTTTGATTAATCCTAGGATTGAATTTGAAAACGAAATAAATCCTCATTAATCCTGATTAATCGAACACAAAATTTAATCCTAATCGATTAATTGTTCTAAAAATTGTCGATTATCCTAATTAATCAATTATTGCAAAAATAAAAAAAAATGTAATTTGATTATCAATGATTAAGATTAATAATTATTATTTAACAGGTCTGGTTTTATGCCACTAAGAAAAAAATTCAGAAAAATTAACAAAAATACTTGTACTTAGTAAGAATACGTAGAATGCAATAAGCTCCAAGACTCCATTCCATAAATTCCTTGATATTTTAATATGCTCAACCTATATTTTGAAGTTATAAAATTATTTAAAAATTTGGAAATTTCCTGCAGTAGGGAATTTTGGTATAAACTTGCAAAACTCATACGCCAACGATTCGCTATGAAAGAACAGTCTCTACGTTTGTATAAAATTAACCTATTAGTGCTACCTAAAAAATTTTCCCTAATATACTAAAATCAACAATTGTATCATTTTTACTGTAAACCACTGTATATTGCTGACAAAGTAGCATACAAAAACAAAACAACACAATAACAATATAATTTTCATAGCCAAAAACAATTGAAATAGTTAAAGTATGTTTGTAAATTTTAAAGCTTCAAATTCTTGCTATCATTAAACTACATAGAAAGCACAACAACAATAACAAAGAAAGTAAACGCAAACACACATTCATTTCATTTAATTTACGGTATACAATGATTTTAGCCAACGTAAGCGAAATTGCCTCATAAGAAACATGTCAAAGTAGAATGCGCATAAATTACTCAGCATTAAAAAGCAAAAACAAAGTGCTGCAAAATATTAAAGCAAACAATGTTGATATATCAAACTACCTGTTGACGTTTAAAAACCATGAAAAATTTGCAAAAGTTCAGTGTAAAATTACATTGTACGCTATGTATTAAAGTTTAGAGCTTTGTGCTCTTTTGTTTGTGTAGTGCGCATGCGCGTTTTTGCGCTCTGCATCGTCAACTATTTTATGAATGGAATATATTTGTGGCGTGTACTTAATATTGTAGCAGTCATTATATACATATGTATGCGAATAGAAGTTTGTGTGTAAAATTACACTGTGTTTATAAATTTTGGCGCATCTCTTATCAAATAAATAAAAACGAATGTGTGTATGTGTGTTGGTGTGTCAACCATGATCGGATAAAAATCTGGATAATCATTGAGTCGCGCTTACCAAAAAAGAGGATAAAAAAGTGGGTAATTTTGTACAGAGAGGTTCACTTTTTACCCATGTTGAAAAGATTTTTGCGTGTAAGTGTGAAGCATACTTTTAGGCACTTGTCGTTTTCCATACAAATTCTAAAAACATGCGTTGGTGTTAGTAAAAATTTGTGAATTTTTGGAATCAGAGTTTCACCATGGTTAGCCATGGTTGGTAGGGTTCATGAAATTTTCACAATATATTCCAGCGATCACGGGTTAAAGAACCACGCCCGCAGGTTATATAAAACTTCACTTCGATATAACTTTGAAAAAATAAATTATTTTTGGATGTGTGTGTTCTTTAGTCAAGATTTTTATAACTTTTTAAAAGTGGAGTGGAGTGGAGTGTTGCCACGCCCACATTTTTTTACGTTTTGTTTGTGCTTTGATAATGTCCAAAGTTTAGAAACGATTTCAATGAAACTTTTTAAATACGTTCAAAAGTTTGTTGTGTACGATATAGGCTATAAAAATATTTGGAAAAGTGGGCGGTGCCACTCCCCAAGGCTATATAAAATTTGAAGTCGAGGTAACTCTGAGTGTATTTGCTGTAAATAAATGATTTTTTGATTTGTACATCCTCTAGTCAAGATTTTTATAATTTTTGAAAAGTGGGTACCACGCCCACATTTTTTTATGTTTTGTTTATTTAATATCAAAAGTTTAGAGGCCATCTCTATGAGTCTTTTACGATGGGTTCAGAAGTTTGGTAGGTCCGACATAGGTGATATACATATATTTTTGGAAAAATGGGCGATACCACGCCCCCAGTCTATATAAAATTTGAAGTCGAGATAACACTAAATGTATGTATTTGGTGTGTATAAATGATTTTTTGTATTTGTATATCCTCTAGTCAAGATTTTTATAATTTTGGAAAATTGGGCAGTGCCACGCCCACATTTTTGTAGTTTGTTTGTGCTTCGTTAATTTCCAAAGTTTAGAAATGATCTCTATGAAACTTTCACGATAGGTTTATAAGTTTGGTAGGTATTATATATGTAGTAGGTTATATATAGTTTTGGAAATAAGAGCATTGCCGCGCCCACCGAAATTTAAAAGTTTGTAGTATTTGGATGAACTAATGGTGAAATTTTGTCGCACAGTGTAAGTTGTGTTGAATTTCTTAATAGAATAAAGTTGTTGCTATTATTTTATGTACGTAATGTATGTATGTATGTATGTGTAAGGCTGTTGCTATATACTCGCATTAATCTTGCCTAGAATATATGTCACTGACAATGAAGCTAAGTTATTTGTAACCACTTAGATATTAACATATATATCTTAGACTGATCAAATCATTGAAATACAAAAATTAAGCTGACCAAAGTTTTGTAGAAAATAAATTCTAACAAAAAACAAAAAATGTTCCATGAAAATTTTCTTTAAGTAGATAGAAAGTTTCAGCGTAATCGAACTAGAAACGTTGGTATAAGTTAAATGAGACGTTTTTTCCGAGAGTTATATATATTGGAACTAATTTCGGTACTTTTCCGGATAACTGGAGATAAGTTTTGAATTTTGTATGCTTCTAAAAAAAATTATTAACACTTATTAGTTATTTGTTGTGTCAATGTGTGAAATCGATACACGCCCACCCTAGTACAAAACCAATGTACCCACATTGGCGTGCACAAATAGTATGAACATATCGTAGGTGTGCAGAACTCTGCTCCGTACATGACATAAAATACTCACTGAAAGTCGCTTGCTGATGATACATAATTTCGACATATCCATCACTCGAGGTCAAACGTTTGGATGTACAAAATGCGTGACTTATTGGCGCTGCTTCCGAAGGCAAGCTAACATAGGGAGGGCTTTTGCATTCCATTGTCATTCTAACACATCAATTCGTTCAATCAATGGCGCTTAAACGCTTTTACAAATTTGGTCATTGTGTAGCAAAGCGTGGCAGCCATCAATTTGTAACGATAATGGACAAATTTTTGGTAACAACAAATGGGAAGCGATGACATCCTTAAACTGTTTTTTGATACCATAACTTCCTTTGTAGGCAAAATCGAGCGTTGGTACACCTTTGACTCCTTCCTCAGCTCTTAATATTACTCAGAGTCATTTATTATGTTGGTATGAGTGTGACTATATTGATTTGAATAGCATATCAACACCTTGTTCCTCCATGACCTTAACTTTGTTTCACAGCTGGGCATCAAATATCTTCTCGTTTAAGTACTAATTGATGAAGTTGTTTATTAGCTCAGCTTCAATTTCAATTAACACAGTCAACCCCACGCACAGAGCAATTAAAACATGTTCAATTGAAATTCCTTTGAGCCTTCACATACCACAGCTATGAGCAAAATTTCATCAGTCGCTGATAGTGATGCATTATAAAATACCAAAAATCGAACATTTTTGAGTGAATTGGGTGGTGATAGGTTAGTTTAGTCAATGAAATAAGCAAACGTAGTTTTTTTTCGCTATTTTTGCTCGTTCTTGCTGTTTACGAGTCACTGATTCGGATCTTAGAATTTTGCGAAACACTTGGGCAAAAATCAAAAAATCTTGTGTTTGTAAGTTTTTGGTAAGCACTGAAGAACAAACGAAAAGTGGGAACTTTTTACTTCCACACATATTAGAGCCTGAACCATAGGCTTTAAAAATAACATAATTTCAGCTGGGTATATATTTGTCAATAGCCACCGAGTGTTGCCACCTAATCCCATTTTATTTCTTTTTTGGCATAACAGCTTTTATTTTGAAAACAACTGAGCTATTTGGAAGTAGTCTTTAAACTAGGTGTTACATTGTATTTAAAATTTTCCAGCTTAAGTATATACTATAGGAAGTTTTACAGCATTGCCACCTGATACGAAAAAAGTGTTTCTAGATTGTATTAAAACTTAGAGTTGCCACCTAATCCTTGAATATTTAACATTTGGCATATTCGCTACTATGGATACATTAGGATTAAATTTTGCTAACATGATATATTTCCATCACACCCAATCAAGGTTGCCAACTAACTGAAATTAAATATATCTATGCTCAGAGCATGCCACCTATTTAAAATCTAAAAAAAAAAATTTAAAAAATATGCAAGGATTTCGTTTAAAAACACACTAACTAGTTCGTCTTCCAATATAAAATAAATTTCTAAGCAGGGTGGTAACCAGCTAGCGCTGCCACCTAATCCTTTAATATTTACACTTTTGCATATTTTTTTCACTTTCTTACTTTTGCTGGAGCACCCTAATATAAATTTATGCTTTAGCCAATATTTAACTTGAAATTTCTGAATAAAACTCACTTGGCCAAATGTCACCCACATTAAACAATTATAATTTTACCACCCCTTTTGTGGGCGTCTAAATAATTAGTCTTAATTGGAACTTTTTATGAAATTTTAGTGAGGTTTATTTCTGTAAAATTGTTACTTATGTAGATACAGTACAAAAACACACTAAATATAGATGTGGATATCTAAATCAACACTACGCAGTTACGTCAACTATTTATAGGCTTCCCATTTCAACATTGTCTTGACCTTTCTGCTCGCCTCACAAAGATTCTCACTCGAAAGCAAAACACAATTTTGGTTGGTATCTCTTCAGCGATATTGTCATATTTTATTTTCAAAAAAAAATTTTAAATGTTAAAAAAATATTAAATTTGAAAAAATTTCAAATTTAAAAAAAATTTATTTTGCTATTTTGTTTCAATAGTCGCTAAAAATATTTATGGAAAAATTTATTAAATTTGGACGGCGCGGACAAAGGTAGATAGAATTTTCCCAAGTTATTCCTCAGATTTTTTATCGGTCACAAGACCCGTATAAGCGACATCACTTTACAACGCAAAAAGAATAAAATGCAGCAACTTTCAGAGAAAGGTAGAAATTGGCTACGGACCATGCCCACTTAAATAAAAAAAAAAATTTTAACGAATATAAACTATATTTCACTTCTAAAGTGTCCGCATATGAAGAAATTTAAAAAATATAAATTTTGAAAATAGGCGGACCTACACCCCTTTTATAGTAAATTTATTATTCAACAAAACATTAAACGACATAACCGGAAAAAAATTATAATTTAAAATTATTATTTTTCTTAACGATATTTTCTGAAGAGCTTTATAAAGGTTTAGTCGAATTGCATAAGAAGGCGTGGCACCGCCCACATTTCAATGTATAAGTTATTACTGAGAGTGACATTTGATGATTCTCTTTATATCGATTCAATGGAAATGAAAAATTATAGCTGAGTACGAATATTGTAGATATTCAGGATTTTTTCGGAATATTTCGGGATAATTTGCTTGACTTTTCGGGACCATTTTGAAACCATTTCAGATTGGATTTCGCGACTTTTTGCGGTTAATTTCCCGAAATTTTCAGAAAAATTTAGGTAATCTTCGGGATTGTTTTCGAGGACATTTCGGGACGTTTTAGGATTTTTTCGGGATTCTTCGAGATAATTTCAATAATATTTAGGTACCCTTCGGGATTGTTTTCAGAACCATTTCGGTACATTTCAGGATTTTTTCGGGACTTTCGGGATCATTCCTTTGACTTTTTCGGGACCGTTTTGAAACAATTTCAGATTGGATTTCGCGACTTGTTAAGGAAGCTTTTTCAACTTTTTGGGAAATATTTAGGTGTTATTCGAAACTGTTTTCCGAAGGCATTTCGGATTGCTTTCGGTATCACTCGGCACATTTTCATGGCTTTTCTGCAACAATTTTGATATTTTTTTGGACGACTCCTAACAGTAGTTCTCAACTACTACATTTTGATTATGCTTCTCTTTTGTTTATATTCAAGTTTAAAAATATATTTAAGTTTAAATACCAAATAAGTTTTTGTATTTGCGAACTTGTCGTACGAGTTTTTGTTAGACAAATTTTAACCGCTTTGCTTTTAATTAGAATCAAGAGAGCATGAATAAAATAACTCCTTTAATGTACACTTTCAGTTGGATATTTTCTTTTATTTAGCTAAGTATTTGGCCAATAATTTCTTGTTCTTGTTCATTTCACTAGGTGTATTCGTTAGTTTGGGAAAGTTTACTTGAACAAGTTTAACCATTTATGCTAAGTTTTTGCTTTTGCGGTTAAACAACAAGACGTGGTAAGAAATTGCAAGTTTTCGGGTATATCTACAAAGAAATGTGGGTATTCTTTAATTTTCTTCTGAATTTCTACGGTGGAAAGCAAATAATTGTAAAACCGCGATTTAAATTAAAAAATATTTAGAAACTTGTGCTGGAATAGAAATTTGTGCATCATTGTTGCCTCTGACATTAAGCGCTGCCAACTTAGTAGCTACTAAAATTTAAAAAAAAAAAGTTTGAGGCTATCTACGACCAATTCTGGGCCAATGGCGTCGATAGATTAATTATTAGATTTTCTATAGAAGTGTGAGTATATTGAAGTATTAAGAGGCTCACCACTGATACGAAATGCTTGACAAGCTAGCGCAACTGTAGCAACAGAGAGCGAAAGGCTTCCGTATGGGTGAAAGAGATGACGATAGTGTCAGCTAAACTGAGCTGGGTAGATTTCAAGTGAGTGTGATATTATTATAACAGCTAATTAACTTATTCAAAAGAGCAAAATTAGAAAGTTTTTCAAAAAAAAAAAATACGCCTACCTTTTAACCACTTTTATACCTTCGCTAGGTTAAATCTACTTGCTTGTAATTAAAACTGCTCGACCTTTTTCATACATACATTAAAGAGAATTAACAAATTAAACTACAACAAGCCACAGAGTAACTTTTCTCATGTCAGCTAGGTCAATTTTGCGGTTTGCAATTTTAGCCAAAAACGCCCTTTTTGATGTGCTAATAATAGGTTTTATGCACAAAGCACTAAAGTAATAAAAAGTTGTTGACGAGTGCAGCTACCTGTCTCATATACAAATATAGAGTTTACACGCATACATACAAGTGGATAAAACTTTTCACGCAGTTACTGTTAATACTTTTGCTGTTGTAATCCTGCTACCAAATAAAGCTTTTTGTATACGTCCAAAAGTTGTTCTTGCTAATCCTTATGACAACAACAAATGGAACCTCTAGCAACTAGTAACATTTTCATGTTAACTAAGCCGACAGGCTACAAAGTGTTTCAAGGAGTGCGGGTAACAGTGGGGTGTACAGTGTTTACCAGCATGTTTACAACAAGTAAGGGCATCTAATTTCGGGTCACACCATATGGAATATACTCAGCAGTGAAGTTGGTGCTGAAATCAGTTAGCTTTTGGATTTTTCTCAATTGATATATATGAGCCTATATACAGTTTGACCTAGAACCAGTCGCTTAAAATGAACCCACTTTCTGATTTGAGTATAAAGTGTGTTTATGTCAAATACTTACTGTGAGCAAATACACTCAACCAAACAAAAATATTCAAGCGCACATATAATCGAGTATCTGCCATATGCATCGGGCTCATACTTTTCCTATTTACATATAAATAACCCAATTATGTTGATTCACACTGTATAACTACGAACTATTTATGTACATACATACTGATACAACTGTATGCCCCCAAGGGCGCGAAAATACTTTAACATATGCATGCATTAGACTGGGAAAAAAATTCTATAAAAACATTAAATTTTGAAAGAATAATACCGTAAAAGTTCCATCATTCCTGGTTAAGATCGCTCGGTACTGATCTCATATTTGCTTTAAATTTTTCAAACTAAAAAAAAGATGGATATAGTTCTGTTGGAAATTTAATTCAACACAAAAAAAGTTGTTTAGAAAAATTTTCGTCGATAGAATCATTCCAAATTTGATATTTTTATTTTCATAATTCGACAAAAAAAAGCAAAAATCAATAGAGAAAAAAAAATAAAATATCGATTTTTAAAGGGAAAGAAGTGTAGAATCCGAATGCGCCATCAAAAGATATTATGAGGTCGATGTTCGCCCTTAAAAAAAAAAAAAACAGTTCGTTACGTTCACTCTTTCAGGCTAGGGCGGAACCGTCAACTTGATATTTTCACAATAATAAGCTTTCAAACTTGGTTTTATCTTTTAGTTTCAGGCTTACTATTGAGACAATTTCTTATAAAGCTCAAAAATCAATAGCCCAAAAACTTATCGCTTGTCTTAACTCACTTAAGTTCCAATACAATTGAAGACGTTAGTGGAACGTCTTCAATTAGCAAAGGGAGCAGTGCTTTGGGATGTGTCTTGGAGTGGAAAAATCGATTACAAGATAAACACCTTTTTGTGTAGGGAAAATCGGTTTTGGGAAAAATCGATTTTTTTTTAAATTATGAATTAAATAAAAAATTTGTTGAATAAAGTCAATAAAGTAAAGAGATGATTTTCAGATTTTATTTATACAATTTTTCAATACTAGGAGTATTTACAAAAATTTTCGTTTTACTAAAAAACTATGTTTCCCTCTTATAAAGTCGTTTGAAAAAATCGATAGTTAAAATAAAATCAGTTTAAAAAAAATCGATTATTTATTCCCAATCCCAGGATACTGAACCCAAATCTGAATGGCTGTTACCAGGTTCCCATTATATTCACTTCAGAAGTTCATTCCGGTTTTCAAGCTTTGCACGACCTCGCACTTGGACTACGTGGCAGAATCCATTAAAGGTAAAGGCTCGGCTTTAACCACAAATAAATTATCATATTATGGTTTTCGTTGTTTGGAGGTTAGGAACGAAAATACACATGGCGATTAAAGAATTGAGTTACCAGATCTGCGCAGTTTTTGTTTAGCGTTTTCGTAGTAAAAAGTGAAATGATATAGATAGCTCTAAAACTGAATTTCTAGCTCTCTTTCACAGTTTTTATGCCTTTTTCTATTTTATTTAGAAGTCGCTAAGTGCTCAAACATCTTTCAATAGAAAAAGCTTCTTTTTTTTTTGGATTAGTCTAGTATGTCTCTTTGTGTACTTACACTCTCAAAAACAAATAAAAACTGTTGTTAAAATGAATTTGTTTGCTTAGGTTGCCATATGACGAGCGGTTTTTCCTTTTCCACGACCACACTTCGTTTTGGCGCCGCCTGTCAACACCTACCATATAAATACATATACATACATACATGTATGTGAATGTGTAAATATATAATTTGTGCACTCAAACATACAAACAAAAAAGTAAACACTCATCACTGGCATAGTGTCGAAGCAGCAAAGTGGCAAGAGCTTTGGAAGTTTAGAGTACCATGAAAAGCGAGCAATTAATTTTTTTCGTTTTCAAATAACTAAGCGCAGAACGTTTTTATTTTTTTTGGAAATTGTAGCAACATGACAGTAACGAGCAGTATTTGCTCAGCTATGCATAATTGGCGCTTAATCATGTAGGAAAAAACAGCATAGTTATTGTTGTTGTGGTAACATCTAAATAAGCACCGATTGAATGACGTGACATAATAGCAAGTAAAAAAGATGAAGGAATTTAGGGAATTATTTATTGCATTTTATGTTATTTCATATTATTTTATTTTATTTGATTTGATTTGATTTGATTTGATTTGATTTGATTTGATTTGATTTTATTTTATTTTATTTTATTTTATTTTATTTTATTTTATTTTATTTTATTTTATTTTATTTTATTTTATTTTATTTTATTTTATTTTATTCTATTTTATTTTGTTTTATTTTTTTTATTTTATTTTGTTTTATTTTTTTTTTATTTGATTTTATTTTATATTATTTTATTTTTTTTTATTTTATTTTATTTTATTTTATTTTATTTTATTTTATTTTTTTTTATTTTATTTTATTTTATTTTATTTAATTTAATTTAATTTAACTTAATTTAATTTAATTTTATTTTATTTAATTTAATTTTATTTTATTTTATTTTATGTTATTTTATTTTATTTTATTGTATTTTATTTTATTTTATTTTATTTTATTTCATTTTATTTTATTTTATTTTATTTTATTTTATTTTATTTTATTTTACTTTATTTTATTTTATTTTACTTTTTTTTCATTTTATTTTATTTTATTTTACTTTACTTTACTTTACTTTACTTTATTTTATTTCATTTCATTTCATTTCATTTCATTTTATTTTATTTTATTTTATTTTATTTTATTTTATTTTATTTTATTTTATTTTATTTTATTTTATTTTATTTTATTTTATTTTATTTATTTTATTTTATTTTATTTTAAATAATTTTAATTTTTCAATTCCATTTTTCATTTTTATTTATGTGCATTGCCTGAAGCAAACCTGCCTATACATCGAGCCCTGTGCGCAAAAAAGGCGTAAGAGCCAAAAAGTAAATTGTTCAGGAGACGGTTTTTTTTGAATATCTTTGCATCCAGTACATATATTGTCATGAAATTTGGTGAGTAACTTTATTTGGCTCTCTATATAATGCAAAAATATAATTTTAATATTCGTAGCATAAGGGTAGTTTTTGGCTCATACGTCTTTTTTGCCTGCACAAAATAAAGCTACTTTCTGATGATTTGGCTGTTACGTCAAACATTTTTTTCAACAAATGTTAATTTTTTTTATTTAACACTTCAGATTACTTATATATTTAAATATACATATACATATTTAAAAAAAAATCGCAATAAAATTCAAAGCAATTAGTATTTAACCAATTATTCACATTAATTTCAAAAAAAAAAAAGACGTATCAGCCACTGCTTGCTCACTAAAAACTTGAAACAAACAAAAATGGCACTTACGGCTAAATTGCTTTTGCCCTAAATTCGTAACGGTGCTTTTTATGGCGCTGAAACTTTGAGGGATGGTGCGTGTGATGATAAATTATCAATTTTTATAAAAAAACCGAAATCGAAAATCATGGCTCTTACGTCTTTTTTGCGCATAGGGCTCGACATATCTAATCCTTTATGCCTTAGATGTGCAGGTTGTCCGTAAAAGGTGCAACATTTTCAATTTAAGCTCTTACATACATACATATATTGTAGATATACAAAAAAAATCCCATTCAAAGTAATCCCATAAACTCAAGAACTAAGCTGTTTTAAGCATTTATTGTAAATTTGTAAAAATAATCGCATAATGTTGAGTGCCGTATTTTTTTAGAAAGGCTTCATCTAGCTCATTTAATGCGTCAAGCTGCCTTTGCCGTCCTACGAATTGACCTCTGTGCGCAAAGTCCTACGCAGGCGAATTAGCACACAACAAAAGCAAATGCAACATTTAAATTATATTGTGCAGCTATGCTTTGGTAGCATGATTGTTAGAATTTTCTAGTTTTATCTGACGTTCATTTCATACAACACCTTACTTGTCATCAACGTAAGAAATTCTAAAGCTAATAAATGTGCAACGCTCGGTGCTCGGTGCATTGGCTGTTTGAAAGGGACCAAGATACGAGTATACATATATTTCTTGTTGTAGGTATGTATGTATGTGTTATAAATGGAAAGAATTGTTGGAAAGATAATATCTGAAAATGTCAGTCAACTAGCCAACCAGTCATGTTGAGTTGGTTTAACTGTAATAAAATAAGTTAGTGTCAATTTGTAGAATAAAGATAAGAAGGAACGGCTGATTTGCTGAATTATGTAATAAGATAAGATGCGACAGTGTGAAGGAGCGACAGTGTGAAACACGCGCAGGACTAGTTACTTAATTCAATAGATATGAAATTTAGTAAGAATTTAATATAGATTGCTATTTCAGTGAAATATACAGTTTAAACGTGCACCTGAGCATGTAAAAATAAAATTAAAAAAAATTAAAAATAAAATAAAATAAAATAAAATAAAATAAAACAAAATAAAATAAAATAAAATAAAATAAAATAAAATAAAATAAAATAAAATAAAATAAAATAAAATAAAATAAAATAAAATAAAATAAAATAAAATAAAATAAAATAAAATAAAATAAAATAAAATAAAATAAAATAAAATAAAATAAAATAAAATAAAATAAAATAAAATAAAATAAAATAAAATAAAATAAAATAAAATAAAATAAAATAAAGTAAAATAAAATAAAATAAAATAAAGTAAAATAAAATAAAATAAAATAAAATAAAATAAAATAAAGTAAAATAAAATAAAATAAAAAAAAATAAAATAATATAAAATAAAATCAAATAAAAAAAAAATAAAACAAAATAAAATAAAAAAAATAAAACAAAATAAAATAGAATAAAATAAAATAAAATAAAATAAAATAAAATAAAATAAAATAAAATAAAGTAAAATAAAATAAAATAAAATAAAGTAAAATAAAATAAAATAAAATAAAGTAAAATAAAATAAAATAAAAAAAAATAAAATAATATAAAATAAAATCAAATAAAAAAAAAATAAAATAAAATAAAATAAAAAAAAATAAAAAAATAAAAAAATAAAATAAAATACCATACAATAAAATAAAATAAAATTTTTAGCTAAAAATGTTTTGACAGATTTGAAAAAAGGCTACTCATCATATACTACATACATAAATCTAAATAAGGACTTTAAACAAATTGTTAAAATTTTTGCGGAATTTCGTGTTCCTCTTCTTCTTCTTCTTCTTCTTATGCATACTTTTACCGTACTAACTTTCAACAACCAAAGTAGCTGCGTTGTCCTGACTTTAAGTATTTTGGATTACCGCAGTTTTTTAGATTGCTCCCACCACCGTTTATCTCTCTCGAACCCGTTGCCTTGTTCACTTTGGTTGTTATTTTCAGTTAGGTAATTAACCATAAAGAGTCGCCTAATATTTACTAATTAAAAAATAATTCGTTCCTAGAAATGCAAACCCCCATTTGTAATTAGCTTCGCAATTACCTCCTCAATAAACATTTGCTCGTTCTTTTAAGTCTACGCTGGAGGAATGTAGCCTAACTTAATGGCTCGCATGAGCTATTCGAGCTATTTTTAGGAAAACGTAAACAAAAATGTAAAGCCATGTTTTTGCATTTACTAAATCTATATGCAATTACTTATGTTGATATGTACATACATATTTGTTTAAATGACTTGTTTAATGTTGGGGGGGGGTTAATTGGTGTCATCAGAGTTTATTCCTAGCAAATATGATTCAGTAACAATTTTATTTGAATTGTCACAGTCGGTATCTAACGTAGCCCTTGGAATTTTTAGGTTAAGTAAGATCAGCTTGAAAGATTTGCAAGTATCTATTTGGGCTAAAGTTTTTCGAAACTCTTCGATTTGACATATCATTGCTTTTAATACAATAAAATTTTCGAAGTCATACCAAAAGGATGTTCCAAAGTGGTCCCAAAAAACAATCCCAAAAAAATAATGGCGAAAATTATGCCGGAATGGTAGCATAAAAGTTCCGAAAGTGATGCCCGCATAATAATGCCTGAAGTTTTCAATCCAATTCTCACGTACCACATTATCTTAACCGGTCGACTCTATTAACGATATACTACATACAAGTACATCTGATGTGATAATATTGCGATATCATGCGTAGTGGTTTTCCCTTTTATTTCGAAATTAATACTTTAATTATGCTTTAATCTTTTCCCATTTCGCTTTCTTATGCCTCAAATTACAGCTAAATTGTATCTGTGTTCCATCCCACAGCCTTTTGTGTTAAAGTCTTTTGTTCACGGCTACTTTATCCCAAATAGATTGATTACCAATTAATGATCAAAAGACGCATACACACAAATACATGTGTAGATACATTTTACTGCACATTTCATATATATAATTCACTTGAAATTTCGAAATTTTTTTGCTGCCGATAAGGCTTTTTGGCGGGAAAGAGGTGGAGCACCTGATCGTATTTGTCTTAAATCAAATGATGCCATATCACATTCTTTCGCCTAGACTGTCATGAGTAGCATGGCAACCATGTTCAACACTTGTGTATGTATGTACACAGCTGTTAGCATGGCTAGTGTAAGTCAGTCGTATAGCAACCGTCGTGGAGTATGAATCAAAGACTCAATAAACATATATATTTAGCATAACTGACAGTGTACTTTATTTCACAAATCGTAACATGGCGCAGTCGGTAGTCGAATAAATATCAAAAAACAAAAAGATATTAAATAAAATTAAAATCAGTGAAAGAAAAGTCTGAGTGCAATCCAGAACAAATACCTACGTCAACCAAAAAAAAAAGCAAAACGTGAAAAAGCTGCAAAGACAAAAAAGAAAAGCACCGCTATCCCGTTAAGAGATACATATGTATGTCGCATTGCAGTGGTATAAAAACACAACATAAATAAGAACAATGGAATCAACTTTCAAGTCACCGGGCATATTAACTTTTGAAGGTAATATAAAAGAAAAGTGGTTAAGATGGAAGGAACGATTCGAATATTACCTAATTGCTACCGGATTTGACAAACATACACAAGAAAGACAAGTTGCGGTATTCTTTACAGTTATTGGTGAGGATGCTGCTGAAAAATTTAAAACATTTGGTGTATCTGAAGAGAATAAAAAGGTACTTGCTGAAGTCTTAAAAGCTTTTGAGGAGTACTGTACACCGAAAACGAACGAAATAATAGACAGGCATTTGTTCTTTACGCGCGTACAAAACGATGGAGAAAATTTTATTTCATTTCTCACAGAGCTTAAAAAGCTCAGTGCAACTTGCGGCTTTGGTACACTGACAGACAGCTTAATAAGAGATCGGATTGTATGCGGAATTCGTGATGTTGATCTAAAGGCAAGACTCTTAAGAGAACCATCCTTGTCTTTGGATAAATGTGTTAATATGTGTAAATCAAAAGAGCTGGCACACGAACAACTAAAAAGCATTGCCGATGATAGCAAAGCAATCAATTCAATAAGCAGTTACAAACAACAAAATAACTTCAAGAAAAATTTCAACAAAAACAAACACTTGAGCAAAAATCCCGAAAAAAAGGACTGGCAGAATCACAAGCAGAACTGTGACAAGCAAAAGCAACACAACAACAACAACAATTATAAGCAGCAACAGGTTTGGAATTGTAGGGCATGTGAAGGGCAACATCCACCGCGTAAATGTCCAGCCTATGGAAAACAATGTAATAACTGCAATAGGTTTAATCATTTTACAAAATGTTGCAAAAGTAAAAGAAAATCTGTAAATTTAATTGATAATGATAACGACTCCAGAGTCGATTCTCTTTTTATTGGATCTATTGAAAATTATTGTAATAATACTGTAGAAGATCGTAATTGGAACGAGGTTATTAAAGTAAATGGCAAATATGAGTTGCTAGTCAAGTTGGACTCAGGGGCAAAATGTAACGTAATCACTGCGAATCACTTAAAATCATTAAATATGAAAATTGAAGATTTAGAAAAGGCAACTGGGAAAATAAAAGCATATGGTGGTCACATACTAGATTCGTTAGGTCATTGTAAATTAAAAATTCAATTCAAAGGTCGACCTGTATCCGTCCAAACATTTGTAGTGTTGAGAAATTATGCTAATGCCGCAGAGGCTCCAGCTATAGTTGGATTACCAACGCTTTTAGAATTGAAACTCATACAAAGAGTTGACGCAATTACGTCCGATAGTAAGCTAAACCTTAATAAAATAATAAAAAATTATGAAGAGGTGTTTAATGGCTTTGGATGTATTAAAGATTTTGAATATGATCTAAAGATAAAGGCGGATGCTAAGCCAACTACAGCTGGATGTCGTAAAGTTCCAATCACGTTAATTGATCAAGTTAAAAATGAATTATTAAAAATGGAAGCAGACAAAATTATTGAAAAAGTTACTGAACCTACTGAATGGGTTCATCCCATGGTTGTAACGAAAAAGAAAGATGGTCAAATTAGAATATGTATAGACCCAACAGAATTAAACAAGTATGTACTTCGTCATCATCACAAAATTCCAGATTTTGTAGATTTAAGTGCAAAAATGGCGGGGGCAAAAATATTCAGTACCTTAGACGCAGACCGTGCTTTCCATCAAATTAAATTAAGCAGTAACAGTTCAAATTACTTAGTAATAATCACACCTTTCGGAAGGTATCGTTATTTGCGTTTACCCTTTGGCATATCGTCTGCCACAGAAGTGTTTCAACAATGTTTTGAAAGCATCTTTTCGGAAATAGAAGGTGTTGATATATACGTTGATGACATTCGAGTTTATGGTAAAACACAAGAAGAACATGATCTGCGACTAAGCAAAGTACTGAATAGAGCTAAAGAAAGAAATATAAAATTTAACTTAAAAAAATGTAAATTTAGTTGCAACAAAATTAAATTCATGGGCCATTATTTTACGAATGAAGGCATACAAATTGATGATGAAAAGCTCAAGGCAATAAAAGAAATGACTCCGCCCAAAAACAAATCTGAATTAGAAACCTTCTTGGGTATGTTAACCTATGTGGCAAAATTTGTTCCTAATTTAGCAACTAAAAATGTCACTCTAAGAAGTTTAATAAAGAAAAATGCTGTATGGAATTGGGACCAAAATTGCGACAAAGAGTTTTTAGAAATAAAAAACATACTAACAGAAGCACCAGTATTACAATATTATAATGTCAAAGAGCCTGTAGTTCTAAGTGTAGATGCTTCCAAATATGGCCTGGGAGCAGTGCTTTTGCAAAATGGACTTCCAATAGCTTATGCAAGTAAATCTTTGTCAAACGCGGAAATACAATACGCCCAAATTGAGAAGGAAGCATTGGCTATTGCTTTTGGCTGTTTAAAATTCCATCAATATATTTACGGTAAAAAAGTGCTTGTAGAGTCAGATCACAAGCCACTGGAATCCATTTTTAAAAAGCAAATTAATGATTGCCCAGTTAGACTACAAAGTATTAGATTGGAGCTACGTAGATATGATATTGAAGTAAGATATAAACCAGGTAAAGAACTACTGTTGGCTGATGCCTTATCAAGACTAAAGAATAACAACAATGAAAAATTAGACTTAGAAAAAGAAATAAATTTGCAAGTATGTTTTGTATCCAACAATTTGCCTATAACTCTAGACAAGAAAAACGAATTTATAAAAGAAATGCAAAATGATAATGAAATGGTCACATTAGTAAAACTTATAAAAGAAGGTTGGCCAAACAACAAAAATGACGTGCCCAATAATATCAAACAGTACTTTACAATGGCTGATGAGCTAACCATAATAGATGATTTGGTATTTAAAAACAATAAGCTGTTAATTCCCTATAAACTAAGAAAATACATTTTAAATCTTATTCATTATAATCATCTAGGCATAGAAAAATGCAAAGCTAGGGCTAGAGAAGTCGTTTTTTGGCCGACCTTAAATAATGAAATTGAAAACATGGTAAAAAATTGTGAAGCTTGTTTAAAACATAAAAATTCAAACACAAAAGAGCCTTTACTAAATAGAGAAGTTCCAGCCGGACCGTGGCAAACGCTAGGTCTTGATATATTTTTTTACAAAAATTCAAATTGGCTGCTAACAGTTGACTATTTCAGTAAATATGTAGAGGTAGCAAAAATCAATAATATATCGAGTGAATGCGTAATAGCATTTTCCCCCTTTTTTTTGTTTTGCTTTGGAACTCATTAAAAGTTTTGAAAGTAAGCGTATGATATTGCAGAAGATGCGCCTTCTTTGAAAAGCAAAAGAAACGAATAGAAAGTGAATATCTAGTAGGATTTCCATTAAAGACGCCAACGTTAAACTAAAGAAAGGTCGTAAAAGCTCTGGTGTAACCCAATATGATATATTCAGCTGTGAGCTTTAGTATAAAGTTAGAGTTATAATTTACTAAAGTTAAGATATGCTTTAATGGAAATTTGACGCCCATATTATAAACTTTTTATACCCAGCGTACTAGTACTAGTACAAGGGTATATTAATTTTGTCCACATAACGGTACTATGTAACGGAGCAAAATAATCGAGTTAGATATGGGGTTCCATATATGAAAGTTCTTAGGTTGAAAAGAGGAATTGATTAAGCCATGTCCGTCCGTCCGTCTGTCCGTCTGTCCGTCCGTGTAAACGATAACTTGAGTAAAAATTGAGATATTTGCATGAAATTTTGCATACAGGTTACTTTCTGGCCAAGGTAGGTTGCTATTGAAAATGGGCGAAATCGGATGATAACCACGCCCCCTTTTTCGATATCGAAAATTTCGAAAAACGTATCAAACGGTTTAATTCCATATCAGAAGCAGCTACAATGATAAAATTTGCAATATGTATTGATTTATATGTTCTAAGGCGGATTTTATCAAATTTTTTTAAAAGGGGCGTGGCACCGCCCACATATATTTGAAGAAATTTTAAAATTTTGACTCTTAATAACTTGAGAACAGTTTATGCTAGTATAACGAAATTTTGTAGAGGGCATACTATTGTTGTGTTAAATTCAGATATAGAAAATAAACGAAATCGCTTGGCGACCACGCCTACTTTTTTATAAAAGTTATATTGAAAGGAGGTGGAAATATTGAAAAGTCCATATCTAATTAACTAATGCCGCTATAATAATATAATTTGGTACATACATCAATTTTCACATTCTTTACATTATTTTCGCAAAAGTTTGGAAAGTGGGCTTGGCACCGCCCACTTATGAGTCAGGCAATTTTCAAATTCGACTGCTAATAACTTCAGAACGGTGTGAGATAGGTTTACGAAACTAGGTACCAGGCATGTTATGTTTATGTAGAGTACTACCACAGAAAATAAGAAAAATCGGTGAACGACCACGCCCCTTTTTGGACTAAAGTTCTCTAAACGAGAGTTAGGAAACCGCAATATGCAATATCTGTTTAACTGATAAAGATATAATGCTAAAATTTAGTACACTCATTCACCTGATGATGTTATTAGTGATGTTTAAAGGTTTTTTGGTAATATTTTGGAAAATGGGCGTGGCACCGCCCACAAGTGAAAAAACAAAATATCAACATTTCACTATTAACAAGCCACTGTGAAAGTATCATAACTATCTGCAATGAAAACTGATCTTCAAATAGGGACAAACAACATAATAAAATCCGTGGGCGTGCCACCACCCACTTTTTTAAAATTAGGTAAATATTGATTAATGGACACATATATCCGTACATCAAAAAATTTCACAAAATACGTTAAAAGTTATGGGCATGGCACGCCTTCTTTTCCAAAGTTATATATAGGACATGGTATAACCCTTGTAAAGATCGATTCAGTACTTTTGGCTCATGTAAGCGGTTAAAGCTTTATAAGCAAGGAGCGTGGCCGCGCCCACCAAATTCGCTATTGTTTAGGCTCGGAATAGATTGGTTCTTAAAATGGGCTAAATCGGATGAAAACTACGCCCCCTTTTTCTGAAAACTAACGCTGGGTATTTAATGTTCGGTTCACCCGAACTTAGACTTCCTTACTTGTTTGCATTAGTTTCGAAAGTGGGCGTGGTGGGAAACCGATATTGCTCCCTTTTTTCTAATTATTATAAAAAAATATATCGCAATAAAATTTTTCCTAAAAATTAAAAAGAATAATGTTTCGATTTTTGAACAAACTTAAAAAAAATCGATAGGTGGCGCAGCAATCGCGGAGCGTAGAAAACTTAATTAGGGGTTTGGAGCTTTGCAAACGATTTTTTAATTAATTTTTCGAATGTGTGTCGACTTGAAACAGTATACATAATCCACTTTTATTGAATAATTTGGCTTTAAAAAAAATCCAATAGGTGGCACTCACAGCGAGATATTTAGAAAGCTGTGAAATCATGCGAACGAATTTTGTGTAACTTTTCTTCTGATAAGAGACTTCAAACTTGGAGAGCAGCTCAGTGAGGACAATGCAAAGTGTAAGAAAAAAAATTCGTTAGATGTCGCTCGTGTTGATTTATTTTAAAAACTAGTATAAAATGGTGGGAATTTAGGTATCGATTTTAAAAAATTTAGAGACTTCAAACCACTATGAAATACACTGAGAGAATTTTTGACGTCATTTAGCGCAACTGGGTATATAAATTAGTGCAACCATTAATGCTTGTTTAAACAAACAGCTGTTCACTTCCTCCATAAAACTCAGTATGTGGCAAACAGCCATTAGACTAGGATTGAAAACAACTTACAGGACATGTTTTGCGCGTGTTGCTCTCATTCTTTTGCGAAAAACGATAAAAACGTTAAATTGTTATGTAAGTCAATTAGTTCATTAGCGGCAGGTGATTTTAAATTTGTTCTTAAATGTCATTAATTCAACTGAAAGTGTGCTGAATAGAGCATGTGGTAAATGTGCAATTGCACTTGGAGGCGTAGAAATTGAAAAAACTATTTGGAAAGAATGCAGTGGTTTGTCGAATAAAGTTGAGTTTAGCAAAGCTTTTGAGTTAAAAATTCTTTTTGATAATTTTTCTTAAAGAATCTGCTATACAAATTTTTTTTCTTGCAAAATACAAAATTTTAAAAAATATTTCTAAAAAGCTTACTTTAAAAACTTGTTCATACATTCACATTCATGAGCTTTTAATTAATTAATTGTAAAAAAATTACTTTCAAATTTTTATTATCGAAAACGCAGCGATACATAACAAAATCTTCATTTGATACTCATTCACCAGATGGGAATTAAAGTTTACGCACGGCTTACGAAAATTACTTCCTACAAGTCCATTGTCTTAGCCAAAGATTTATGAACTTTAAGCACATTTCAGCGGTGGTCAGCGGTCCGTGTTTAGTTTAAATTAATTATGCGGTTGAAATTAATCCATTTATTCTCATTTGTCGGTAAGTTGGGGGCAACTTATGTCAGTACACCACAAGCGCGAGATTAATCATCTTTTCGTGCATAAATCATCCGCAAAATTTATGTATTTACATACTTAGCTGGTATGTACATATGTATGTATGTATGTATGTATGTATGTTGGTATATAAAAATGTATGTAATAGCTTAAAAGCACAAAATGTAAATATTTATGTACAAAAATGTATATGTAGATAGATATGTAAGCACTAGAGATGGCAATTTTCAAGATTTTAACAATCCCGGTGCCACGCCCACTTTTCAAAATTTTTCATAAAATCCTACAAAGAATAAGAAAATTTATGTAACCGCCCAAATGTATCATTCAATCACGCCAGTTGAGTATTTCTGCCTTCTTTTCAAATAACTTTTATAAGAAAGTAGGCATGGTCAAAAAACGATTTCGTTTATGATCTATGAGTATATGTACCACAACCATAATATAACTCCTCCCACATTTCCTTAGTCTAACTGAAACGGTGCCTTAGTTATTAACAGTCGAAGTATGAAAAATTGCTCACTTATATGTGGGCGGTGCCACACCCTCATACCAAAGATTATGTAAAAGTGTAAAAATAAAAAATGAAATTAATAATTTCTAGCTTAATGCATCATTGTAGTTGTTTTTAAAATCGAATTATTAAATTTTATATGTTTTTCGGAATTTTCGATATCGAAAACAGGGGCGTGGTTATGATTCGAATACGTCCATTTTTAAAAAGCAACCTACTTTTAGTTGGAAATCAACTTCTTCCTCAAATTTCATTTAAATATCTCTATTTTTACTTGGCTATCTTGTCTGTATTCATTCTAAGCATTTTGCGATATGGAAATCTATATCAATCCCGATTATTTTATAATATCACAAACTACCTTTATATGAACAAACCTGTAGCGCGCTGTGTCCTAGTACAGCTGGTATATAAATAAGGGAAGGGATTCCATTTCTGTACATCCCAGGATGTAAAACCCGTGAGATTTTCTACATCCTTTCAATAACAATAAATAATAATTTGATTAACCTAAATGACTGTTTGTATCGCCTAATGAAAGCTGCCAGCTGAAATGGATTACGTTGATTGATACTGAATTTGTTCACAATAATTAGAAAAAAAATCTAGAGCTAAGGTTAATTGGTTTTTAATTTAACTGAATTATTCGAATGGTCCTGCAGCCGATATCAGCATATCTCACGCAATTTTTAAAAATTTAAAACATATGGCAACACTGTAAAACTTCGTAGTGGAAAAAATTGGGTAAGGAAGCTTGAAATATAGCATGCCACCTGTCTTCAAGAGTTCATTCGAATGCGTCAAGTAGTTTTCGAGATATTAAGGGAGAAGACAAAAAAATATATATAGTAAGATAAGGTGGCAACTCGTCGTAGAGCTAAATTTTTTGAAATACGAAGTAAAACGCCTTCCGCTTGATACTCATATTTATCCCATTTCATTACAAAAAAAAAGGGAAAAGGTGGAAGCATGCTGAATGAAAAGAAATTTTAAAAACTAATTTTTATTTCATTCGGTTAAGTCCTTCTCGGAAAGCAGTAACTCATTCCAGATAGGATTTCATTCACAGGAAATATTCAAAATACAGAATATTCGAACAGAGTTTAAGCTTGAAATATTTCGTTTGTTGAAGGAAACGTGTGTTGGAGACTGCAATCATTTATTGAATAACCGAAAATGCAATTTCCAATAAGGCGTAAAATGGCTCAAATAAACCCAGAGACAACACTGTGAAAAATGTTTAGTTTTATTCTAGATAAATTTTCCAACATTTTGTTATAAATTGGAAACCTTTCGATTTACTGCAATTATACAAAAAATTATCTCTTGATTTTGCTGGCTGTGAGAAAAGCGTAAAATACATTTTGTTTTGCTCTTTTTTATTTATGAAAAATTTGTCGTCATTGAGTTTTTCTCAAACAATGTTTTATCAGATTACCGATTTGATTGTTTATTTTCCTGAGATTCCATTTAATGATTGATTACCATTACTTTAAATTTTCAATGATTACTTTAATGATTCAATTAATTAAAAAGTAATCAAAAATAACCAAAAAAAAAAAATTGTATTGTTGAAATTTTCTTTAATTTTTTCTAGTAAACAATTTTGCAAGATTATTAAAAATAATCAAAAGTACTCAAAAAAATTTTTGTTCGATAATTTTTTTTTTGTTATGTAAAAAAATTTTTTTTTAATTAATTTTTTTTTTTCTTGTAGTAATCAGTTTATAATTCCTTTGAAACCAATTAAATATTAAAAAATCTGCCTAATTAATTGATTACTAATTACTAATAAAATTTAACAAATACATTTTTTTTTCAATTTTATTTTTTAATGTACAATTTTTCAAGATCATCAAAACAAATAAAAGCTACTCAAAAGTAAAATTTTTTTTTTCAATTTTTTTTTTTCTTGTTTGATTATTCAAAAAAAAGTTTTTAATGAAAACATTTTTTTTTTTTGAAAATAATATTAATAATCATTACTAATCGAAAAATCCGTCTAATTAATTGATTACCTACTAATTGCAAATCAAATTTAACAAATCCATTTTTATACCTAGTAGTGCTTCGCACACAAGGTATATTAACTTCATTCGCCTAACGGTAGTATGTAACGGCATAAACGAATCGAGATAGATATTGACTTATATATATCAAAATGTTCAGGAGGAAAAGAGAAATTGTCTGTAAACACAATAACTTGAGTAAATCTTGAGATATCTCAATGAAATTTGGTATGTAGGTTCCTTTTCACTTATCTCCGAGCGCTATTGAAAATAGGCAAAATCGGTTAAAAGCCACGCCCTCTTTCTATATATATAATATTTTGGAAAATACAAAAAGAGAGAT
>OX608081.1:30826495-30851495 GCA_951509765.1 Sphenella marginata | reverse complement strand
ATTTAATTTAATTTAATTTAATTTAATTTAATTTAATATAATTGAATTTAATTTAATTTAATTTAATTTAATTTAATTTAATTTAATTTAATTTAATTTAATTTAATTTAATTTAATTTAATTTAATTTAATTTAATTTAACTTAATTTAATTTAATTTAATGTTAACACCCAAGTTTTTGTTATTTTTCTCTTTTTCTTTTCTTTTGGACATGGCAATGGGGTCACATTTTTATTGTCCTTACGTGAGTGACATACCAAACAATGCAAACAAATGTTATATGTTTCAGAGATACCAACCCAAAAAAAAAATTTTATTTGGTCGGTGCCCATGCTTCGTAATGCACTCTTTGCCTCATTTCTAACGTTAAGGGTAATCACTCACTCTCCTGTTTACATGCTTTAGTGTAGCCCGCGCGCTCTGTGTTGTGCTAGTTAGTGGTGGGAGTTTAATTGAGTTACGGAAGGTAAGTATCAAAATGCCTTGAATTTAGATAGTTCAAGTGCACGATTTTTTTTTTTTTTATTAGCTCTAAATACTAGTTAGTATGGAAAAATATAAAAGTAAAGGAAGAAGAAGAAGAATCACCAGAAAGATGAATAGAAAGCGAAAGCTACAAAAAGGTGGTGCTACATTTTTTTCCAGCCAAGACAAGGGTTTCCCGTTTCTGGTGAATTCTTATAATAGCTTACAACATTTTCTTTGGGCTAATCATCCGCGTACACTTGCATATTAAAGTGCGAAAATAACGGTATGTCAGAGTGAAAATATGGCATCAACGCGCAATTCTATGTCGCTCTGAGTGCATAGCCCATTAGAACTCATCATCAAAAATGTTAAGTGTTTGTTTGTGCTTCGGTAGTGTACCAGAGGATGTGAGTAAGTAGGTTTTGGTATTTCCAATTTCATGGTAGTTTATTACGTTGCCATTGTTTTGAGCTTAGCGGAAGCAGAAGGCGCAACAGTCGTATGCCGAATATTTGAGGAGGCAGAGATTCAATTATAGAGAGAAACATTGCATGATTATTTAGCTGAAGGATAGTGGTTTGAAGTTCATGGCGTTACTGTTTGCTAATTTGGCTTTGAGGGAACATTCCACAGAAAATAGTCTTACGAAATCTATACTTATCCTAGGTTCAGGTTTGTTTTTTCTCTAGTTGGTATTCTAGTTGTAAATATTTAAATATCTTTTGAGTACACTTTGAAGCACATTCCATGAATTGTTGAACTCTTTTTCCATATGGCTCATAGATTTTTAACCAGAACAAAAATAAATCTTTCTTTTTAAATGAAAACTGAACTTTATCTGACACATCGATACAAAATAAATAAAGAACTGTCAAGCAAAAGAATAAACATAATAAAGGTTGTTGCCTGGAAAATAAAAATATTCAGCCATAGCCATACGTTGCATGTGGTTGCATGTACAGTTATGTTCAAAATGTTAGTAGTGCTATGCGTAAGCGGTTATTAGTGATCGACCAGCTGTTTTAGTAGACTTCGTATTACAGTTTTGTCTCCGCAAGGATAGTATCCACCATATTTCGCATGCCCACGGAAAATGAAGTAGGACCACGCCCATTTTTTTTATAATAGGTTTGGAAGGTAGGAAAGCAAAGCATGCCATACATATATCTTTGCAGACATAATGCTTACTTGCCTGTTTTACATACTCCTACATTCTTCTCTACGTAACTACACTACTGCTATTTTGGTCGCAGCTGTACTTCTTTACAATAAAACCCTCAATTCCAATGAATTTGACTGTAGCCTTTATGGTTGTGTAAATAAACAGAAAGAAAAATCTTACAAAAGTTACCGACCATTTTTGTTTTTGTATCAAGCCGTAAGAGATGATTTATTAGTTTGGATGTACATATGAATGTTTGTTCGTAGTTGTGAGCTTGTACATATTAATAGCTTGGGGGGCGTTTCGGTCAGATCTATTCTAGTTATTTGTACGCTGGCATAGGCATCCATATAACAAGAAATATTTTTTTTTTAGTTTTTATACTCAACTGAGCAAATCTCACAGCATAAATGGCAAAAAAAAGGAAGTTTTTGGGTGGCAGAAAAGAAAGTGATTAACCCATGTCCGCCGATTGCTTAACCTGAAGACTAAACTAATGTTTCGTTAGCCATAACTGGAAGACAGCGACTCACTTATTATAATGAAATTTTTTACCCGTTATTGAAGTTAAATTTGAGCAAACTTTGGCGAGCATGGCGTAAAGTGGGTTAATAATCACGCCCACATTTGAAAATAATGTGCTTGAGTTAGCCAAAAAAACAAAACGGCTTCACTGTTCGAATTTTTCAAAGAGAATAAACTCACGACGTAAAAATAATTATAAAGTGATCGTGGAATTGCCCACAATTTGAATTCTTTTTCGCTACTATTTTCCACAATGATTATTAATTACTTTCCAATTTTACTTTCATGCAGTCCCATGATGGGTTGCCCAAACATAGTGGCCATACAATTGCTGAAATGATTTCAATCGGTTTACAGCCACGCCCACATTTTTTATGAGCGTTCGTTACAAAATTTGTAAGAAAAACGTTTCCGAGACGGGCAAAAAGAAGATCGGTTAAATTTGATTTTCCGTATAAAGCTTTAGTATGAACGATTCAAGGCAACATGACATAAGGCCAAGTGGCATAAAGCCAAGAAATAAAATATTGATTATGACAACGAGGCTGCAGCGAAATATAATTCGAAACCTATTATGCTATTCACAGTTTCTGGGTGGGTTAAAAATCTCTTAATTTTTTTAAGACTATTTAAGCTCATTTGTGTCATAACCACAATTGGGATTATGACACTTCCCCTATAATACCAAAAACCCAAGTTGACCTTATTGCATTTACCCTACAGTGAGATTATGCCACTTGGGATTATGTCATGGCGCCAAACTTTTATATAGAAATTGCTTTTATAAAACGAAATATATTTCCAACTAAGCCTTGAGTACTCACAGCTGAGTATATAATGTCCATTTACACTCGAACTTAGAGCCACTAATATATTCGACATATATTTACTGCCAATGCTGAATAGTTACTTAAATTTGCCCAAAAGCAAAACAGGAATATTTCATTTATTTTCACCCCCTCCCTGCCAATCAAAATGAAATGTACGCAAAACAAATGGAAACAATTGAAAAATTTTTCAAACCATAAACATGCAATAAACATTTGCTTGGGTAGGCTTTTCCAAAAACTTGTAGCATTCCAAGTCTTGCCTCCGGCATTTGAAATGGAAACTTAACAACAGGAATGTGGAGCCTTTCAATAGCATATCATTTCTCAGTTCGCAATATGTTAGATTACCAGCTCAGAGGCGCACGCAAAAAAAAATTTCTTGGGTGAGTGGAAGCAGATGCTTTTACCAAGAGAATTAATATCAAATTATTATGAGAACGTAGTAAGTCATTGACATTAATTATCTCAAAAAACGGGTTTTTCAAATTTGAAATAATGTCAATGACATTAATTACGTTGGCATTATGGCACTCAGCGCTTTTGACGTACTATAAGATCATTTAAAACACCACCACTTATTTGTGAATTTACTCCTACATTACACACCTAGCATCTCATACTACCCCAATTATATTTAAAGATAAATATTTTTATGAAAAAAAGGATTTCTTTGGCAACAATCTAATTATATCTTCAATCGTCCTACATAAAATTTAAATCTAAAATAAACTCGTGCGGAAACTAAAAACAGTGTATGCCTTAATTAGATTTACATGCAAAGCCTCATGGGTTTCATGGTAATAAACATGCAGAAAAGTACAGGATTATGTGTGTTGAGATTAGACTGGGAAACATAATTTGAAAATCCGGCCGAACTTATGCAAGACTAAGCTCGATTTTTATCATTGTATCTTGAGATATGGGAGTTAATCACATCGCGTATTGCAACCCTCATTATCAGCTTTCGTTAGATACCCATATGGGGGGGGGGGTTTGATACCCCCTGGGTCACCCTGGCGCACATATTGAGCGATAACTCTGAAACCAATGGATATATCGATATAAAAGATATACTAAACTTTAACTTAGACATCGAGCAATACAGCGGTGGAAGCCACATTTAATTATAGTTAGCGATTCATGTGTGATACGCGAACAAACATGCAGACAAGCAGACAAAAACTCAAAAACTGTCGATTTGCATACTTTTGCTGTAATAAACTCTCCTGTCATTTTTTCTTCAGCACATGCAATCATTTTGCAATTCTATTATATGTAGAGCCTTCGAATATTTCCATTTTACCAATGTTTAAGGAAAGTTTTTCTTCAGAACTTTAAGTGGATCTGTGATTATGTATGACTAGAAACTAGCATTACTTTCTAAAACTTGCAATGAAACTTCTTACGCCATTCCAAAAAATAATATCAATTAATGGAAAAAAATATATTTTTTCTTGGTTCAGTCTAATGTTGCACAAACTGAAATTTAAACATTTTGGTATCTTAAGCTTTACACCAACTCCCACAACTCAAGGTACAGGAAATATCTATGCTACATGTGCACGCGCTAGTAAAATACAAACAAGGCACACAGTTACTCCTGTGTTAGATAAGCATGAAGGTATGTATATATGTATGTTTGCTATAGACACATATTGTTGCGAAGCTGTTCAAGTAGTGTGTTAAGTGTGGATGCAAAGCACACTTCTAAATGACCTTAACATCCTGGCTTCCTGTTTGAACAGCGCGTTAACTTACTCGGCTAAGCACATATGCAGCATACAGCTCGTACTCGTAGAAGATGAGACTTCCGGACATGCTTGTACGCATACATATGTACATGCTAAATGTATGTGGTCAGGGACCGAGTTTAAACGTCGTTTTTGAAATTTATTTTATTTTAATTTGTTTTATTTTATTTTAATTTGATTTATTTTACTTTATCTTATTTTACTTTATTTTATTTTATTTTATTTTGTTTTATTTTATTTTATTTTATTTTATTTTATTTTATTTTATTTTATTTTATTTTATTTTATTTTATTTTATTTTATTTTATTTTATTTTATTTTATTTTATTTTATTTTATTTTATTTTATTTTATTTTATTTTATTTTATTTTATTTTATTTTATTTTATTTTATTTTATTTTATTTTATTTTATTTTATTTTATTTTATTATATTTTATTTTATTTTATTTTATTTTAATTTATATAATTTTATTTTATTTTTTTATATTTTATTTTATTTTATTTTATTTTATTTTATTTTATTTTATTTTATTTTATTTTATTTTCTTTTATTTTATTTGATTTTATTTTAATTTATATAATTTTATTTTATTTTATTTTATTTTTTTATATTTTATTTTATTTTATTTTATTTTATTTTATTTTATTTTATTTTATTTTATTTTATTTTATTTTATTTTATTTTATTTTATTTTATTTTATTTTATTTTATTTTAATGTTCTAATGACTTTTGTATTTTCTGTCTTTAACAAAAATCATAGTCACTACGATCCCAGGTCCTTATACACGCAAGTAGGTGTAGGATAAAAAAGGAGCAGTACTCTGTTTTCAAATACTTTCGAAGTATGTTAACACCATAACACTTTCATATATAATGTATAATGAATTGAACGTGATGGTGGTACATAATAAATAAATGAATATAAGCAAATCCCGGAGATGCTCAAATTATGCAGAGTAGGATCATCTTTAAATCAGTTGGATTTAAAATAAGCGAGTAAAGTGATCTCTATGTCGTATTAGCAGACGAAAAGGGTTTGTTCGCTTGGTCGTAAATGGAGGTAGAGTGGGTTTAAGCTATTTTTGAGAAATGGTGAACTAGAATTCTTCCAATTTTGATGACCTAGATGTACAACTTTGAACCGAAAAAACCGACAAAAACTCTTTAAACCTTTTCGCAGAGAAGAACTTTCTGCGAGCTGAACATCTCCCAAACCGTCCGCCTCCGGAAGTTTGGGGTCGAATGATAACCACGCAAACCTTGTAAAGATTTTAAGAAGCACAAAAACGTACCACGTGATTGTTAATGTTCCTCATATTTTTTTTTTTTTTTTTAGCTTAAAAAATGTGTCTTCATGCCTAGCATACATAGCACTTAGGAATCACTATTCCCACAGCGTTAAACTAAAGCAAAAACACTTTTTAGCTGTGTGAAAGTTTTGCTTTGAAGACAAATGACAAAAGTTGCAGACATGTTTTAGGGATGTTGCGAAATTGAGGTTGCCGGAAACAGAAACAGAACCGTGATTTTGTATTTTTTATTTTTTTTCATCATAACCGAATTTGGGTGAATGTGAGGATGACGTCATATGAAATATTCTGAATAAATAATGTTACAGCTGTTTTGTGTCAGGCTGACATTTCGACTTTTCAGTCCAGCTCTTTCGGCCAGCTCAACCTAACCTCAATTTTATTTTAATATTCCAGCAATGGCAAAAATATACTCAGGTTGGAAATTCGGGGAACGAAATGTCTGTGGTGTGAAAATATTTTGTTAAGGAAGGTTTTGACATATTCACCACGATAAATGTCACAAATCTCTTTGCTATTTTTTCACTCAATATTTATTAAATATATTTCAAAAATTTTATTAGTTAAAATTGACTGTATATGAGCTAGGGGAAATTCTGACACTCATATTCACCACGATAAATGTCAGAAATATACTTTGGTGAAATAAATTTCCTCTGGTGAAATTGTCAAAAGTGACCTATTTGTCCACCAGATCCTACTGCTCGACTTCCTTTATAAATCCAGTTCCTAACAGTCCAACCGAAAACGGAAGCACAAATCAATCGGTATTTGCGAGGTTTCGGATTCGTCAACGAAGCTCCGTGATATCTCTAACTGTCACATGCTCTAACAATAAACCATTTACTAAGCCTATTTGTCCTTGGTATTTAGTCACCCTGAACAACATAAACATTAGAATGACATGAGCCGCTCATGTACACACATTCCCTCATCTCCTTCTTTTTTTTTTGTTTTAATCTGCAGGCCATCTTTTACAAGCGAAGTTTACGAGTTTTCTTTCATTTTTTTTTTGCTACGCATCTATATTTGATTGATAGTTGACGGATGTGGTGACACTTTGACGACAGACATTTTTGGTAAACAAAAAAACAAAGAAATCAGGGATGGAAAACTAATTGATGTGGAAGAGTGGTTGAAGGTTTTCTTTCTCTTGTTTGTGGTTTCCAATATTTGCGTCGTGAGTCGATTACGATTTGACATGGCCGTAAAATTTGATGGCTTTAACAATTGAATATTTTTTGTTTTTTTTTTTTGGCAATTTGGTTTGTGTGAGTTATTACCGGTAAGAACGTGATGCATGATCATCAGCGGTTTGTTTGGTGAAGTCAGGTTTTGATAATTGCAGCCATCTAACCATAGTAGAGTTGTAAATAAATAATCGATATTAATTTTTATCGATAACTTTTTCAATAAGCGATTATTGACGAATCGATTTTTCTTTACCAAAAACGTGTTACAAAAGTCGATCATTTTGTTTAAACATCGATCTCTGACGAATCGATCAGATTTATTTTGAATCTGATTACACCTTATGTTTTCAAAATATGAAAGTTTTCAATGTAATAACTACAAAGGCTTTTTGCGGAGATTTGAGATGCTTCATAAATGTTATTTTTACTGTAACAGTAACGCTACAACAATAACAACAAAATGCTTCATACATGCAGATTGAACCAAAATATTTTTTAATATAAAATCATAATAAATTTCAATTAAGAAATGCCATAAAGCGAAAACCAATTCAACTGAATCAATAACAGAATTTGCTGTCCGCAACAAACGCATTGAGAGGCAATAATTTTAAACTGAGAAATATTACCAGATACGGTTGTGAATGTGAAGCAGTGATTGCATACTCAGCGGTTAGCTGGCTAGCTTGCGGTTCCTTTAAAGGTAAATCCATATTGATGTGGGGCCGCAGTACTAAAGTGGCCAGTGCAGGTGGTCTATCATACTGAAGATTTAAGGCTTTCAAAAGCATAGCATTCGAAGTCGGCATAAAGTTGGGGGTCACGCCAATTTAAAAAAGAAGCTCGGCCTTAACTTCCTCGGCTTAACGTGTATGCATTTATGCATCAGCAGATTCAATTTGCGTGGCAAGCGTGTGGGCTGTAATAAAATGGCATTAATAAATTCGATGTTTCAGCGAAAAGCAGCGAAATGAAAATGAAAATTACACTTAAGCGAAAAGGTTATAATATTGTATAGCTACAAGAAGCCCAAAGTGAATAATATGAGCAGCTGAAGCGAGAAAGAACAAGCAACTCAAAGTTTGCTAAAAGCTTAAGGCGGTCCACTATGGGCCCTACTAACGAAACTTCTAGCACATTAAAACAAAAAATGTTAAAATAAATGAAACAAAATAAAATAACATAAAATAAAATAAAATAAAATAAAATAAACTGGCTCAAAATGTGTCTGCTGTCGTTTATCACTGCTAGCGTTTCAACACCGTTCCACCCATCTCCTCTTACCATTAATTAATAATCCTGTAATTTCTTGTAGAGCAAAGAGCCTATTACTTAATCTATATATACATACATGAATATAACCAATTCAACTCTTTGATGTGTTCTTTACAATTTCGAAGCACATTAATTATGCTCAGCTCTGCTTTTACTTTATGCATGCGTGATCTGAATGTCAGCACTTCTGATTTAATGGCATGTAAAGTTTTTTTCGCGTAGTCCAATTCATTATGTATGTTCAATTAGAAGTATTGCTCTTACATTCCACGCAATTTCATTTCAAATAGCATTGCATACACAATTGTAATGAAAATTGTTGAAGAAACTCACAAAAGCTTACGGAGATACATAAATGATTACAGCGGCAAACATATTTGTGTTTAAGCTTTCGTATACCCAGGAGAAATTGATGGTTTATATGAATTGTGGGAAAGAAAGAATATATTTTTGTATTTAATTCGTTAGTCGCTAAGTGCCCTTTTCAAGGCATATATTGTGATTTGTATAAAAGAGTCCTTTCTCTCGAGCTTTCCTTGTTAATCTCTTTCTCTATTCCGCTCTTTTCCACTTTATCTACCTGTCTCGCTCATCCCTTCACTACTCAATACTTTTCACTTTCACGCTTTAATATGGTCTTGCTCTATCTATCTGCGATTCTCCGATTCCCCGAATCTGCTTTCTGTTGGATCACTTGTAGAGTACTCTCTTTATACGTTCAACACAAGCTTAATTGCAAGCTCTTTCAACTTTTACGGCAACTTATACACGTGTAAAAATATGCGAACATTTCCACCGTTTAAAATACGCCAAACGAAATTCCAACAAGTTTGACTTGATTGATGAGCATGTAGTGGTTGCAGTTGTTAGAAGAAAACTATTTAGCTATCAAAAGCTGTTTTAATTAAATTTATCAATCACTAAGGAAAACTCTGCTCTCAAACGGCAGGCATTTACGACATTTACACGATTACACTCGTTTACGTCAGCTTGCAGATAGATTGTAATGGTAAAGTGGTTTTCGTGCCTAGAACACAATTTCATTCAATTTCAACAAACAAACCAGAATCAGAAGGCACAGTGGAACTTGAGCATCTTCAATCATCATTTCAGGGCCAAATAAATTGTTTTCGGCTAGTTAAAAAAAAAAAAAATTCGAACTAACTAAAGCACACTTCATTGACTTTATTTCCTGCTGCGAAATAACGTCAATTGAGCTCTTTTCTATTGACTTTGTTACCTATCACCTATCTCCAAGTGTTTAGTATTGAAGCAGAAACTAGATATAAGCAAAAATAACTCTCACTCAACTCCCTGCCCTCTTTATTTTCCATATAAATCAAAACTCACAAACTCAAATCTAATTTGAAATCGAGGGTTTTCAATAAAGCACAAACAATTAAGCTTGTTTCGAAATCATACAGTTCTGCTGTATTTGCAAATGAAAAAATACACAAATAAAATCATTGACTTCGGCAAGTTTATTATAAACATTGAGATGACTGCACAAGCACTCTAGGAAATTTCTGTTCCCAGTTAAAAGATTATCTGCACTATCTCCTAAGAACTAAGTGTTGCGGCCGTGGTGTGGTTCTGGTGGTGCCCCCCATAAATTCAGACAGAAAAAATTCAGAAATACAATTTTTCGGAAAACTTTTTACAGAAATCATTTTTCAGAAACCAAAAGTCAGAAGGGAAAAATTCAGAAAACTTTTTTCAGGACCAAAAATTCAGAATCAAAAATTCAGAAAACTTTTTTCAGAAACCAAAAATTCAGAAACACATTTACGGCCATGCATTATTAACCCACTCGTTATCTACATTTTTATTATTATAAAGATATTATGAATGATTTTTTGGTTAGGTTCGAATGGGTTGTGCTGCACTTAATTGGTAAATATTTAAAATTATAACCCATGAGCGGCCATACGTTAACCCATTGGGCCTAAGTGGTTGATTTTAAGCGTTTTAGCCCTTTCAAAGCCATGCCTTAACCCATTGGTGACCTAAATTTTTATTTTCATAATTTATAAATAAATTTTTTTGCCGGTATGTTTAGCGTTATAACACAAGTATGAACCCTTTAGTGACCCATTTTTTTTTTTTCTTTAGAATTCAAAATCAAATTCTTTAAATATGAGTTGCTATAAATATGTGTAAGGATCTTTGGCAAAGTAGCCTATCTAAACATTCAGAAAGTGAAATTCAGATCTAAAAATTCAGAAAGTAATGTGACGGCAGAAAAAAATTGAATCTGAATATTTACTTTCTGACTTTTTAATCCGAATTTTGACCTTCTGAAAAAAAAATGTTTGAAAAAATGTGTTTCTGAATTTTTGGGGGGAACCGGTACTGGTCACTATCCTTTTTTCAAAGTCTCCATCAAACAGCACGCTTTAGGCAGGAAATGTCCAATACATACTACGGCCTACGTAGTGCGTCGATCAAATTGAAAGTTTCACTGATGGCATTTCCTGCAGGGTAGTTGCTATGATTGTATCCACGTAACTGCAATAACTTTGCAGAATTGCCACAACTCAATCTATGGTTAAGCGGTTTTTCAGCTGAACACAAGGGAAGCATTTAATAGTCGAAGAGTTCAGCAAACCACAGCACTCAAAACTATTGTGCATACGTCGATATGTTTATGCGAGATGGCTTGCTGCTGACTGATGTGAGCCAATCACACGAGTATGTCTACTCACACAACAACGGCTATATACATATGTAGATGAATATGTGTTTGGCATATGTGTTGGTGTCATTTTCAAACTGATTTTTCTGAATTAAAAATAATTATTTTTTTTATATTTTTCTTTGACTACACTTCAGCTTGGCAAGAGCTATCCACACATATGTATATGATTGTTTATACTTTATATGTATAGTTGAGCTGTAAAGTGAGACAACATTCCAAATAGATTTACTTACGCGTTTGCAACCTGCTTTGTGCCCAACGCTAAGCTTAAAGCTTTTAAATGTTTCCTTATAAACTTTGCAGTTAAAACGTGCAGAATCATTAGAATTTGATGCCGTAAATTTTAAACAACCACAGTTTAGGTCAGGGGTGGCCATTTTAAGTCAGGAGAAAAATTTTATTGGTTACTCCCCACAAAAATTTTTTTGTGTCAGGAAAACTCGATATAAATTAAAGTTGTTAAATTGTTATCGAAATTCGGCCGATAATTTTTTTTTTTTACATGTTAGTTCCTCGATGTATTGAGTGACTTTACTTCCTAGTTCTTGGACAACGCAGTTTCCATATACACCACCTACTGCACATGCGATGTAAGCTTACACCGTTGCAAATGACACTCCATTATTTTGCTTTTCACATATTTTGCTACTTAAGTAAGGATAAAAAAAATATGTAAAATTGTTATGCTAAAATGAAGTGCTTTTTGCTTAATTTATTCTGCTCTCAAAATTCTTGCTAAACTATTCGTTTGTGAAAATGTTGCAGCTCGCCAGAATTGTTGTGAGCAGCTGCTCTTCGGAAGAAAAGAAAAATGTTAGCTGGAACATAAACTAAAAGGATGATTGCCTCTTTTCACTTGTAACCTAACTAGTTTGACTAAAAAAAAAGGGTTGACGTTGAGAAACTTGTATAGTTAACTATTAGAGATGCAACGAATAGCTATTTGGCCGTAAACCGAAGAGTAGGCGAGATTCGTGTGCAAAGCGACACTTTTCTCAGGCTGGGTGGCCATGTATCTTTTATCCATTTAACAGCTACTCAGTAACACTTATTTGAACAAAATATTGTATTCCGAAAAAGTTGCAAAAATAACATCAGTGGATTTGCTAAGACCCATTATATCAGCAACAGCATACTCCAGCAAAGCTCAGAGACTCTTTAAATAAATTTACCTTGGCTAATAATTTCATGTCAACTTATCAACACGAATTATTTATGCATTTAAAAGCATTGCTCTTTAAGCGTGCCAGATGTTGTCTGTGCCAAATTACCCAAACCGCCTTGTTGAATCGTGCACCATTCTTCTTTAAAATTCTCACAGGAACTTTCAAAACAAAACTGAAATATGTATGTAAGTGCTGTTAACGTGTAAACAAGCAAAAAGCTATTTTTGCCTGGAGCAAAGAAGAGTTCAAGTACGAAAGCAAACAAAGAATGAAAGCGATGTTGAAAAATATTGTTGGACTACTTGTTGCTTCTTTTGTATACCAAAACAAATACACATACATACATATTTTAAGAAATCGTCCTTTTGTGAAAATATCCAAATTTCCAAAGAATAAAAAAAATAAAAGATTCTGTATGAGTTTGAGGCTAATGAACAAAGGGGCACCGATCTAGAAGGTGTTCCCTCTGAGTTGAAAGAAAATACGGGTTCATACTTCCAATTGGCAAGGGCTTTATCCGGTTAGAGGTCAATTGACAAGTTAAGAATGTTGCTGCTGAACGAGAAACGATGAATAATAAATGTTAAATAATAAATTCGCAATGATAAGTTACGAGCCATGTACGAATTTGTGAATGATGAGTGAAGAATTATGAGCGATGAGTGAAGAATTGTGCATGATGAATAAGAATAATAAATGATGAATGAGAACGTTGAGTTAGAATGACGAATGATGCATGATGAATCGCGAGCTATGAACAACGTACGAATAAGATGAGTGATGACTAATGAAGAATGAGTGATGAATGGTAATGACAAATGATAAGTGATGATATACATATATATGATGAATTATAAATGATGGCTTATGACTGATGAATAAGGATTAATGAATTATACATGACGCATGGGGAGCTTTGAAATATGAATGTTAAGTGATGACTGATAAATTATGAATGCCTGAATTATGCATGGTGCCTGAATAACGATGAATTATGAATGGTGATAAATGGTGAATTATAAATTTTGTAAGATAAATAATGAATAACAAAAGATGAGTGATGAATAATTAATTATCAATGTCTCATGATGTATGATAATTTGATGACTAATGATTGATTAAGAGTAAATTGGAAGTGATGAATAAAAAATGATGAATGATGAGTGATGAATGCGGATGAGGAATAATGAATAATAAATGACTGGTCACGAATAATAATAAAAATAATAATAATAATAACAGTTCATGGCATAATAATAGTGAATTGAAAATGATGAATAAAAAAAATGTTGAATGATGAGTGATGAATGGAAATGAGGAATAATGGATGACGACTCATGAATAATAATATAATATAATAAAATGATAATAATAATAGTTCATAGAAAATTATGGAACTTGAATGGTAAATGGTAATTGAAGATTGAGAAATAACGGCTGATGTAGGATGAATAATTAATTATGAATGATGAATATGAATATTAAACTAAAATTTTAATACGAATTGGCTCAACTTTAGATATCTCAATCATATTCGTTTTTATTTTAAGAACTAATATTTTCCAACTGCTAGGAAAAAACGTTCTTTAAAGCAAGCATTCACTGTACCAATCGTTTATTTTCCTATACATATATAATGCAGACAAGGTTATTTGTTTATACGTATATTCATTATATTATACAAAATGTATCTATGTATGTACATACATACATACATCCTTCAATTAGAGCATATCAGGATTAGATGTTGCATTGCCAGTCGTGCGTGTAGTTTTGGTAGCTTGATGCGCCATGGGAGCAAGTGGCTGATTGCCACAACCAACGACCTACATAGACAAGAATTCGTTTTATATACATATATATATGTACATATATGCTGATAAAATAATTTCATACATCACCCAACAATGGCAGCTCGAACTCACCTTTCTGAATGCTTTACGAAAATTATCCGATAGAAATGCGTACAATATTGGATTAATGCATGAGTTCATATAGGCCAGAACATGTGAAATGATTTGTATTATAACCGAGGCGTGGGTGGCGGGATACCATTCCAATGCTTTCAATACTAATATTACCTGCGAAATTAATCAACAAATAGGTAACACAGAAATACGGAAATTTTGCAACTTTAATTGAAAGCAGCGAATCAAATTGTTGAGTTTGATTTGATGGGCATGAAATTCAATGGAAATATTACACAAACAAGAATTTGTTATTAATAATGTAGCCTACAATGCATCATTAATCGTTCGTTAGTCAAAATTTTAAACAGAAATATTGCAATTAATTTCAGCCAATAAATTATTCAAGAATTCTTCCATTTAATTAAATCGTTAAAATATGATGTATGTACTCACATGTATAGGAAGCCAACATATAGCAAAAGCCAGCACGACAACAACAACCATGCGGGTAACACGTCGTTTTCCTTTCCTGAAAGGAGTGATTGACAAATTTTGGAAATAGGATATATCCATCAAAAATTTAGTTTTAGGGTGAAGAGCAGAATTTGGACCCTGGTCACCATGCCTAGGTAGCCCAAGGATTTCTAATTTTTTTTACAAAAAAAACTATGCATATAAGTTTAAAGTAAGAAAGCTCACCTCGACTCTTCAGATGGTTTAACGCCAGGTGAACTCCTCCACAAACGTGCCAACATACCCACATAAAGGAAACAAATCAGCGTCAACGGTGCAATATATGTTGATATGAAGAAAGAAATCTAGCAAAAATTCAAAATTAATTTACCAACATGTAAAGAAATAACAATTACAACGCCACTTAAAAATTACAAAAATGTAAAACTTCAAAGCATTTGAAATAAAAAAGCACTTTACAAATTTATATTAACAGCAAATTACCTGAAATCCGATTAAACTCCAACCATCTTCTTCGGTGGAGAACACACAAGCGGTGTAACTGCGACCCTTAAAATAATACAAACGTACGGAATGTGCCAAAGCCACTGGAACTGTCGATGTGACTATGAGCGCCCAAGCACAAAGAATGGCGCTGTAGAAGAAGAAATTGAAAAACATACAAAGTACATAAACTTAAGATAGAGCGATTTGCATGCATTTTTTTCTAATTTTTTTTTTTCACGTACAAAGTTAAGTTGTAAGAAAAATATTTAATTTGTACTTCATAGAAATTCTCCACCACCACGAAGTACTTACAGTATTGCATTACGTTCGGTACGCAGAGACATGCTCGTCACTGGATGTACAACGGCCAAAAAGCGATCGAACGACATCAGCACCAACGTATAGACGCTGCAATGACATGTCACCACAATCATATACTGCACGAACTTACACCATAAATTACCGAATGGCCATGTAGGCAGTACATAATCGGCAGCGGTGAAGGGTACACAAAAGACGACAAATAAAATATCCGAGACAGCGAGATTAATGATGAGTAAATTAGTGGTGGAGCGCATCTGTTGATTGGCGACTATTACTGTGGTGATGAGAAATCGTTGGGAATAAGACAGAGCTTTTAGCATATAAGAATATACATATGTACATACATATGTATTTGATAAAATGTTATCCATATGTGTAAATAAAAATTAAGTTATTATTGTACAATATGGGTATCAAATGAAAGGCGATGATGTGAAAGTAATAGTGATAGTGATATTGATAGTGATAGTGATAGTGATAGTGATAGTGATAGTGATAGTGATAGTGATAGTGATAGTGATAGTGATAGTGATAGTGATAGTGATAGTGATAGTGATAGTGATAGTGATAGTGATAGTGATGGTGATAGTGATAGTGATAGTGATAGTGATAGTGATAGTGATAGTGATAGTGATAGTGATAGTGATAGTGATAGTGATAGTGATAGTGATAGTGATAGTGATAGTGATAGTGATAGTGATAGTGATAGTGATAGTGATAGTGATAGTGATAGTGATAGTGATAGTGATAGTGATAGTGATAGTGATAGTGATAGTGATAGTGATAGTGATAGTGATAGTGATAGTGATAGTGATAGTGATAGTGATAGTGATAGTGATAGTGATAGTGATAGTGATAGTGATAGTGATAGTGATAGTGATAGTGATAGTGATAGTGATAGTGATAGTGATAGTGATAGTGATAGTGATAGTGATAGTGATAGTGATAGTGATAGTGATAGTGATAGTGATAGTGATAGTGATAGTGATAGTGATAGTGATAGTGATGGTGATAGTGAGAGTGAGAGTGAGAGTGAGAGTGATAGTGATAGTGATAGTGATAGTGATAGTGATAGTGATAGTGATAGTGATAGTGATAGTGATAGTGATAGTGATAGTGATAGTGATAGTGATAGTGATAGTGATAGTGATAGTGATAGTGATAGTGAATCTGATAGTGATAGTGATAGTGATAGTGATAGTGATAGTGATAGTGATAGTGATAGTGATAGTGATAGTGATAGTGATAGTGATAGTGATAGTGATAGTGATAGTGATAGTGATAGTGATAGTGATAGTGATAGTGATTGTGATTGTGATTGTGATTGTGATTGTGATTATGATTGTGATTGTGATAGTGATAGTGATAGTGATAGTGATAGCGAGAGTGAGAGTGAGAGTAATACTGATACTGAACAAAGTTTTAGATGGCATCTACACTAAATGAGCACCGTAGATATGGAATTACCCATATAATAAACAGTAAAAATGTACACGAAGTGAAAAGAAAATTAAAGCTGTATACTTCCGCTCACATAAAGTTCACACATAATACACAGATAAAGATTTTAAATTGAAACAACTTTTTTGTGTAATTTCTTGCTAACCGGATACTGAGAAAAATGTTACGAAAGTAAAAAATAAAAAACTAATTTCCGTTTGTTGTAGGTGAGCAAATGACGGCTATTTAAATAGAAAAAGCAAGCAGATTGAAAAGCGGCAAACGAACATAAAAGAATTGACAGGAAATATTTAACAGAGCGACCAAATACAATGCAATGCCAAATGTTACTAAGTATTAGACAACAACAACAACAACAACAACACTTTCCTATACCAAAAAATACTTACCAACTATAACCAACGCATTACCAAGTAGCCCTAAAACACCAATAACGCCAAAAAATGATGGCACAATAGCAGATACAACGCGTTCCAGTGGATCAAATTCAAAGTCCAACAGATTGTCTGGCGGTAAAGTTGAGGAGTTTCCTCTAACGTCAGTTTGGCGCTCATTTTGCATTGCAGCTGACATTAAACTCGCACTTGTGCCAACGCTACTCTCCATTTTATTATTAGCCAAAGTCGAAGTGCTACAGTCAAAAGTGTTGCTACGGCCATTTGGCAACCATGCACTTGGACAAAGTTTCGGCAAAACTGCAATAGTTGGCACGTAATAAGAGATGCTGGCAAGGCCACTGGTGCTGGCTGGCGTCGGAGGGTGACTAAGTACAGCTGCTAAAACTATGATTTTACTCACTGTAATTGAGTTTGTATGTATGAAGGCATATTTTCAGCGAGTTCCCTTGGTGACACTTCATATTTGATCGCACATAAGTCGTACGTAACAGTTACGGTTCGTGTAGCAGCTGGAGGTTTCAAGTAAATGTTTGCATACTAAAGTGCTATATGGATGGGCTGTCATAATTCATTTGATAAACTCAGCAGTTGAGTGGGGTTTTGAGTTGCAATGGAATCTGTGAAGTGGAAATGTAGAAAGTTTTTAGCTCAAATGAAGTAGAAAATTTATGTAGAAAGCATGCGACAGTAACGTAATCTCTGCATTGTTGCGGGACGAGCGTATTCTTTTGTGTGTTTGAAAGTATTAAAAACTCTTAAAAAGTAGATGCTATTAGAGCCGTAAAGTATGGATTAGCTAACGAAGTTATCAACTTTGAGTGAGTGTATGAGTAAGTTATAATATTCGGTTCAGTTCATATTAAAAAAAGCACTCAGCGAAGAGCATTTTCATATTTTCCGTTTCTGTAACTGTTTTGTAAGTGCACATTAGCCAATGTTTGGTAGCTAATTATGCTTGAAATAGTACATATTCATACATACATACATACATACATATGTATGTACACGAGCATGAAATCAATTTCGGTTTTACAGCATGAATGAGTCAATGTGAACTAGCAAAGTGGATTGAAGATACCTAGCCGAAAGCGAGAAGTACGTTATAAGTGGCATTAAATTGCCATGAATACGCGCGCAGAGATCAAAATGAAATAACTGGAAAATCACAGCATAATGTAGGTGTACACATACCCAACAAAAAATGTCCACTTTGTGCCATAAATACCCACCAAAAAAAAGTTCACCTCTTTTTTTTAATTTAATGCTGTAAAAAATATTTTACACTCTACCGTAATAGCGCATAACCACGTAACTATTTTTTTGAACAAAGGAATATATATTTCCATAATATAGTTAGTGTCAAAAATACCCACCAAAAAAAGCGCACCTCTAATTTTTTTTAATTTAAAAATGTAAAAAGTATTGAAAGTAGGTACTACCGCAATAGAACTTAACCAAGCAACTAGTTTCCTAAAAAAAAGGGGTTATATGTTTCCATAATATAGTTCGTGTCATATATACCCACCAAAAAAGCACCCCTCTATTTTTTTTAATTTAATGCTGTGAAAAATGTTTCAAATTCAACCGCTATAGAACATAACCACGTAACTTGTTTTAAAAAAAAGGGTTATATATTTCCATAATATAGTTCGTGTCATAAATACCCGCCAAAAAATTTGCACCTCACTTTTTTTTTAATTGGATGCTGTAAAAAATATTTAAAATTCTATCGCGATAGAGCTAGCTTTTTGAAAAGAGGAATAAATAACTTTTCGGCAAAACCGAAAATATACATATGTTTTTATAGCCCTTCAAATTCTGGTATAGTAAAGTATAAATGTTAAATTTTAAAACCGCATTTGATTATTAAAATTTTTTTCATATACCAAAAAAACAAAAAAACATTTTCAATGCGTTATATAAAGAATTAAAAAAATAAGGAAGATTTAAAAAAAAGTTAAATCTGGAGAGTGCCTCTATGATACATAAACAAGCTTGATGCAAACGCCATTATAAGATGTGGTAACTATGTATTTACTCAACCAAATACATACACCAAATTTTTGTGGGTATATTTGTGAAGTGGAAATTGATGCTGAACAAATTTCTTCACGCGTTCATTTAATTATTTTGCTTTGCTGCTAGTTATTAACAATAGACTGAGAAAAAATTAATTATTTTTTTTATAATTTTTTTGTCTATTTTTTGGAAGGACAAAAAAAGTAAACTAAAACTTCACTTACTTCAGCTTTCTATAAATACTAGCTAAATTTTTTGGTAGCAATATCAATTTTTCAATTCAAACTGCCAAAACATTGAAGCAAAAAAAACTTTAATGTTTATAATAATAAATAATAGTAATTATTTTGGTAGAGTCTAATAGTCAATCATCAGATGAAGCTGCTAATTCAAATATTACGAGTATGTGGTCAAAAGTATTCATTAGTCATTCACAAATTGAAGTGTCGACTGAAGCCGTTGTTTGAAATCGGTAACACCATTTAGTGTGGTTGCCAGTTATGGGCAAAGTAAAGCAATATAATGTTTTTTTATGACTTTTGAGTACTAGCAGCGGAACCTCCAAGGTGCAGGTATAGGGAATAGTAACATCAAAAATAGTTTTAAAATAGTTTTTTCAAAGTTCCACCATGAAAAGCTTCTTATCAAACAATCCAAATCTAGTCGACTTCAATCGTAAAGTAGGTCGCGTGAGTTGGGGGACACCTTAGTCTTCTTGGGTTTAAATCGTCTAGAACGTTCTGTTCTCTAACTCTCCCGCCAAGTTGATATGCGTGTCTTATTAGAGCAAAGTTGACTGCTGAAGTAGATTTGAAAGCGCAATTTGCACACCACTGATCGGCACACTTTCCATATGGGGTCATTGAAAATAATTATATTGAAATATAAAAAAAAAAAAATAATAACTATTTTCAGTACCCCAGATAATTGAATAAGCCTATCCCATACATTACTACATATTCAATGGAATGTTACAACAACAAATGGTTGAATAATTAACGCAGAAATAATGATAAGGCACCCAGCCAATGGAAATAAAAACAAAAGTGGCAACAAAATTGTTAAATTCAATAATCTTGAAGCGAACAGCGGGGAAATGCAACAAACTGAAATTTGAAGAATAACACTTACTGTAATTGGTAGTTATTATACCCAGTTGTGGAAGCACATAGTAAAATCGATGCAAAAGTTTATTTCACAAATACATACATATGTATATGGGCAAGGAGTTTTAAACTAATTTAAAAGGGATGAGTGAGAGAGGTAAATATGGAGCTAAAGTGAGAGTGAGAGTAAGAGCGAGAGTGAGAGTGAGAGATAGACAGAGATTGGGAGTGAATGTGGGAGTAGCAATGAGAGTGGGAGTTAGAGTTAGAGTGAGAGTGAGGGTGAGAGTGAAAGTAAACGTGAGAGTGAGAGTGGGAGTGAGAATGAGAGTGACCGTAAACGTGAGAGTTATAGAGTTTGGGAGTGAATGTGGGAGTAGGAATGAGAGTGGGAGTTAGAGTGAGAGTTAAAGTGAGAGTGAGAGTGAGAGTGAGATGAAGAGTGAGAGTGGGAGTTAGAGTGAGAGTGAGAGTTAGAGTGAGAGTGATAGTGAGAATATGAGTGAGAGTGATAATGATAATGGTGAGAATGATACTAAGAGTAAGAGTAAGAGTGAGATTGAGTTTGAGAGTGAGAGTGGGAGTAAAGGAAATTGAAGTTGAAATTGATATTATGACTGATATTGAGATTAAAGCCGAAATTAACCTTTTATCACTGAAAGGTATTTTACCCAGCTTTTCAACATAAATATATTAGGAGGACAACAGTTTCATTTATATTAGCTCCACATCCAATCTAAAACTACTGTTTCTATTAGCACTTAGTATATACAACACGCGACGGGGTATAAGCAATTATGAGGGCGCTTAGGGCGATGCTAATGACTGTGCAATTATGAGATGCACAGTGAAATTATGTAACACCACCGATGCACTCTTGACAAAGCCGCCAGCTGTGAGCCAACATTTCACACTATTCGTATATAAGAAATACCATCAAACACAAAACGTCAGTTCGAAACAAAACCTCAGGCAACTATCAACACTTCATAGCCGACCTAACCCAACAAACTTTAAGCGGAGAAATGCGTGGATTCATTGTGAGTTATAATAGGGAAAAAGAAACTTGAAGGTCTCTGATTACGATATTTATTTCTTCTTTCCAAACAGATTTTGTGCTACGCTGCTGTAGCGTTTGCAGCACCACAAGGCTACAACTACAATCCCACCACCTCTGGTGGCGCATTTCTGCAGAGTCCTAATATTGCGGCTGGTTATGCAGCTGGTCCCGCTCCACCACAACCAGCAATCGTTAGCAAGCGTTTCTTCATACACTCTGCACCAGAGGATGCCGAAGATGGGCACATAGAGAAACACATCACAGTCGGTGCACCACGGAAAACGTACAATGTCATATTCATCAAATCCAAGAAAGGCTCACAGAAGAAAGCTACGCTCAAAATTACGCCGGCAATCAATGAAGACAAGACCGTTATCTATGTGCTCAATAAGAAGAACGAAAATACCGAAATTGATACGCAAGTCTTGGAACAGCCCTCGGTTATTACCAAACCTGAGGTTTACTTTATCAAGTACAAGACCGCAGAGGAGGCACATCATGCTCAAAAGAAAATTCAAGCACAATATGATGAACTTGGTGGCAATACACAAATCAGCGACGAAGGCGTGGCACAAGTTAGTTCGGTTATTGGTGCGTTGAACGGGGGTGGAGCTGGTGTGGGTGGTGGTGGAGCTGTAAATGGTGGCTATTTGCCTCCAACGAATTTCAATTAAGTTGGAAAAGTTACGTTCGCGTGTTGTAAATACGGTTTATTGTTGTTGTTTTGGTTAATTATTTTTATGTTTTTGAAAACAAGATTTGCTCTTAACCTAAGCTTAGTATAAGACGTTTGCGGTTAGGAAATATATTTTTTAAACTAAAAAACTGAATTTTGAAAAACCCTAGCAAACCCTCTTGGGCTGAGTTAATTTGAAGCAAGTTCAACACTACAAGTTGGAGGAGATCAACATAAGACGTTAAAATCTGCGAAGCCTAGGATTTGATGGGGGAGAGTGAATACTGCTCAAGGACTTCACGACTCACTTATCAAAAACAAAATTCAATTCATCGTTCCATTGGGCACCACTTGCACTCGAAACTAGACTACCTTAATCGTTTTTTATTTTTCGAATCGATAAAATGATTGATTGAAATTCTTATTTACCAACTTTGGCCACCATTTCAATTTTTTTTTGGCTTGTCACAGCTGTCCAATATTGTCTTTGTCTTCATCGATCAACTCAGCTCATGTCCATGAAATTTAACACAAAATAAAATGTGGGTAAAGATACAATTTGGCGGTTTGCAGTTTTTACAATTTGTTGACATTGTTGACGTGAAGCTGGCAATCTGGTTAAATTGGGAACTATTGACATTCTCTATCGGTAAAAAACCGTAAGGGAGATGAGGCGACAAACGCTTAAATAGGCGTAAAAGGAATATTTTTGACACTAAGCCATTGAAGTGTATGACAGGGCTGACAGTAAATGCCAATCAATTGGACAATTAAACTACATTGGAAAATGAAGATGTATCTAGTCCATTATACAAACAAAAAATAAAATAAAATAAATAAAAACAAAATAAAGAATAATAAAATAAAATTAAATTAAATAAAAATTAAATAAAGCAAAATAAAATAATATAAAATAAAATAAAATAAAATAAAATAAACTAAAATAAAATAAAAATAAAATAAAATAAAGAATAATAAAATAAAATAAAATTAAATTAAATTAAATTAAATTAAAATAAAATAAAGTAAAATAAAATAAAATAAAATAAAATAAAATAAAATAAAATAAAATAAAATAAAATAAAATAAAATAACATAAAATAAATTAAAATAAAATAAAATTAAATTAAATTAAATTAAATTAAATTAAATTAAATTAAATTAAATTAAATTAAATTAAATTAAATTAAATTAAATTAAATTAAATTAAATTAAATTAAATTAAATTAAATTAAATTAAATTAAATTAAATTAAATTAAATTAAATTAAATTAAATTAAATTAAATTAAATTAAATTAAATTAAATTAAACTAAATTAAATTAAATTAAATTAAATTAAATTAAATTAAATTAAATTAAATTAAATTAAATTAAATTAAATTAAATTAAATTAATTTAAATTAAATTAAATTAAATTAAATTAAATTAAATTAAATTAAATTAAATTAAATTAAATTAAATTAAATTAAATTAAATTAAATTAAATTAAATTAAATTAAATTAAATTAAATTAAATTAAATTAAATTAAATTAAATTAAATTAAATTAAATTAAATTAACTTAAATTAAATTAAATTAAATTAAATTAAATTAAATTTAAAAATTTAAATAAAATAAAATAAAATAAAATAACATATGTATTTGTAAGTTTTGCAAGCTCGAGACCAGAGAAACAATAAGTCTTAATGAATTTTAATTGTCAGTTTTTTGGGAAAAATTGATAATTGGAGAAAAATTACAAAGGAAAAATCAACAGCGATGGATAGGATAAAATAAAATAAGGTAAAATAAAACAAAATAAAATAAAGTAAAATAAAATAAAAAATTTTAAAAATAAAATAAGGCAATGTTGTCTAAAAACCTAGCTTTCTCTCTTCTGTTAATCTTGCTCATTGTTGTTGTAATCATACGTAAGTAAAACTTATTCGGTAACACAAAGTAACTCACTTCTCATTATTAAAGTTATCTTAGTTGACTATAAAATGTAATTCTGTAATTAATTCACAATGAATATATTTCTAATTAAGATGTTAAATTCACCTCAATACTAAATCACTTATATAAACAAATATCAGCTAAAAACACTAAAGCCCAGTTGTGTGGTTCTTCCTTCAGTGACCACTCTATTGTGTTTATTGAATAAATTAAAGTTGTTATTCATTCAGCTCCTTACTCAACACTCACAATTATAAATAGATTTACGAGTACATCACAAATTATGCAAATACAACATTGAGAGCTTATTTCTCTAACTAACTATTGTCTGGAGTATATTATTTTGAAATTATGCAGATTTTACAATACTGCTGTTACTTGGCTTTACCTAAAGGGATATTATGGTTTTAAGAAAGTTGTTTTTGTTGTTGATGGTGTGTGTTTGTTAAGCTGTCAGTTTTGTTATTTTTTATAATATTTGGTTGCTGCTTTGTTATGCAAAATGTTCAAGAAGGATTTGGAAAGACTGAAGTAGCTTAGGTGGGAAACAATTTAGGACCAAGTTATGTAAAACGCCTACTACAGTGAGTCACTTTCACTTAAAACTTTGTATGATATTAACTTCTTAATTTTTCGGAATATATTTTTAACTTTTACGGCACAATTTTTTTTTTTTTACGGTTTTTACTTACATGAAAAATATATTTACTTATTGCTTACAGCTTTTTTATGATATCGAAATAGGGTCAAGTTATTTATATTGTTGCTT
>OX608081.1:30691495-30823995 GCA_951509765.1 Sphenella marginata | reverse complement strand
TGCAAAAAAATTTTTTCAGTTTTATTTTTTTCACTTAGCGACTTATTTATGTATGAATAAAATAGCAATATATTTTTTTTTTTAATTTTAAATCAATAATTAATTTTTATAGATCCACCTTTGCTAGTTTATATTTTGTACAACTGATTACACCGCTTCATTTAAAACTACCAAATCATTGAAATACAGTGGCCGACAAAACTATTCATACCCCCTTTTTTTGTATGTTTTCACCAACTTCGGCTTCAGAAAATTAATTTTTAAACTATTTTCCTGTAAGAGAACTTATCAAGATCTAATACAAAAATTATAAATTATATTTTAAATATGTATGGGAAATTCGCAAAAGTTAGACAAATTTTCATCAAAATTTTGAACTTTTTTCTCAGAATTTTTGATAAAGTGTTGGTCTCAAGTCTGTAAGAAATTTTCCTGATTTTTGGCGATTTTTTTTCTTTCATACAAATTTATGAACATTGTGTTTTTTAACTACTAAAATTGAATGCGCTACAAATCTGCATTTTCAAAAAAATTCTAAAAATTCTGAGAAAAAAGTTGAAAATTTTGATGAAAATTTGTCTAATTTTTGCGAATTTCCCAAAATATTATTTATAGTTTTTGTATTAGATCTTGATAAGTTCTCTTACAGGAAAATAGTTAAAATTAATTTTCTGAAGCCGAAGTTGGTGAAAACATACAAAAAAAAGGGGGTAGGCATAGTTTTGTCGGCCACTGTAGTTTAAAATGCTAAAGAAGGACCACAAAAATAGAATATTAATGCCTGGAAAAGTACTAGCTGAAAATAAAAATAAAAAAATTATTTCGCCCAGTCTAATATCTACATACACTAAATGACGTAGCTAAATGTAGTTAAGGTGAACTGCTAGGTGAAACCGCAATACAAACCACAGCTACCAATGGCTATTGCATTTACTGATTTGTTTGATACTAAGTGGTAAGCAAATTATAAATACAAAGTGTAACCATAATGAATGCAATTGTGCATGATATGATTGGATTACCTACCGTATTCATATCGCATATGGAATGCAGAGCTCTGCGGTGAGTATGAAAATAATTTGTATGTATTGGCATAGAGTGTCATAAAGCCATCCCCAGCAGAAAATTTGTTGGTCATATTATTCTTTGATATGATTGCAATCACTGTACACTTTTGATTCTAAATATTTATTTTATTTATAAATTAGTTGAGAAGAGATATAAGATGAAATTATTTAATTAATGTAATTTTAATTTTCGATTAATCACATTTTATTTAATTTTAATTATAATCTTAAAAATTTTTTAATCATAATTATAATCTTAAAAATCTTATATCAATGAATAATCATTATGGATTAATTGAAGCTATTAATTTTTCGCTTAATCACATTTTAGTTAATTTTAATTATAATCTTAAAAAATTGTTTAATCATAATTATAATCTTCAAAATCTTATATCAATGAATAATCATTATGGATTAATTGAAGCTATTAATTTTTCGCTTAATCACATTTTAGTTCATTTTAATTATAATCTTAAAAATTTGATTGCAAAAACGAATAGGAATTTGTAGTCGCAACCTGATTGACTTATCAAATTAACATTTTGTAGCATCGCTTTTTTCACTTTCACAAATCTTCGTGTCTTAAATAAATAAATAAATAAATATGTAGGTTTAACAAAATACTAATCTTTTCATATTATTTTATTTATTTCTTAAGAAAAGTACTCGCGAGCTCTAAAATGAATCAAGTTATTTAGATTCGATTCTTTTTTTTAGTAAATTACAGTTACTCGGCAACTGAAAAATTAATCTGAAACTGATTATGAAGTAACTTTGATTAATCGAAAAAGAGATTAATTAAACACTTTTTTCAATGATAAATCACACCTCTGAAAGCTAGATGCATGTGGTAAAATGAAATTAAAATTTTGAACTGCGTAGTCTTTTGGAACTGGGCTGGATATTAACTTAGGGGCGAATGGAACGGATACTCGGTTCTTACTACGTTTTCAGCTTCACTAGTGGGCAAAAAAAGATAAATAATTAAACACCGAAGTATTTGTGTACACTTATTATTTCATACTGTAAGGCGAAAAGAAAAATATTTACACAGTCATTTATGACTTTGCGGAGTGGGAATGAAAAAACTTTATATAATTGATTAATTTGACATGTGTTAATTAAGAGTCAAGCAACGAAAATTATGTCGGTTATATCTGTAAATTAAACACATACTAGTGATGCACAATTTTTTAAAATTAATGAGCTCGGAATTTTCGGGATTAATTTAATTGTTCCTATATTTGGCGATTCGCTATACTACAACAATTCAGGTTGAACTGAAAGCTCTTTGCTTTGCAAAACTATCTGATCTTAAAGTATTTTCAAGAATTTATTTAAAGTATTTGCTGAATTTTTTATATAAATATTTTGATTTGGAAAGAAAATTAAATTAATTAATTAAATCATTAAAATCCAAACAAACGCCATCCAAAATTTTTTTTTTAATTTTTTTATATTTTAAATTTTTTCAACATTTTTTGTTTAATTTTCAATATTTTTTTTTTTCTTTCAATATTTTGCAGTACTAATTTAATTTTTACTCGACCTTTGAAACTTAGCAACGCGTAAATAAAAATTAAAAGTTTATTTAATTTTAAAAAAATTTAAGCAATTATAATTGTAAGCTATGGTAACTTTATTGGGAACAATTTCTTGTGTTTAAATTTTTAATAAAAAAAAAAAGGCAATCAGAAATTTCTAAAACTTTTTTTTACTTTTTCAAATATTAAAAAAAAAATTACTTTTAATGTAAACTTTTTAATGTGTTAATTCATTTTTTATGCTACGTTTAAAGATAAGCGACCTGTGAATAAAGACAAAATAATTTTAATTTTTTTTTTTTCAGAATTTGAAAACATTTTTTTCGATTCTAAAATTTTTGATAAAAAATTTTTAAGAGGTCAATAAATTTAAAATGCTACAGAAGACATTAAATTTACAAAAAAAAAATTTAATAAAAATACTCAAAATTAAAAACAAGTAAAAAAGTTGTCGCAAATAAATTATACCTATTCACTTTTTAGTTAAAAGTTTTCAGTCCAGAAAATTCCGGTTGTGTTGGCAATAAATCGCGCTATTTTCGGATCCCGGGATTCACATCCCTAGCGCGCACATATTATTGATTGCATAACATAATTCATATGCTTTTAATGTTGAATATTTTATTGAATTTTTAACATTGACAGAGGTCGAAAAGAAGGAGTAAATTTTAAGCAAAATTACGTCACCTTGGTTGTGATTATTTTCTTTTTTTATTTCAGTATATCATGTGTTAAAGCATTTACAGTTGCAATACAGCGTATAATAAAGCAAGCCATCCTATTAAACATTTAAGTTGTGCATATAATTATAATTAAGCGCGAATATTCATTCATTCATTGACATTTAACTGCGATTTTTGACTATATAAAAACGGCAGTAGATGGCTCCACTTGCTTACCTTAACACGATATCACATCGCTACTAAAAAATGTCTGGTATTACTGCGCAAATATGTGTCAGAATTCACGTGATATCATATCATCGCCCTCTTTTATAATAAAAATAGCATATTCATGTTTCGTATAAGATGGCAACGATATGACATCGTATGATGTGAATAAGATACAATCAACTCACAGGAAATACATCACATGATACTATTAAGCTTATAATGTCACTACAACACATCGCAACTGAACATTTTGCTGGCCATGCTACATCATTTTGGTCATCTAAACATCGCTTCAAATTTATATGATATCATATGACATCGCATGATATGTAGCACACAATCTCACAGCTCACTAAATCACACGATATCAAGTAGTTGTTTATAATGGATATTTTACATATTTTTTATACTTACTTGCGGACTAGTACTTTCTATGTTATAAGGACCTAAGTTAGTCGTGCAACTTGTATGATGATATGGCATGGTATGATATCAGATCTCACCTTTGATGCTACCTCGTATATCACATCAGTTAAAATCATCTAAACCTTCCGGCCATATTTTTCTTCTACAGACTGAAATTACAACAACTGTAACGAAATCACGGTTCACTTAATAGGATAGTACTATGTCTAGTTTTAAGCTCACGACATCACATCGCACGTTTGCACATTGCGTTGATTTTTGTTATCGTTTCTTCAACTGTTAGGAGCCTATCTGTGTAATGTTTTATTTGTATATGTTTATCTTACTATACTAAAGAAATATTTTTTTATTGAAACAGAACTTAGCAAAAAAAATAATTAAAACTTTTAGTCTGTATGTCGCCATGTTTGTACGCACATCACTCGAAGACAGGTCTATAAAACGGAATGAAATTGGCAACGTTGTACTTATATTTGACAAACTTAAGGTATAGAAGTGATTTCAAAACGCTGCAACATTTTTTCGCTTTACATACAGTGGTGGCAATAAAAGTAGGCTGAACAGATTTTCAAAAATACATTGAAATTGGAATCAAAAATAAAATAAGGTAAGAATTTATTAAAGCAACAAAAGCTTAAGCCAAAAATGTATAGTTTCTGCCTGCATGGTAGCACACAGTGGTGGCAAAAAAATTAGACCCAAAGTTAAAAATTGGCTTATTCATAAAATAAATTTATTTAACTGTCTTTTTTTTTATAATTGTCATTTAAAATATTTTCAAGGTTTACGCAAAGTGCTAATCAGCGTTTTAAAAATGGGTATCAAAGTATAAACTTAAGATTTTAGAATATTTTTGTGTAAATAATTTTGAAGTATTAAAAAAATTAGAAAAACCGCAAAATTCACCCTGAGTTTTTAGAGTTTTTAGGATCAAAGGTATTGATAGTTTCCTTTCTCACATCTTCTTGGAAAATTTATTTTTTAATATACCTAATTATATTAAAAGGAGTTTACTAAAAAAAAAAAATTTATTAGGAACCATTTTAAAATATGTGTTTATTTTTTTTGCCACCACTGTATATGTTTGTACGCGCATCACGAAATAGCGCCTACTTGGAAAGTAATGGTTTCTTTGTCGTTGTATTGCTGGAGAATTATATTGGAATATATATTTGAGTTCAGCCATCTAGTACCTAATGAATCGGTGGAAATCAGTGCCCACCAGGCACATGTCTTTTTAAATTAGTTAGCCCTGCGCTGCTAAATAAAATTGCAACCGATTTTTTCTTTTCAACAATTTTTATACATTTAATTTTTATTTTAAATATTTACAAACTTATTTATACCAATAATTTCAAATACAATTAGAATTAAATATCTATTTTTTTTTTTTTTTTTTTTTGTAATTTAATTTTACAAAACTGGCTTTCTTTTATAAAGTTTTAAATATGTTTTCAATAGTTTTTATTACAAAAAGGAACGTTGTTTTACTATTTTAAAATATATTTCGTTGAAGAATTCATATAAGTTTTTTCAACGCATTCAATTCCTTTACATCGCTTGAATATTTTTTAACATTCATTAAATCTACATAAAAAAATGTTGTTTTTATTATTCTGACTCTAATTGTGCCTATCAAGTTTAAAACAAATTAACATACATACATACTTAGTTACATGCACTACAATAACATACATATGTACGTGCAATAAATTCGTTTATCTATATTTAGTTAGTATATAATATAAGCCAAATTCAATATAAAAAAAAAAATTGTTTAAAAAATTCTGCTACAACACTTTAAAAAGTCTGTTCAAACTTTCCAAACGAATAATTTCATTTATTTTTCTATATAACAACACTTCAATCATTCAAGCATACTTCCCAGCTCTCCAATGTACGAACGTTTTTTTGTTTTTGCATCGTTGTTCACAGCATATCGCCACTCGACGGTCCATTGCCGGTTGTGCGCGTCGTTTTTGTTATTTGATGAGTAACAACAAGTGGCTGTTGAACACAGCCAACAATCTGTTTATTTTGAAATATATTAAAAATGTTAAAAATAAAAATAGTTAGAGCATATTTAGCTAAAGAAATAATCAAATTTTTTTCATTTTAAAAAATTTCACTTTATTACCCAAACTCACCTTGAAAAATGCTTTACGAAAATTATCCGATAGGAAAGCGTATAAAAAGGGATTTATACATGAATTTGTGTAAGCCAAAACGTGGGACGTAATTTGTAGCATTACGGAAGCAGTAGTGCCTGGATAGCTGTCGAGAGCTTTAAGCACAAGTATAATCTGAAATAAAAATTTAAAATAGACATATGTAAGTGGGTCACGTGAGATTGGGTGAGAGCATAATTTAATTCGCTTATTACTTTTAAAGAACTCTCCTCATATATTTGTATATTCACACTATCTTGAGAAATTTTTGGGTAGGCGTTGCCATTTAGTGTGCTTTTATGTGACCCCCACACTATCTGGTAGTTTTTTTTAAGAAAATTATATATATCAATATTCCCAACAAAAAATGTATTTTTCGTATTGCAACAATAGTTTGCCTACGTATGTAGCTTCACCACTTATGTTTGCCACCTAATTGAATTTAATGGTCTTATTGACATTTTTATGTTGACTATGTTTAAGTGTTGCCATTTAAAAGCTTTTTATGAAGTTTCCACCTATCTGAAATTTAAAAAAATTAAAGCTCAACTGATGATTTTTCACAACAAACTAAATTGATAGAAAATGTTATACTTAGGTGGCAACGCTTAAGATGTTCACGCTATTTATACAAATTTTTCGATTTAAGCTCATTTCTCCAGCATTTAAATAACCTCACTAATTAATTTACAGCACAACCTTAAGTCTTGTTGTTCCATTCTCCTTTTAACTTATTTGTTCATACATATGTAAGTATTTTCTACTTTCCTCCCACATAGTATGTGTCCAATTCGTACTAACTAAATTTTCCATTTACTCTCACAAAACTACAAGTTCAGCTATTGATTTTACATTGGTTTCACACCAACAAAGAACAATAGACCACAGATTCTAATTAAGATAACTGGAATGTAGCATGCCATGTTGGAAAATGTTCTCGTGGATGTCAGTGATGTTGCTTCGTATGGAGAAGCATGACTTATTCGATGACTTGGATATGATAATACTAACACTCTTTGGTAAATATTATTCGAATGCTCGGTCGTGCAGTAAATCATCAATAACAGAATTAGAGCAGAGGTGAACTCTTGCTCTAAGCAGCATAATTAAAGCAAATTAGTGTTCATCTATAAAAAGTGGCATTAACTAGAAGTGAGATAAATACATTAAATTGCATGACTTGCATGACTTGCTTGACCTCTTGCCATACTCAATGACTACTTTGGCGTTAAACGATTCGCCACGTGACTCAACAATAATTGGTTTGCTAACAATTACACAAACAAAATAAAATAAACTAAAAAAAGAAAAGAAAAGAAAATAAAATAAATGAAAATAAAAGAAAATTAAATCAAATAACATGACCTGACATAACATAACACAACACAACACAACACAACATAACATAACATAACATAACATAACATAACATAACATAACATAACATAACATAACACAACACAACACAACATAACATAACATAACATAACATAACATAACATAACATAACATAACATAACATAACATAACATAACATAACATAACATAACATAACATAACATAACATAACATAACATAACATAACATAACATAACATAACATAACATAACATAACATAACATAACATAACATAACATAACATAACATAACATAACATAACATAACATAACATAACATAACATAACATAACATAACATAACATAACATAACATAACATAACACAACACAACACAACACAACACAACACAACACAACACAACACAACACAACACAACACAACACAACATAACATAACATAACATAACATAACATAACATAACATACCATAACATAACATAAACTATGTACATATGTATGTATGTTACGTTTTGTTGTCCCCAAAGCAGGTTCGAAATTATTAAACAAAACACTTAGTGTGCACACAACTTTTTTTCACACTTATTATGGTTGTCAGTATTAACGAAAACAATGTTGATAAACACAAATTGGCAATGCTAATTTAATTTGCTCAGTCGTACGTACATATGTATGTACCTGTCAATAGTGTCTGCAATTTTATCAATATTGACAACCATAACAAGTTTGATCGCGATTGACACTTTGATATGAAAAATGTTGACCAGTCAAGGCTATAAGGAATAGGCTAGACCAAAAAGTAAGTGTCAGAGGTTGACATGAATTTCTAGAAACCCATCATATTTTGTCTATGTTGTGAATTTGTTGTAAAATTGTAGCTGCATATACAACTGCATAGGAAATTAAATACCAGACAAAAATTGGCTGATTGCAATTTTTCCTCAGGGCAACCGTTTCCAGGTGAGTTATTGGCTGATTTTTATGGTGTCACAAAGGGAATTGAATTTATTTTTCGAAAACGTAGATTTACAATTTGTATATCAGCGACAAAAAAAAAACAATGGCAATGTTATTCAATAAATCTCTCTTAGCTTATTTTTAGTGTACAGCCAACAGCGCTGAATTTGAATATAGAAAACCGTTTTTACTCAAACTCAGAGCTTTTCTGTGAAGAGTTTTTTCTTTTTCCGCTTTTATTTCAATGCAACTTTAAAAGAGGTAAATTTGTCAAATTTATTTAACCATGGATGTAAGCTAGTATAATTAAAAAAAAGAAAACTTATATTTACTGAGAGTAGTACAACTTCGGGCAATTTCTGGCGCGTTATACATAAATCACACATAAATTTACAGCTGGCAATGCTATGCTAGCAAACCCAACAAACATAACGTGAGCAGATTTAGGCTGAGAGTATATTTGCTTTATCATTTTCGCTTGTTTCAAACATGAATTTATTTAGTCAACTTACGTGTATGGGAAGCCAGCAAATAGCGAACGCTAAAACAACAATAACAACCATGCGGGTAACACGTCGTTTGCCTTTTCTGCAAAGAAAAAATTAAATAAAATGCAGAAAAATGTTTTAGTTAAGAGTTCAATATGCTGAGTGTAACAAGGAAAAATAACCTACTTAATACTTTAGCTGTTATTCCCATTTTTTTTTCTTTGCAACCAGTCGCTACTAATAAATAACCGGTTTCATCCAAGCTTGGGTATCCTTACTTGCTCAATTGCAGTCTGCTGATATTAAATTTTCTCAGACTCTTTGAGTAACAAAAAAAAATCACATTCATTTCATTTTCATACAAAAAAAATTTAAAAGTCTATTCAGCAAATTTTAGTCTAACCCTTTCCTCCTGAGCTGTGGAAGCATACCACCACTAAACAAATCACCGTCAAATTGTTTGCAAAATCTAAATAAATACCTATCTAAAGTGACCACAATTCTAATATTTATTTTTATTGACTGCTAATCTGAATGATCTAAGATTTATTCACGCAGAAATTATCTTGAAAAATTACGCGAATTTATGTTCAAGCGTCTTCCTACTCATGTATACATATAGTATATACACAAGTATATATAACATTGTACATAAATCAATGTTATCATCGTTCGCACTTAATAACACTTATAATAATTAATAAGGCTAGACAATTTATTAAGAGCAAAGTAATTAAGTATTCTACGCAGCACAATGAACAGAAATTAGTTAGTTGACTTAGAAGCAAAGTAGGCGGCGTTAGACTATGGGGGAGAAGTGGCGTAATGTTTAGAAATCGGCATTTCTTTTCATGACTTTTCGCAAGGACATTTTGCGCGTCTGAGGAGAAAGCTCATTAAAGCTCTCACATTTGCTGCAATTTAAGATAACAATACAATTCTCTCTTCTGTGAAAAAGAACTTGGACTATCAAGGCTTGATTTATTTATTACCTACACCTAGGCATTTTTCAAAAAAAAAAATCGATTATTTTTCTATCGATTTATGTCCGAACAAAACATCGATATCACATTCCTAACTTATAAGGCATTGTGATGAAAAATAAAGTGTAACACATAGGCATTTTGCATATAAAGTCAATCATTTTTCTTATCGATTTATCTCTGAACAAAACATCGATTAGTCAGTAATCGAATTTTCATACTAGACGTTACATTCCTACCTTAGAAGGCAATTGAAATGTTATTAATTTTCTCAATTACATTACTTCCTTTTTTATTAAACTTGTTGATATTTTTCAAATTAATAATTTATACATTTCAGAATTCTCACTCAAAGCTGAGCCGTCTTATTGCATGATTTTATTATACTTAAACACTCTAAACATTGAAAATGTATAAACAAAGCACAGCAAATTTACTTGAAACACAAAAGAAACCGAAAAAAAAAATGAGCAAGAATAATAATTTCTGCTTACCTGGATTCTGCGGATGGCTTACAGCCTGGTGCGCTACGCCAAAGTCGTGCCAACATGCCAACATACAGGAAACATATAAGAGTTAGTGGTGCTATGTACGATGATACGAAGAATGAAACCTAATACAAGAAAGTCAAAGAAAAGTCATTTTTAAATACTTTACTCTTTTAACATGTGAAAAATTAATAAAAATAATTAATAATAATGATCAAATGAGGCGAACTTAGACTTCCTTACTAGCTTTATTTTATTTTATTTTATTTTATTTTATTTTATTTTATTTTATTTTATTTTATTTTATTTTATTTTATTTTATTTTATTTTATTTAATTTTATTTTATTTTATTTTATTTGGTTTTATTTTATTTTATTTTATTTTATTTTATTTTATTTTATTTTAATTTATTTTATTTTATTTTAATTTAATTTTATTTTATTTTATTTTATTTTATTTTATTTTATTTTTATTTTACTTTATCCCCCACAGACTTTTAAATTTCATCAAATTCAAACTGAACAATTCCTTTTAAATTTTAAAGCGTTAATTAATTTGCTATCCCTTGAGCTATTTTGCACCAAATTACTTTTACAGCCCCAATGTGCGTTTGTTATAAACGATCTGTAAAACTTTTCATTGTCAGCAACGAGATAAAAAAATGTCTCCAAGCAGACATGATTCAATTTTCATTCAGCTAACTGATATGTTATCCAGAGCAATGACAATTAAAAGTTCAAAGTTTTTGGTTGTTGCTATCTGCGTCGCGCCTCCATCGCCACAGACCCCATCAAATGCAGGTTAAACTTTCAGCTTCTGTTGTGGACGGCACAAACATTTAAACAATTTTATTGATTTTTTTTTCTGTTGCTCCACATTTTATGAGTAAAGTTTGATTTATATTGCTGTTCGCCCCTTGTTGCTTTATTCATTGCATTCAATTTGATTGGGCTCACGTTGTGATGAAGTTCAATTTTAAATATTAAATTGTTGGTGCAATAAAAGCTGTGATACGAACTGCTAACCAGAGCACGCAGCGATAAAACTTCATTCGACTGAAATTAACTTTGCAGTACAGTGGAATATATCTACCTTATAGCTGAGCTTCCCACCTAAGGTTTCCCAAATACTATATTCCACTTAGCCATTAACTCGTAGTACCTGCGTAACACTTTCATAGCTCCGCATTCATTGCCGCAGATTACACAATTCCAATTCCACGCGCCATCGATTTTTTAGTTAAAATGCAATCTCACCGCATACCACAAAAAGCCATTTAATCACAATTACCTGAAAACCCAATAAACTCCAACCCTCCTCCTCGGAACGGAAAACGCATGCTGTATAATTACGTCCTTTAAAATAGTAAACTCGCAACGAATGCGCCAAAGCCACTGGAATCGCTGATGTCACAATGAGTACCCAGGCACAAACAATCGCACTGAAATTAGAACCAAAATGATTGAAAATGTCATTGTCAAAGCGCAAAAACCATTGGGACCCCCAACAAAGGCTAGCAAAATATTGTGTTCATGTGTGTGTGTCTGAACAAATGATAAATCACAACAAGTTATTTGCAACGCTATATTTGCCCAAGCATACCCGGCAGTGGAACAGCAAACTAGTTACAAAACGACTAGTTTGTAAGTAGGGTTTTTTGAACTCATGACAAACTAGTTCGAAAACAGCAAAATCGAAAAATAATAGAAATTATATTAGGAAATATAAGTAGCATTATTTTAAAAAAATTTTTAAAATTATTTTTTTAATTTTCTTAAATTTTTTTTTAAATTTTTTTTCCTTTTTTTATTTCTTTTCTAATTTCATTAAAAAAATTTTTTTTTTAATTTTTTTTTAATTATTTTTTTAAAATTTTTTTTTTAATTTTTTTTTTAGAATCAGTACCAAAACCACTCCCATGTGGACCAATTACTTATCCACCATCACCGTAGGTATTGACATTTTTTATCACTTAAATAAATAAAACTGAAATCGAAATATGAGTTTTTTTTGATATTTTTGGACTCGTTTGAGCCTAATATATCTATTGAACACTGTAACAGCAAACTAGTTACATAAAGACTAGTTTGTAGCTAGTGTGTTTGGAGCTGAACAAAAACTAATCCGAAAAAGACAAAATCAGAAATAATGAAAATAAAATTAGGGAAATGAAAAAGAATTTTTTTAATTTTCTTTTTTAATTTTTTAAAAAAATTTTATTTCATTTTTTTTATTTTTATTATTTTTTTCCGTAACAGTTCTAAGAACACTCCTAAGTGGGACGAGTACTTATCCGCCATGATGGAAGGCATTCAAATTTTTTATCACTTAAAAAATACCGCAGAAATTGAAATATGATTTTTATACCTTTCATGAACATGAAATGGTATTATAACTTTGGTCCGATGTTTGTAAGTATGAGAAGAAGAAGAGATAGACCCACTATTAAGTATACCGAAATGATCAGGGCGATGAGGCGAGTTGATTTAGCCATGTCCGTCTGTCCGTCCGTCCGTCTGTTTGAACGCAAACTAGTCCCTCAGTTTTAGAGATATCGCGATGAAATTTTGCAAGCAGTCGCCATTTTGCTTAGGATTAATCATTTGTCGGAACCAGCAAGATCGGACCGATACAAGGCATAGCTCCCATACAATCGATTGTTCCGATAAATGGGTTTTGGCCTATAACTCTTGCAATTCAAAAGCTAGGTACGTAAAATTTTGCAAGTTTAGTACATGTTGTATTTGTAACGTGTGTAGTGAAAATGACTCAGATCGGACCAACTTGACATATAGCTCCCATATAATCGATAGTTTCGATAAATGGGTTTTGGGCTATAAATGTTGCAAATAGAAAGCTAGAAACGTAAAATTTTGCAAGTTTAGTACATGTTGTATTTGTAACGTGTGTAGTGAAAATGACTCAGATCGGACCAACATGACATATAGCTCCCATATAATCGATAGTTTCGATAAATGGGTTTTGGGCTATCAATTTTGCATTTAAAGAACTAGGAACGGTTAACTTTGCACGTTTGCTACATATTATATAACATGTAACATATGTAGGCAAAATTAGCCAGATCGGACCAACATAACGTATAGCTCCCATACAATCGATTGTTCCCATAAGTGTGCTTTGGCATTCATGAAAGGTATAAAGCCTTCGGCACAGCCGAAGACAGCCTTTTCCTTACTTGTTTTTATTATTTTTGGACTAGTTCGGACCTGATATATTTCTGTCCGAAGTCTATCTACGATATCACCCTGTAAAAAACACCAGTTGCTTATATGAAAAAAAGTTAGTTCACTAAATGTTCACACTATTTTTAAATAAGTTACCAAAACTCTTCGTTTTACTGCTGGGTATTTATGTACGTATCTCAATTTGTATTTTGTGTACTTACAGCATCGCATTACGTTCGGTACGCAATGACATACTCCTCACCGGATGTACAACGGCCAAAAATCGATCGAACGACATCAGCACCAACGTATAGACGCTGCAATGACATGTCACCACAATCATATACTGCACGAACTTACACCACAAATTACCGAATGGCCATTCGGTTAACACATAATCGGCAGCGGTAAAGGGCACACAGAATATGACAAATAAGATGTCTGAAATGGCCAAATTGATAATGAGTAGATTTGTGGTGGATCTCATCTGTTGATTGGCCATGACCACTGTAATGAGAAATGTGAAAAGGATGTGTATCGAATAAGTTTTGTTTTTACTTTCTTTTGTTGTTTTGAGGGAAAATTTTTATGTATGCAATTTCTTTAAAAAATTAAATCTCTCTTATTTTTTATTCTTTAATACCTTTTTGAGAAAATGAAAATATTTAAAAACGAATTTTGCATGATATCCCACATTATATATCTACATAGCAGTTGTTCAAGGATCTTTTGAACATACTGTCGGGATTAGCCTATCGTCAGAATCATTTTGGGACTATTTGAAACCATTTCAAAACCAAATATTGCGATATAGTCCAAAAATTGTCACTACAAATTCTCAAAAACAATTGCAAATAGTCCCGTATTTATTAAGCCAAAGAGCTCAAAAGGTCTGAAAAGTCCCGAAATTAACCTGAAGAAAAATACCAAAAAATTGTTTCGGGAAAATTTCTTAAAAAAAAATCAACCACTAGGCAAGAAAATTTCCAAAAATGGTCTTTGCCAACAATTTCGAAAAACCTTTTTTTTATTAAATCACCCACCCAAAAGGTTCTGAAAAGACCCGAACACAGCCCTGTATTAATACCAGAAAAGTCCGGAAAAAATTTCAAAACTAACCTCTAACAACTCCGGAATCATGCCGAAAAAGTTCCGAAAGCTATTCGGAAAAGATGCTGAAATGTCTCGAAATGGTCCTAAAAAGTCAAGAAAATAATCCTATTTTTTTTCTTTTTTTTTTTGTAGCTTTCAAACTATTTATTCACTTTTATATTAGCGCACATGTCTTAACCGACTTCCCTTTCGATCCTGTACATTTTGATATTCGAAAGTCAATCAAGTTTCGTCCGTCTAGCCTACACGTTTCTGACGTTATTCCCCGCCCTTTGAAAACTTTTCAATCAAATAGCTAAACCAAAGCAGTCTACTTCAATTCTTAAATAAAATTTATATCCCTTTTTTTGGATTTTTATTCAACCATCTGTTTTATATTCTGATTTTAAATTCAATTGCGTAGTATCCCTTTCTTATGGTTTATAAATAAAGAAATAATATGAATCACAATGAAGTTTTGGGAAATTGCGTTTACCCTTTTTTGGCATAATAAATTTTGTTTATTCACTTCAATTTATGATTTTCTATGATAAGGTTTGGTCTGCCCCACATTCAGCTAACAAATATTAACGTGCGTATATACATTATACTGGACCAAGAAAAAGAGATAAATATCCTACAAACTTGTATGAAGCCAAATTTTGTTAGTCCAAAAAAATCTAAGACCTATAAATATTAGAACTCAGAGCTGAAAAGGGTTGACATTTCTTTTTGGTATTTTTTATAGCCATTGCAATATAATTAAAAAAAAATTTTTTTTGTTTGACCCAGTGTAATGGACAAGGAAAAATGACACGAGCACATCACTCGGTAATTTTGTGGACTTCGTTTACATTGGCGGATAAATATTTATTTATATGGAGATATAAGTTATCAATACCACACTCCCAAGGAAAAAATGGGAGTTTTGAGAAAAGGGGCGTGGCACCTCCCACACAAATTTAACTTTTCAGGCTAAATAACTCTAAAATTGTTAAAGGTAGGGTCATACAAATTGGTGGGGAAATAAACGATATCAACAACATACTCACGAGAAAACAAATGTGAGTTTTAGCAAAAGGGGCGTGGCACGTCAAACTCAAAATTAACTTGTCAGACTAAATAACTCTAAAATTGTTAAAGGTAGGGTCCTAAAAATTGGTGGGGAAATAAACGATATCAACAACATACTCAGGAGAAAACAAATTTGAGTTTTAGGAAAAGGGGCGTGGCACCTCCTACACAAACTGAACTTTTTAAGCTAAAAAACTTTAAAATTGCTAAATGTAGGGTCCTAAAAACTGGGGCGGAGAGGTACGATATTAATACCATACTCACGAGCAAAAAAATTGGAGTTATGATAAACGGGGGCGTGGCAGATCCCAGACAAAACTTAACTTTACAGGCTAAATAACTCTAAAAGTGTTCATGGTAGGAACATAAAAATTGGTGGGAAAATATATGATAACAATAACACACTCACGAGAAAAAAATGGGTGTTGTAAGAAAAGGGGTGTGGCACCTCCCATTCAAATTGAATTTTTTAACCTAAATATACTTTAGTTTAACAAAGAATTATGAAAGCACGCCTGTAAAATATATTTTTTTTGTTACTTTTTTGCCAATTTAAGCTAAGTTGGAAATCAATTAAATATAAAATAAACAGCTTCAAGTGCACCATGGCGTATGCGTAATTTATTTGTATGAAATAATCTTTCAATGCTCACAAAGTAATCTGACTTCGCAGCACGCTAGTTCGTATAAGAAAACAATTTTTATAGTCAATCAATCAATATTTTTTTTCTTTCAATATTTACTTGCATACTCGTATATGTGTATGTGTATGTGAACATACTATTAAAAATTCTCAAGGACTTCACTTCAAATGGAAAATGGGTAATAAGTATGCATTCAAGCATCCGTATCCATTAAGCCACAAATGTCAAAGTGCACAAATCACGCAGTGATGCTGCTTACAAGTGCTAATACTGAAATGCAGACTAGCGAACACACACACACACGCGTGTCAAATGTGGTGTCCTTGCGGTTGACTAAGCAACCTAAAATTCACCAACTGATCTTTTTTTAGCCTAGCATAGAAGTTTTTACTGGCACGAATAGCCACTACTGATGCAGAAGGTAAATATTGAGATGAATAAAAAAACAAAAAAAAATTGGAAATAGCAGAACTCAAAAAGGCCCACACATTTGAAGGAAAGAAATTCCATGCTTAGTGCATAATGAAAGAAAATATGTGAAACCGAATGAAGGAACTTGGAAAATGTGCAAAAAGCGAAAACACTATTTGAGTTTGATGAGGAATAGCAATCCCATGATTCCTTTCTTTTTGTCGACTACAACCCCGGGATTTCGGGATTCAAAATATGTGACTAAAATAAATAAGGTCGTTTGATTGAGGAATTGAGGAATTAGGGATTGAATCCTTCAGTGAAAACTGAAATCTTTAATGTCTTAAGGACCTCCTCCTCTTATCACTCGTTTCTCGAAGGGAAACTTATCTTAAAGACCGTATCGTAGACTTACAGATGAGTCAACTGTTGGCTAGTATGGGCTCTGAATATTGAATTTGAGCCATCAATTACTTTCAAAATACTTTTTGTTAGATAACCAAAGTCTTTGAAAGAATTCTTCACTCATTTGGCACTAGTAGTCTGCGTGCCCCAGAAGCTGTTGCTAAATATCTAATATCTGGTGCCCCTCATAAATTCAGACAGAAAAAATTCAGAAATAAAATTTTTCGGAAAATTTTTTTCAAAAATCATTTTTCAGAAACCAAAGGTCAGAGAAAAATTCAGAAAACTTTTTCAGAAACCAAAAATTCAGAATCAAAAATTCAGAAGCACATTCACGGTCACTCGTTATCTACATTTTTATTTTTATAACGATTTTTTGGTTAGGTTTGAATAGGTTGTGCTACTCTTAATTGGTAAATATTTTATATTTTTTTTAAATTATAACCCATGAGCGGCCATACGTTAACCCATTGACGATCTCAATTTTTTTTTAACTCTGAAATTTTCACATCAAAATAGTTTGACATAGGCCTAAGTAATTGATTTTGAGCGATTTAACCCTTTAACCGCGATGCCTTAACCCATTGGTGACCTAAATTTTTACTTATATAATCTCTAAATAATTTTTGATATGAACAAATAAATTGCTCTACACTTCACTAGTAAATATTTGAAGTTTTAAATGCATGCATTAACCCATTGATGACCTTAACTATTTTATTAATAACGAAATCAAATTATTCACCTCCGAGTAGCATTTCATTATTTTATAAATTCTGAAATTTTTTTTATGTTAGATCTATTACTGCACACTTAAAAATTAAATGTTTACATTTTTAACCCAAATTTGGGTCATGTATTAACCCCTTGAATGCCTTTTTTTTTTTTGTTTCAAATTCTGAAATAAATTTTTTTGTCGGTATGTTTAGCGTAATAACACAAGTAATTGTGCATTAACCCTTTGGTGACCAATTTTTTTTCTTCCTTTAGAATTCAAAATCAAATTCTTTAAATAGGCGTTGCTATAAATATTTGTGAAGAGCAAATGTGTAAGGTTCTTTGGCAAAATAGCAAAAGAAAAATTAACCAATGTTTCGTTATCTTCTATCTAAACATTCAGAAAAAATTTGATTTTTTTCTGCCGTTGTTGTTGTTGTTGTTAGCAGTGCTTCGCCCTGCCCAAAGGGCCAGAACACTCCTAGTTGTCATCGGGCTCTTCTAACGGAAGTCCAAGGAAACGCGCTGTTTCAACAGGGTTGGACCAAAGTGATAAGGGAGTTAGAAGAGTATGTTCCGAAGAACACGAAAAGAGATGTTGCGTGTCATGGGGGGCCATACCGCATGCAGGGCATGTGTTAGGTATGGTAGGGTTCAGTCTGGACAAATAGGAGTTCAGCCTATTGCAATATCCAGACCGAAGTTGAGCCAGCATGACTCTAGTCTCCCTCGGAAGGACACGTTCTTCCTCAGCAAGAACGGGTGGTTGGGCACCAATAACGGGGTTCACAGGCCGGGATCTGAGGGATCTGTCCACCGACTCAGTGTGGAGGTCCTTTAGGGCCCGCCTATGGTCCCGCAGATCAAACGGCAACGAGATGTGATGCCGGATCTCATCATAATGCTTCCGGAGATGCTTCCTTATGTCTCTAGGGGGCGGAGTTTCATCCAATAGCTGTCGATTTGGATGACTGGGACGGTGGCAGTTCAGAAGGAACTGCCTACTTAAAAGTTCCGCATGCTCGCGAACGTTGAGCATTTGAGCCTCCTGGTGGAGATGAGACTCAGGAGACATAAGCAAACAACCCGTTGCAGTTCTGATGGCGGTGTTTTGGCAGACCTGCAATTTCCTCCAGTGGGTGTCGTGAAGGTTAGGCGACCATATGGGCGCTGCATAATCAATAACCGGTCGGCCAATAGCCTTATAGGTGACCAGCAACGTTTCTTTGTCTTTGCCCCAAGTACTGCCGGCGAGTGACTTGAGGATCTTGTTGCGGCTTTGTACCTTTGAAGCTATTGCGGTGGCATGATTAGCGAAGGTGAGGCTATTGTCGAATGTAACCCCTAGAATTTTGGGGTGGTTGACAGTAGGTAGTGGAACACCATCTACGTGGACATTCAACTCCTGCCCCATCTGCGCATTCCACGTAGTGAATAGGGTCGCGGTCGATTTAGTCGGGGACAGTGTCAGGTTCCGCTCTGTGAAGAAGCAGGAAAGGTCGCGCAGGTAGTCATTAAGTCTCGTACAAAGTTCGTCTGTCGAAGGTCCTTTGCAAGTGGCCATCACGGTGCAGTCGTCAGCGTACGAAACGATGGAGACCCCCTCTGGTGGGGGAGGGAGGCTCGAGATGTAGAAGTTAAACAGAAGGGGTGAAAGAACACCACCCTGCGGAACCCCTTGTCTAATTCTTCGAGGTCTACATCTCTCGTTTCGAAACTGCACTGACGCCAGCCGACCGTTCAGGTAGTTAGCGGTCCACCTTTTTAGGCCGGCAGGAAGCGGTGTCTCCTCCAGGTCTTCAAGGAGTGTGGCGTGGTTGACCGTGTCGAAGGCTTTCTGCCGTCTCATTACTTTCCGAATTTTTGTTTTCTGAATTCATGGAGGGATATCTAATATCTAGTTAGAGAAAGAGAACAAAGAGCTGTTGGGATAGCTCCATTTTCATGATAGCAAAATCATTATGCCCTTTCTAAAAATTAATTATCATATTATCAAGTTCACCAACAACAACAACAAAAATTACCCAACACACACATTCAAACACTTACCAAGTATAACCAAACCATTGCCAATCAAGCCAGCCAATCCAATGAAACCGAAAAGCACAGGAACAACCGTAGACACAACACTTTCCAATGGATCAAATTCAAAATCCAATAAATTATCACGTAACTGACTCAAATTTCCATTGGCTTCGTCCATCATTAACGGATAGCCCGTAAGTCCGGCACTGTTACCCACAAAGCTCAAACTATCATTTAATGTAAAATTGCCGCATGCCACAATGGTATTTGTGTTATCTTTGTTGTTGGCATTGGCATTGTTGTTGTTGTTGTTGCCACTCACAGCCATCACTTCGGTAGGACAAGCAGCTAATGCGGGACGTGCCACAAAAACGACCAAACTTGATAGACCGAGTAAAATTGGTGCAAACGAAAACATTTTGAGTTGTATTACCATGTTTTTGTTGTTGTATTTTTTGTACATTTCGGTAGTTGCTTGCGTTCTCTTGTTATTGTTGTTGTACATGCTTTCTCGCTTTGGTTTGCCCTGTTCAACCTTGTTGTCTGTGCGGTTGTTATGGTGATAATTGCTTCTAATTACACATCCAAATGCGAGCAAAGTTTTTATTTTGTTTTTGTTTTTGTTGCTTGAGTGATGCCAACAATACTATTTCTTTGTTTATTTAACATTTTTCTTTATCGCTTTGAGCATATTGGGGTTTAACTTTCTGCCCTTGCAATATTAAAGATGTTGGCCACTTGACAGTGTTTTTACATGGCTTCCGTTGCCTTTGTGGGGATCAACATGTTGAAATAATGAAAATACCTTTTTGTGCTGTAAAAAGAAAGAGATAATGAATAAGTGAATGGAATTGGGTAGGGGGAGAATGTAGTCAAAAAGGGGAAAATTAATTAAATTAAATAGATGTTTTGTGGGAGAAGGCGTGAACACTTTAGAAGGAGGCGTAAGCTGGCGAGGAATTTAAAAAGGACTTGCAGTCATTTGAAACTCTTTTTAAATTCAGCTGAGCATTAGGGTGTGCTTTCAGAACTAAAAAAAAAAATTCTTCCAGTCGCTAAAAACGCTTTCAAAGATATACCGATTAAAGTTGGCAAAGTCTGTCGCACAGCATTCCGTCATGGAATTAGTTAAGATTTTACAACAACAAGCAGTTTTTGGTCGGCTAAAAAAACACGACTTTACCACTGGCCGGCTGCAATTGGGACCAAAGCTAACCCGTGATATCTTGACCCGTTTTACTACCGATTGACCAGATGAGTTTAAGAAAATAATACATTCAATTTTTCAAGGACCACCTTAATTAGCGTAGCAGGGGCTGATCGTAGGGGCGTTTTCGGATCCAAACCTACTCCTTCGGCATTCAAAAAGTCATATATTTCAGAAACTGTGGAGAAAAGATGACTTCGAAATTTAATTAAAAAACTTTAGCCCCCTCCCCCTGCCAAAAATCCTGGATCCGCCACTGGCACATAGAAACAAATATTACAAAAATTATTATACAAAATTTTTTCATGCAATTACAGTTCCTGAAAAATATGCATTATTGGATTTCGCGAGGGGGCGTCTTTGGACACAAAAACTCCCCCGTGGATCCGCCCGTGATATATATATAAAGCAAAGAATCATATATCCTATATTTCAAACTACGCCTTCAGCAATATGTCAGCGAAGAAATCTTTCAATTTTATGTAATATTTTTCTAGTGATGTGCGCACAAACAAACAAACAGATGCACGGCTGACAGTTCAGAGTGTTCAAACTAAAAATTACTGTTCTATTAATTTGAAACTAGTAGAAACCCATACTGAAACCAGTAAATATCGCTACACATTGATTATTGCAACACTCCCTAGCACTTTTCGTTTGATATCCACTTGGATGTAATACATTTGGGTTCACCCTCGTGCACATATTGGGTGATAACTGTGAAACTGGTAAAGTTAACTAAATAATGTATGCTTTATGTTTTTGGTTAGACATTTTTTAATGCAAGCGTGAAAGTTGCATTTCATTTGGTTAAGCAGTTTTTGAGTGATGCGCGAACAAACATGAAGACGCACAGCTAAACATTTAAAAAACTGTTTTTCTCGAATATCTATAACTTGCAGTTGTAACTCTATTACAACTTTATTATAGTATGTGGAGCATAATGGGTGCCTTTTACCTTTAAATCCAATTAATAATTGACTGAGATCTACTGAGCTGCAAATTATATTAGCATTTATCGTATTCATTTCGCAACATATTATGCATTTCTATATAAATATTTGTTAAAAGCATCTGCTAGCAACATTGCAATATAACCAGATATGCATGAATAAATTGCTAATGAATGCTTTTAGAACATTATTCAAAGTCCTTAAGGTATTTGGTATTTATGTAAGAACATTTATATTAAAATTGATACACTAGGCATTAGTCGCAATCATTGGTTATTTGCTTGAAAAAAGCTCAACTTAAAAAAGCTCTCTCAATGAACAAAAATTATGATCTTTGAGGGTCTCAGCATGCCTTTGAGGCTAGGAATCATGAAGAGTGTTGTAAGAGGATGAAAGTGTCTTTGAAATTTCTAACGATTGAATAGAATGATGAGCTTTAAAAGCTTTAAAATAGTACCACGCCCATGTCTAAAGTTTCTTTAAAGGAAGGAGGGCTGATGATTCAATTGAAACGATTTTACTTCAAGTTCACGGCGCTCCTAATATTTTGGTTGATATTTAGCGACTTAAATACAAAAGATAAATGCCATTCCAATTTATCATTTAAAGCATCTATTGTGAGTGCAGAATTCTGCTAAAATCGAATAAACTGATTAAATATTATAAAGGGAATTGCTGAAATTTCAATCAAATGCAGAGAATGCAATGTGATAGAATTATTAATTAATGATAAATTTTTGTTTCAAATATGTATAGACAAAGGTAGTAGAGATTAGTAAATGAGAGCTACAAAAACAAGTTAGAAAGCCCAAGCTCAACTGGAAACGAAACTTAAATACGCAACTGTTTGAAAAATTGTTGTGCAGCTAATGAGCTTTTCAGATTTTAAAAGTTTACTAAATTGATACAATTTTCTTATTTAACAGTATAACCCTAAAGATCAACCTAAAACTAGTTACGAACTAGGTACTTTAGAACTAGTATGTACACCAAGGCCAACTAGTCAACTAATTTTATTGTTCCCATATAAGCAACTGGTATTTTTAACATGGCGAGATGTCAATTTTCCTATTTCGTTCAAAAAATCCCACCCTCAAACTGGTCCGAAATCAAACAAAAAAAAATTTAGTTTCATCCTGGTAACCGAGAGTGATTTAAACGCGATCGGATACACTGCTGGTAATAACAAAATTAAAATGAAAAAGCTTTTGCCCAGAATTTTCTAACTTTGCTTGATTATCTATGAGTTTTTACTGATACGAGATTAGTTCTTTTCGGACTAGTTCGTTACCAGGCACAAAAATCATACCAGTGGCGGATGCAGGATCTTGGGAAGGGGGTTCCAAATGTTTTTATGAAATTTCGGGCACATCTTTTATACACAATTTCCAAAAAATATGACTCTATGGATTCGGAAGGGGGTCTAGGACCCGAGACGCCCCATCGATCCGCACTTGTTTTATAAACTTTTTCAAAATTTTATGAACGTCATTGTTTATAGAATGACCTGGTCAATATAGTATATCCATATCTTTACATTGTGGAAATTCAAACAAAATTGATAGGAGGGATCTTTACTGAGCTAATAGAAGCTTTTACAATTGTTATCTGTTTGTATCTATGTTTGCTCGCGTATCAATCAAAAATTGCTAAATATAAATGTATTCTACTTTCGCCGTTAAATTACTAGAAGCCTAACTTAAAATCTTGGGCATCCCTTGTGCTGCTATCTCTACTGGTTTCGGAGTTATCGATCAACATGTGGACCAAGGTGACACAAAATAGGTTATCCAGTACGCCCACAATACAATCAAACATACATATGTAAGACATTCAATGTCATAGAACTCAATCAGAAAGCGTGGCAAAGATTCTCTGAAGAAGAAAGAAAAGCACTGATTAAGGCAGCAAAAACAATTACAAAAAATAAACGGAAAAGCTAAAACCTAGAAAAATACTCTCTAACCCGCTGCGTAAACAATAAATTCATTTTGTATCTAAATACTTGCTACCTGAAGAAAATTTTGCATAAATTTTTTTTTTTTTTTGCTTTCTGCATACAGATTAAGATTTTTTCCGTGAATTGTTGTTTTATCCTACTTCTAAATGCAAATAGGATTATATGCGCCATTTAAGCGCATCTCAAGCGTAGAATTCAATTTGGAATATATAATGGGCTAAGGGATTTTGTTTTGATTTATTTAGCTTTTCTTGTACGCAAAGATTTAAAACAATATGAAGTTCTAAGAAGTAGCGGCGGGGGGAGGTGGGTTAATGAATCAGTTAAAGTGAACGTTTTTATTTTCAAAGGTGAGTAATGTGCTGTCCAGTCCAATAAGTTTGCATTGAATTAATAAAGTGTCACCCCATTTAAGGCGAAACTTTAAGTGAAATAAAAAAAAAAAAAAAAAAATTAAAAAATCAGCTTAAAACCGACGACACAGATACAGATTTAAAGAATACCTTTGCTTATATGGAGGCGGTGTTTTTAAAAGATATTAAGTTTATACATTTTTTCTAATAAGTAAAATCCCGGATTTTTCGGGATTTGAGTTAAAATACTGGATCGCATTGTATAGCACAAATTTTTTTAGAAAATTTCACAAATGTTTCATTTTCAAAGTACATAAATTTAAAATTGTGAACAAACTATTTTATTTATAATGTATGTAAATGAAAACTAATGAAAAAGAAAGTTGAATTCTTACTTTTCCGAGATCATTTTGTGGCTGTTTTCTAAACTTTTGCCTTACCATTCTGCATAGTTTTCCTTTCTCATTCCAGAATCATTTCGGTACTGTTGTTGTAACTTTTCGGGCACCAACTTGAAAATTTTTTTTTAATTTTTTTTTGGAAAATTTTTCGACTACAATCCCGAAGTGATCATAAAAGAAGTCTCTCAAAATCCCGAAACGGTCCATGAAAAGTGCAGGAAACCAACTCGAAATGATTCCAAAAAAGTTTTGAAGTAGTTGCGAAATAATTTAGCATATAATTGGTCCCGGAAAGAGGTCCCGAAATGGTTCCGAAAATGTTTTCGAAATGAACCAAAAACAATTGCGAAATTATTCTGTAATAATCCATTCAAATTCCCGAGAAAATTTTGAAAAGTCTCTGCAGAAATTTTGAAATTATTCCCGTGAGGTGCCTAAAACCATTCCGAAATGATCCAAAACGATCGCAAAATGGTTCTGTAACGATACCCTAAAAGTCTACAAATAGTTCGGAAAAGGTCCCGAAATTACTCCGAAGATATCCCGAAAGGGTCTGAAAATAGGCGGCAAACGTTAATAAAATAAAACCTGAAAAGTCTCAAAATGGTCCTGAAAAAGTCAAAATACAATCACGAAAAAATAGAAAAAAGCAATCCCGAAAAAGTTTAGAGAGAATCCCGAAACCAATCCCGAAATTTATTAAAATTCCTGAAATCGTTCACAAAAATGCTTAGCCATTTCTTAACTCCTTTTTAACTTAAATAATTCTACTACAATACTAGGATAGAATTTTTTATTTTCGGTTCTATTCCAAAAAAACGTTGTGATACTCAGAAAAACTTGAGATCACAATTTTTATAAAATTACAATTTCAATAAAAACTTTTCGTAAGAAGTTAATTTCCAAAAACTAATGTTAAATTAAGAAATAATCTCCGATTTTTCAAAATTCGAAAATAAGAGCACGACTAAGCATCTCTATCTAAAGAATTTTCTTTACACTAAGCACTTATTTTACTTGTTACTTACATAGCTATAAACTCACAAAGTCGAGTGACAACTAAAGATTATCTTTACTTATTTAAATAGAAAAAACTATCCGAAGTGCAGGGGTTATTATCACGTAGGAAAAGGCCATTGAACCAAAACAAATAGTGTTAAAAGCTCATCTATCGTCCTTGAGCTCTGCTGTCACTGCTGTCGTCTTTTGCTGGCGCCAACGGCACCAATAATGCACAGCGGCGTACTCAAGTGTACATATGTATATATGTGTGTGTGTGTGTCAATATATTGTTATTATTTGTCAACAATGGGGTCATGAAGCTGCATTTTTATGATGCTTACGTGAGCAGCAAGCTAGCAAATATGAAAAGCAAACAAACAATAAGACACATGTTCTTACTTCCAATATTCTAACGAATGCATGTGTGCATTAGGGTGTTTTAATTTCAGGTTGTTGTTGTTGTTTTAGCCACAAAATCACTCCCCGAAGGTTTTGGGGATTGTTGTCGAAATAACAGTCCTTGGCCGGATATGAATCCGGTACGCTCCGGTACTCCCTTGCGGTACTGCCCGACTGTCGTGGTAGCGATTTGGTATGACCAGTGCAACCTCCTAGGTCATGTCATCCCTCCTTCCGAAAGGAAAGAGAAGATGGGTAATGAGAGGTGGGAGGCATCATATCCGTAGTTCAACCATCGAGTTGCACATCATTACCTTTGTGCATACTAGTCGCCTCTTACGACCGGTATGCCTACCGCGGGCATATTCTAAACCCCTACCCGCAGGGGTATCAATTTCAGGTGAAATTTATTTATTATCTTTTCAATTTTTACGCTTAACTGCGTATGTCAAACTTCGGTTTAATAACTAATTGCTTATTTCACACATTCAATCACTTTAATGAAAAGTCAGAACTCTTATCAAACAAATGGCATATAGTGCCTGTCATAACTATAGCACACTCGGAATTTCACGTTTTAATCAGTTAGAAAATAGTATTAGCATGATTTCAAATATTTCAAAATTCGTTAAATGTCGCGAAAGCCTGGTGCAAGTTAGATTATAAACAAATGTTAAAACTAATTGTGCTATATATATGAACTGCGCCTTAAAATTTCAATATGGTGTGTATTTTGGTGCAGTGAAATAACTCCCAAATGAAATAACTCCCAACAAAAAAATGAAATAACTCCCAAATATTTTCCATGCAAGTTGGGACTTATTTCATTATGAAATAGCTCCCAATTCATTGGGACTTATTTCATAATTTTAACTGGGAATTATTTCATAATGAAATAACTCCCAAATGAAATAATCCCCAATAAAATATCTTTGGGAGTTATTTCATAATTTTTGGAAATTGGGAGTTATTTCATTTTTTGGGACTTACTTCATTGCTTGTAATCCAGTCATTGGAAGTTATTTCATTTTTAATGGGAGTTATTTCATTTTTGTTGGGCATATTTTTAGCGAACTAACGTCATTGACATTAATTCGCATTAAGAAAGCGAACTAAAGTCAGTACATTTTTTTTATATTCCAAATTTTCATTTTTCATTATCACCTTCGACTTATGATCATGAATCTGAGATTGGCTTAGGTCAGATCCCCGATTCGGGGCGTGATCAATGGTATTTATGTGCAGAACTCCTTTCCGCATTGGCGGCCTTCGGCCGCGCTTCAAAAAATAACCCTGGGCTACGCCATTCCAACTCCGGGTGGTTGCCATAGCCGTGGCTACCGCCACGGTGATGTCCTTCCGCGTGCCATTCTTTTCTCACAGGGTAATGTGATTACACCAACCACATGAAAATGACTTTAACTGCAAATATCTCGCAAACTACTAAAAATATTGGTTCAGCGGAGTTATATTCATGCTCCTGGGACCAAAGCGCGTCTCCTGATACATATCTCAACATTTTTGGTTGTGTATTAGCGCTCGGTACCCCACGTAAACGATTAACCACGTCTAGATTTAGAATCTGAAATGAGATTTTTTTCAACCGTTCAAAAGTTATTTGCAGTTAAAGTTCACAATTTTCTGTCATTTTCATGTGGTTGTTGTAATGGCACATTAGGCTGAGCCCAAAAAGTGAAAAAGTGGGAAACGTGGCACGCGGAAAGACATCACCGTGGCGGTAGCCACGGCTATGGCACACACCCGGAGTTGGAATGGCGTAGTCCAGGGTTATTTTTTGAAGCGCGGCCGAAGGCCGCCAATGCGCAAAGGAGTTCTGCACATAAATACCATGGACCACGCCCCGAATTGAGGATCTGACCTAAGTAAAATTTTCGCCTGCGGCACTACGTCGTCGAATCTCAAACCCAAATGCCTCAATGACATTAATTTGCATGTCCAAAGCTGTCCTGTATTTTTCAAATTTCATTGTAACTGATTATATTGTAAAAATATACCATTCCAAATTTAATTTTGGGATTTATTTCATTTTTTTGGGACTTATTTCATTTGGGAGTTATTTCATTTTTTTGGGGACTTGTGGTTTCATTGTGAAATAACTGCCAAATATTGGGAGTTATTTCATTTCCTTCTTTGGGAGTTATTTCATTTATTAAAGTTGGGAATTATTTCATTTTTATTGGGACTTATTTCATTGGGAGTTATTTCATGGGAGTTATTTCATTTGGGAGTTATTTCACTGCACCGTGTATTTTAAGGCGCTTATATTCAATTAAAATTGCATTAAATTTAATACCGCATGCGTTCATATTTGTATATTTTTACGTAAGTGTATTAATTTGAGAGTGCCACACCGAAGCGCTATTTTACTCGCACGGTATACTCTTCCGATGAATTTCGAAAACCTTACATTTGCACCACTTCAAGTTGTTTAATAGTTTTTATGTTGAAAAAAGGTAAGTATTATATTTGAGTGGCATTAAATCATTCAGATTGGCCTCTGTATTTATTGGTGCCCCCCATAAATTCAGACAGAAAAAATTCAGAAATGCAATTTTTCGGAAAACTTTTTTCAGAAATCATTTTTCAGAAACCAAAAGTGAGAAGGAAAAATTCAGAAAACTTTTTTCAGAAACCAAAAATTCAGAAACACATTTACGGCCTAGCATTATTAACCCACTCGTTATCTACATTTTTATTTTTATAACGATATTATGAATGATTTTTTGGTTAGGTTTGAATGGGTTGTGCTGCACTTAATTGGTAAATATTTAAAATTATAAGCCATGAGCGGCCATACGTTAACCCATTGACGACCTCAATTTTCTTTTAACTCTGAAATCAAATTTGTTCACATCAAAATAGTTTGACATAGGCTTAAGTAGTTGATTTTAAGCGGTTTAACCCTTTAAACGACATGCCTTAACCCATTTGTGACCTAAATTTTTATTTTTATACAAAATAAACTTTTTTACCGCAATTTTGTTTTCTTTAGAATCCAAAATCAAATTCTTTAAATAGGAGTTTCTATAAATATTTGTAAGATTCTTTGGCAAAGTAGCCTATCTAAACATTCAGAATGAAAAAATTCATAATATCGTCGGCTTAGGTCGCAAAGGTGCTAAGTCCACCTTTTGGGTTTTTTCAGGTTTTGATGCAGAATGCTAGAAACAGTTAATATACACTACTTACATCATGAATTGCATAACAATTCTGTTTTTAAATGCGTTTTTTGTATTGATTAGAAAAGGTGCTAAGTCCACCAATGAAAGGAAAAGGTGCTAAGTCCAAGCGAATTTGAAAATTTAAAGTTAAAGTATATGTGGCATATTCATATTCGAAAAATAGTAGCTAATAAAGTTAGCGTGGGTTTTTTGACACAATTTCCAACGCCCTATATGTCATAAAAACCGACATAAACTTAAGTACCTACTTTATTTCGATTATGAATGCATATGTTAAATGGGATCATCTACCTCAGCTGACCTCACTTCTCCTTTTTAACTGACACATAACTTTTTGACCTTGATTAGTAAAGACAAATGTTTGGGCTATCATATTCAGACTTCCAAGAACCTAAATCACATTTACTTGTTGACTTTCACAAAAGTCCATTTTCGTCAAAAGTTGTGCAATAAAATCTACTCCTGCTTTTCTGCTATGAATCGGCGATAGTAAAACGCTGTTGTGTGATCAAAAGAAATGTCTAGGCTTTTAGAATAATGTATTTTGATCCAAATATTGTTACTAATTGCAGAGTAACAGAGCTTCAAAAAATAGGTCATTTGAACTTTAAGCGTGGATTGTGGTAGAACTAGGCTTAATATAATAAATCTAAGACCAGGTAAAAATTCTACGGAAGAACCTCTAAGAACCCTCATACTCAGAAAATTGCTTTGGTTCACTCGCAGGTGTTTTGATTTGGGAAAAGGTGCTAAGTCCAGTGAAAAAAATTAAAAGTAGCTGGCAAAAAGGTGCTAAGTCCCAAAAATGCATATAACTCGGCGAAAATTAAAAGTTTTTGTTTTTTTATGAGCGTCCACTTATTGTACTCTAAAATTGAGTAACATGACGTAAAAAACCGAAATCCCTAATTTAAATTTATGTTTTTATATTGTTTTTTGTCTCTCCTGTAAAATTTGAAAAATGGTACTTAGCACCGTTGCGACCTAAGCCGACGATATGAAATTCAGATCTAAAAATTAAGAAAGTAATGAGACGGCAGAATAAAATTGAATTTTGACTTCGAAATTTTGACTTTCTGAAAAAATGTGTTTCTGAATTTTTGTTTTCTGAATTTTTGGGGTTAACCGTGTTTATTGCATTTAAATTCGTTTCATTACTAACTATAAATATTTATCATAAATTAAACCATGGTATAACAGTAAGCCAATCAGCCAAATTAAAGTTGTAAGCATGCTCATTTGACAGTTCAATTGAATTTATTAATTAAAAATATGAATGATATAACGTATTTTTTGAACTATTACATCGTGATTATTTCTACGGAAAGAATATTTATTTATTTATCGATTGCTCAAGTCGAAAAGAATAAACTAAAAATAAAATAAAATAAAATAAAGTAAAATAAAATAAAATAAAATAAAATAAAATAAAATAAAATAAAATAAAATAAAATAAAATAAAATAAAATAAAATAAAATAAAATAAAATAAAATAACATAAAATAAAAAAAGTAAAATAAAATCAAATAAAATAAAATAAAATAAAATAAAATAAAGTAAAATGAAATAAAATAAAACAAAATAAAATAAAATAAAATAAAATAAAATAAAGTAAAATGAAATAAAATAAAACAAAATAAAATAAAATAACATAAAATAAAAAAAGTAAAATAAAATCAAATAAAATAAAATAAAATAAAATAAAATAAAATAAAGTAAAATGAAATAAAATAAAACAAAATAAAATAAAATAAAATAAAATAAAATAAAGTAAAATGAAATAAAATAAAACAAAATAAAATAAAATAAAATAAAATAAAATAAAGTAAAATGAAATAAAATAAAACAAAATAAAATAAAATAAAACAAAATAAAATAAAATAAAATAAAATAAAATAAAATAAAATAAAATAAAATAAAATAAAATAAAATAAAATAAAATAAAATAAAATAAAATAAAATAAAATAAAATAAAATAAAATAAAATAAAATAAAATAAAATAAAATAAAATAAAATAAAATAAAATGAAATAAAATAAAACAAAATAAAATAAAATAAAATAAAATAAAATAAAATAAAATAAAATGAAATAAAATAAAATAAAATAAAATAAAATAAAATAAAATAAAATAAAATAAAATAAAATAAAATAAAATAAAATAAAATAAAATAAAATAAAATAAAATAAAATAAAATAAAACAAAATAAAATAAAATAAAATAAAATAAAATAAAATAAAATAAAATAAAATAAAATAAAATAAAATAAAATAAAATAAAATAAAATAAAATAAAATAAAATAAAATAAAATAAAATTAAATTAAATTAAATAAAACTAAATAAAATTAAATAAAATTAAATAAAATTAAATAAAATTAAATTAAATTAAATTAAATTAAATAAAATAAAATAAAATTAAATTAAATTAAATAAAAATAAAATTAAATCTAAATAGAATGAAATAAAATTATTATTAATTAACTTTCCCTACACTTTTTTTTTTAACTGTTATTGGACTCAAACTAACGACATTTTCAAATTACTAGTACATACATATCATCAACTAACCAAGTTGTCAGCAGCTGGCTCACTGTGTCACCTGCCTATAAATTGTCACAAGCCAATATTGCCACTTAAATTTCTGTTTTTGCCACTAATACCATACCATACATACCATCATTGATGCAGTGGCATACTCTGTGACGCGCATTCCATATTCACCAAAATATACTGTTATGCTACCAGGTATAGAACTATTACCGAACTAGTGTAAAATGAGAGTATTAAACTATGTACGTATAGGCGAAACAGAAGAAGGAACGTTTTGCCATTAGCTCAAATCGCAACCGCCGCGAAACCTAAATCTTAGAAAAGGGCGACACCAAAAAGGAGACCAATTACTGTTTCATTTTCCCTCTTTGTACATATCCTGCAATGAAACCAACTATTTGGAAACTACCTTAGAACTAGTATGTACACCAAGCCTATCTAGTTAAACGTTACTCTGCCTTAATTTGAATTCGAAAATTTAGCTATTTTCGGTACAATTCAGTACCAATCAGAATTTAATGTTTTTTACTGGTGTGTTTCCTGACTAGTTTGCTGATTCCCTGTAGGTTAACTACAGCTTCCTATATTATCCAGGTACACATATTTATGTAGATACATACAAAAATAGTTAAGTGCTGGGGATGTTCGACGATTGTATCTCAAGTAGCAATCCCGAGGTAACGGGGCTAGCATGGGTATTTGGTTCCTAGTAATTCGAAAAAGGTTTAGTAGGAAAAAATTCAAGAAACAGTCAAAGAAGCTAACTAATTTTATAGTCTTTAACAATTAATTCTGTTTTTATTATAATTTTTCTATATAAACGAGCATTATTTTATTAAGAAAAAAGCTAAGAACCATTTTTTTTTAATAAATTAATAACTTTTTGAAGCAACTGCAAGAAAGTGACACCTTAAAAGTGATTCTTCAGTATTCATTCATATTTTGTAATCGGAAATGCAAATTTTGCATCAACAAAAATCCTAAACTAACGAACTTATTTAAATGAACACCTTTTTTTTATATTTCAATCGAAATCAAATTCAAGAAAACTACCAAATTAAGAAAAAAAATTAAAAATTGGTAACCCTTTTTTATATATGTATCTCTATCGAAGAACGTACTTTTTACTTTTGTCTTCGGTCCTCGCACAATGTATCTTATTTATTGCTAGGCAGCACAATCCCGAAAAGCAAATTTTTTTTTGAAAAAAAAACTTTAAAGCATTTTTATCACCTCAACAGCATTGACATCTCTAGTAAAAACGTCATCATAGCAACTAAAGTAGCTTTCCTCACCAAAGTTGATGGCATGCATTGACTTGCGCTTCCGTTCTACCATCGACTTTCTCACTCCACTGGCAGGTGTTTGCGTGATTGACAGTTTCATTATAAGCAGCCATGAATAGTTACATACAAACTTACATACTTGTTAACATAAAATTTAATGCAATTAAGATACGTCGAGAGATTATGTCATTTCATAATTGTTGTAATAGTTTAAACATACAAAGTTAAAAATTATGAGCGTTTATTTTTTTTGTTAAAATATAATGAATCGAATTTTCTGGAAATCAAGCAGATTAAACAACACAAAAAGTGCATTATCCAAAGTAACAAACGATAATTATACGATTATGTGGCAATACCGCATGTGAGCGACGATCTCGAAAAATTGCTTTTTATTTATCTTTATCGGTAGGATATGCAAAGAGGGCGAGAGTAACGTCTGGGAAATCAGCAAATATAAGCGCTCATGACAGAAGTAAAAACCAATGAAAGAGACAGCACTAAGATTATCAAATCATTTGACTAAAATGTACGGTATGGTAAAAGTAATAAAATAGATGGTAAATGTGAAAATATAAAGTGACTCATATATGACGCCGTCTTTTGTCTTTGTATTTTTACCACAAACTTAATAAAGATAGTCATCAAACAAGCTAAGTATCTAATTAAATTTGAGAAACCACAGCACTTATGATGACAATAAAATGTCAAACAAGGACTAAAGCGCGAGTAGGTACTTATTTGAAAAAGGAAATTTAATACAAAATACGAAGCACAAATTTCACTTCATTTTGTGGCGCTTAAAAACGTGCAAAGTACTCTGCCATTAGATTGCGTCTTGAATCATTCTCGATAGGCGTTAATGGCACCCACACGACATAAGCTGTCATAACGGAGACGAAAGCAATAATTTGATTTTTGTTTGCTATGCGTTAACGAAATACATTTATTTACTCAATTGCTAATTTAGGAAAGTAAATATTCGTTGGCATAGCGATGTTAGATAAACTGAAAATTGATAGCATTGTGTATAAGTATGTGTGCCTTGAGTAATTTCTTGTGCTGCTGCTTTTTTCACATTTTTTTATTTCTTTTTAAATTCCTTTAATTTTTTTTATTTTTTTTTTAGTTTTGTTTTATTTCATTTCATTTTATTTTATTTTATTTTATTTTATTTTATTTTATTTTCTTCTATTTTATTTTATTTTATTTTATTTTATTTTATTTTATTTTATTTTATTTTATTTTATTTTATTTTATTTTATTTTATTTTATTTTATTTTATTTTATTTTATTTCATTTTATTTTATTTTATTTTATTTTATTTTATTTTATTTTATATAATTTTTTTTTTTATTTTTTTTTTATTTTTTTTATTTTTTTTTTATTTTTTTTATTTTTCTTCTATTTTATTTTATTTTATTTTATTTTATTTTATTTTATTTTATTTTATTTTATTTTATTTTATTTTATTTTATTTTATTTTATTTTACTTTATTTTATTTCATTTTATTTTATTTTATTTCATTTTATTTTATTTTATTTTATTTTATTTTATTTTATTCTATTTTATTTTATTTTATTTTATTTTATTTCAAGTAATTTCATCTGCTTACCTTTAAATCAGTTCAAAATAAAACATGTCGCGCATTTGAAATGCTTTTAATTACTTACAGGATGCCTGCTTTAAATTTGTGTTAAGAAATATTAATGTTTGATTAGCACGCTATTGATTAGCACGCTAAAGCGTAATATTGCAATTGTAATGTCTTGATTCCGTTATCGTGCAAAGTACTATGTACACATGTATGTTGTACATTAGTTTACTTGCAGTGTCGTTTGACATGTCGTATACGTAACATTGCGTGATATGCAAGTGCAGTCGGACACTGCGTGGCATTGCGTTTTTGAGCCGATAGTGGTGGCAGTACCGAAGGAAGAGTGTCGCTGTTGAGCTGATCAAACAAATATCCAAGCTTGTACTTAAACAACAACAGCGAAGCTTTCGTAGTAGCAGCGCACGAAAATTTGCAACATTACCCAACCCTGTGATGTGCATATTTATGTAAATATTAATTTATGACTACCATGCATGTGTATGATAAAATCACGTTCACTTTTTAATTTACACATTTAGGCAAGCGAATGGACGAAGGCACGAAAAAATGGAATTTAATTTCTTGTAAACACAAAATTTCGTGCCCAGCTAATGCATGCAATGGGGAGCCATTAATATTCCGTTGCGCTTAAAAGCTAATGCGACGCCACAATTCATTGGATTATGGCTTTGGGATTTTCAATACAAAAGAAAGTGAATTAGAAAACTGCATGAAAAGCAAGATAAAGGGTCTGACTATGATAAAGAACAAGATGAAAATACTTGCTGACATCGAACAAAAAAGCCGGCATTATAAGATGATTTAAGTTTAATTTCAAAGTGAGTTAACTCCGCCATTAAAAATTATCAGAGTGCAATTTTGGATTTTCGGGACAATTAACTGGAATGTTTCAAAATATTGTAGGAAACCATTTTGCAATATGTTATTAAAATGATTTTATTATTTTCGGGATTATTTTCGAAGGTTTATTAAGATTTTATTAGGTTTTTTTTTTGTTAGAGATATTTTGGCATTTTCGGGATATTACAGAATTTTCTAAAGCGTATTATGTTTCTTATGTTCGGGATTATTTTGTTATTGTTAGAGATATTTTAATATTTTCGGGACTCATCAGAGATTTAAAAAACTAATTTCGATGTTGAAGCTGTTTTATCAAAAATGTTCGAGTAGGGATTTTTTCGAAAACATGGCGGACTTTACGGTTAGTTTTCGAGTAAAAAATATTATAACTGTATTTTTCTACTTTGTTGTTGGATTTTTGCGGTCTATTTTGTTTACATATTTGTAAGTTTTTTGCAAGCTCGAGACCAAATAAACAATAATTCGTAATGAATTTAATTGTCAGTTTTTTGGGAAAAATTGATAATTGGAGAAAAATTACAAAGGAAAAATCAACAGCGATGGATAGGATTACATGTTTCAGAGTTTCCAGGCTCATCATCAGATCCCTTTTCGGACACGGATTCGAACTCGTGTCTGCACCAAAGCCGCTGTTAGAAAATTCCAACACTGTTTCATTTTCCCTCTTTGTACATATCCTGCAATGAAACCAACTATTTGGAAACTACCTTAGAACTAGTATGTACACCAAGCCTATCTAGTTAAACGTTACTCTGCCTTAATTTGAATTCGAAAATTTAGCTATTTTCGGTACAATTCAGTACCAATCAGAATTTAATGTTTTTTACTGGTGTGTTTCCTGACTAGTTTGCTGATTCCCTGTAGGTTAACTACAGCTTCCTATATTATCCAGGTACACATATTTATGTAGATACATACAAAAATAGTTAAGTGCTGGGGATGTTCGACGATTGTATCTCAAGTAGCAATCCCGAGGTAACGGGGCTAGCATGGGTATTTGGTTCCTAGTAATTCGAAAAAGGTTTAGTAGGAAAAAATTCAAGAAACAGTCAAAGAAGCTAACTAATTTTATAGTCTTTAACAATTAATTCTGTTTTTATTATAATTTTTCTATATAAACGAGCATTATTTTATTAAGAAAAAAGCTAAGAACCATTTTTTTTTAATAAATTAATAACTTTTTGAAGCAACTGCAAGAAAGTGACACCTTAAAAGTGATTCTTCAGTATTCATTCATATTTTGTAATCGGAAATGCAAATTTTGCATCAACAAAAATCCTAAACTAACGAACTTATTTAAATGAACACCTTTTTTTTATATTTCAATCGAAATCAAATTCAAGAAAACTACCAAATTAAGAAAAAAAATTAAAAATTGGTAACCCTTTTTTATATATGTATCTCTATCGAAGAACGTACTTTTTACTTTTGTCTTCGGTCCTCGCACAATGTATCTTATTTATTGCTAGGCAGCACAATCCCGAAAAGCAAATTTTTTTTTGAAAAAAAAACTTTAAAGCATTTTTATCACCTCAACAGCATTGACATCTCTAGTAAAAACGTCATCATAGCAACTAAAGTAGCTTTCCTCACCAAAGTTGATGGCATGCATTGACTTGCGCTTCCGTTCTACCATCGACTTTCTCACTCCACTGGCAGGTGTTTGCGTGATTGACAGTTTCATTATAAGCAGCCATGAATAGTTACATACAAACTTACATACTTGTTAACATAAAATTTAATGCAATTAAGATACGTCGAGAGATTATGTCATTTCATAATTGTTGTAATAGTTTAAACATACAAAGTTAAAAATTATGAGCGTTTATTTTTTTTGTTAAAATATAATGAATCGAATTTTCTGGAAATCAAGCAGATTAAACAACACAAAAAGTGCATTATCCAAAGTAACAAACGATAATTATACGATTATGTGGCAATACCGCATGTGAGCGACGATCTCGAAAAATTGCTTTTTATTTATCTTTATCGGTAGGATATGCAAAGAGGGCGAGAGTAACGTCTGGGAAATCAGCAAATATAAGCGCTCATGACAGAAGTAAAAACCAATGAAAGAGACAGCACTAAGATTATCAAATCATTTGACTAAAATGTACGGTATGGTAAAAGTAATAAAATAGATGGTAAATGTGAAAATATAAAGTGACTCATATATGACGCCGTCTTTTGTCTTTGTATTTTTACCACAAACTTAATAAAGATAGTCATCAAACAAGCTAAGTATCTAATTAAATTTGAGAAACCACAGCACTTATGATGACAATAAAATGTCAAACAAGGACTAAAGCGCGAGTAGGTACTTATTTGAAAAAGGAAATTTAATACAAAATACGAAGCACAAATTTCACTTCATTTTGTGGCGCTTAAAAACGTGCAAAGTACTCTGCCATTAGATTGCGTCTTGAATCATTCTCGATAGGCGTTAATGGCACCCACACGACATAAGCTGTCATAACGGAGACGAAAGCAATAATTTGATTTTTGTTTGCTATGCGTTAACGAAATACATTTATTTACTCAATTGCTAATTTAGGAAAGTAAATATTCGTTGGCATAGCGATGTTAGATAAACTGAAAATTGATAGCATTGTGTATAAGTATGTGTGCCTTGAGTAATTTCTTGTGCTGCTGCTTTTTTCACATTTTTTTATTTCTTTTTAAATTCCTTTAATTTTTTTTATTTTTTTTTTAGTTTTGTTTTATTTCATTTCATTTTATTTTATTTTATTTTATTTTATTTTATTTTATTTTCTTCTATTTTATTTTATTTTATTTTATTTTATTTTATTTTATTTTATTTTATTTTATTTTATTTTATTTTATTTTATTTTATTTTATTTTATTTTATTTTATTTTATTTCATTTTATTTTATTTTATTTTATTTTATTTTATTTTATTTTATATAATTTTTTTTTTTATTTTTTTTTTATTTTTTTTATTTTTTTTTTATTTTTTTTATTTTTCTTCTATTTTATTTTATTTTATTTTATTTTATTTTATTTTATTTTATTTTATTTTATTTTATTTTATTTTATTTTATTTTATTTTATTTTACTTTATTTTATTTCATTTTATTTTATTTTATTTCATTTTATTTTATTTTATTTTATTTTATTTTATTTTATTCTATTTTATTTTATTTTATTTTATTTTATTTCAAGTAATTTCATCTGCTTACCTTTAAATCAGTTCAAAATAAAACATGTCGCGCATTTGAAATGCTTTTAATTACTTACAGGATGCCTGCTTTAAATTTGTGTTAAGAAATATTAATGTTTGATTAGCACGCTAAAGCGTAATATTGCAATTGTAATGTCTTGATTCCGTTATCGTGCAAAGTACTATGTACACATGTATGTTGTACATTAGTTTACTTGCAGTGTCGTTTGACATGTCGTATACGTAACATTGCGTGATATGCAAGTGCAGTCGGACACTGCGTGGCATTGCGTTTTTGAGCCGATAGTGGTGGCAGTACCGAAGGAAGAGTGTCGCTGTTGAGCTGATCAAACAAATATCCAAGCTTGTACTTAAACAACAACAACGAAGCTTTCGTAGTAGCAGCGCACGAAAATTTGCAACATTACCCAACCCTGTGATGTGCATATTTATGTAAATATTAATTTATGACTACCATGCATGTGTATGATAAAATCACGTTCACTTTTTAATTTACACATTTAGGCAAGCGAATGGACGAAGGCACGAAAAAATGGAATTTAATTTCTTGTAAACACAAAATTTCGTGCCCAGCTAATGCATGCAATGGGGAGCCATTAATATTCCGTTGCGCTTAAAAGCTAATGCGACGCCACAATTCATTGGATTATGGCTTTGGGATTTTCAATACAAAAGAAAGTGAATTAGAAAACTGCATGAAAAGCAAGATAAAGGGTCTGACTATGATAAAGAACAAGATGAAAATACTTGCTGACATCGAACAAAAAAGCCGGCATTATAAGATGATTTAAGTTTAATTTCAAAGTGAGTTAACTCCGCCATTAAAAATTATCAGAGTGCAATTTTGGATTTTCGGGACAATTAACTGGAATGTTTCAAAATATTGTAGGAAACCATTTTGCAATATGTTATTAAAATGATTTTATTATTTTCGGGATTATTTTCGAAGGTTTATTAAGATTTTATTAGGTTTTTTTTTTGTTAGAGATATTTTGGCATTTTCGGGATATTACAGAATTTTCTAAAGCGTATTATGTTTCTTATGTTCGGGATTATTTTGTTATTGTTAGAGATATTTTAATATTTTCGGGACTCATCAGAGATTTAAAAAACTAATTTCGATGTTGAAGCTGTTTTATCAAAAATGTTCGAGTAGGGATTTTTTCGAAAACATGGCGGACTTTACGGTTAGTTTTCGAGTAAAAAATATTATAACTGTATTTTTCTACTTTGTTGTTGGATTTTTGCGGTCTATTTTGTTTACATATTTGTAAGTTTTTTGCAAGCTCGAGACCAAATAAACAATAATTCGTAATGAATTTAATTGTCAGTTTTTTGGGAAAAATTGATAATTGGAGAAAAATTACAAAGGAAAAATCAACAGCGATGGATAGGATTACATGTTTCAGAGTTTCCAGGCTCATCATCAGATCCCTTTTCGGACACGGATTCGAACTCGTGTCTGCACCAAAGCCGCTGTTAGAAAATTCCAACACTAAGCAATGATGCCCTGTGACGTCACAATGCACTTATCTCCACTTCAATTAATTCCCTTTTGTTTGTTTGTTCTTGCCAACAGTATACACAAAATTTCTTAAGACATGCAGCCTATATGTTATGATGTGTGTTGGTCTTGTTGTTTGTACATATGTATGGATATCCATCGCTGTTGATTTTTCCTTTGTAATTTTTCTCCAATTATCAATTTTTCCCAAAAAACTGACAATTAAATTCATTACGAATTATTGTTTATTTGGTCTCGAGCTTGCAAAAAACTTACAAATATGTATTTTTCTACATTATTTCGAAAATTTTATAAAAATTGTTTCGTGATTTTGTCAAAATTTCATAAAAACTCTTTCGATATTTGTATAACAACTATTTCGGTATTATTTTGGAGATTTTGTCAAAATATTTCCAAAAAATCGAATTTTCGAAAGTATTGGTTTCTAATTTTTTCATTATTTTTTCAAAATTTATTACGAACTGAGTCTTTAATCTCTCACGTGTTCAGTAACAATTTTTTAATCATTTTAAATATCCATCAAAGAAATAAACAAAATCCACCACAAGTTAATGTTAGTTCACCAAAATTTTGGTGAGTTGGTGAGTTATCAAAAAAGAATTTATTTCTGTGTTTTTTTTTTTTTTACTACGCAATACTTTCACGACGGCAAATTTAAACATTCAAAAAGTTTTATTCTCTCACCAACACTACACTTTCAAACTCATAAACAACTTGCGCTTTTGGTTATGGAAATTAATAACTTAATGTAAACAATACAGAATACAATTTAATTAAGACTTCTTGATTGTGATAGAATCAGAATTGTTTAGCAACTCGTAAGCCAAGCAAGATCTTATCTACATAAAACAAAAAAACCAAAAAGTATTACATTACATAATTGAATTTTCCAGTTAATAAATGACAGTCTCTACAAATTGAGCACACCATAACAACAACAACAAAAACAACCACAAATGCAAGAATTAATATACGCAGCGGTGAATAAAGTAAAATTAATTTTGTCAGACAAAAGCAAGAATCATTACGGTAAACACAAACAAATACAAATTAAAAGAGTGCTGGCTATCACCATGGGAGCGTGAGAGCTTAAATTGCTAGCTTAAAAATAACTGCGGTGAGTACTTGGTGTGTGTAGATATGTATGTATTCGAAAGCAACTGAGATATTGTCAAAAGCTGTGTATTTGAAAGTTTTGATAACTCAAACTCAATCACTCAATCAGAACTTTGAAAAATTGTCGCTTTGTTATTGTCAACTTGGCAACTCCGTATTTTGCAGGGATGGGCAAATTTCATTACAAACATTACAGAAAAAGTTGCTTGCGTAATAAAATGAAATTCTGTTAAAAATAAAGCTAAATGTTAAAACTTTTCCGCTCTTTCAATTTTACATACTTAAAAGTTTCTTGAAGTGAAGTTTCTTTTGAGCTTCATATTTGATTTTGAGTGGACTTTCAGTTTTATTAACACTAAAATATATTTTAGTGGAACTTCACCACCTTTTTTACGGTTGGAATAAAGCTTTAAATGTAACATCGATTCGGTTGAGCTAGAAATTTTATCGAATTTTGGCTCTGACTTGTGACTTACTATCATAATTATTTGACTTTTGACTACAAAGTTTGTGGAATTCATATTCTGCCAATGCATAAAACAAACAAATATTTATCTGAATGCTTTTAGGGTTCAGGCAGGAAGTTATTAAAGTTACAAGGAAAATCCCCACAAGCTGTGAGCAGTCGTTTGTTTGAATTGCTTTTCTCAGTACGAAAAATAAGCTTACCGGTAGCTTTGGTGTCACTTACAATTGCTGAAGAGCGGTGAAGAAGTGGACATTAAAAGAAAAAATTAAAAGTATTTATAATGAAAAGTTGATTCCAAGGAAAGAGTTAAATGGAAAGAAATCGAACTGCTGTGAATTGAAAAGCTTTCGTATTTGTTTACTCCTTTAAAGGCACGTTTGGAAATCAGTTAACATTGCACTAAGAAATAAGGTAAGGAAGGAGCCTAAAAAATTAAGGAAACAATTTTAGTATCGGTTATGTTGAATCTTTAAAAATTTAAATGGTGTCAAAATGTACAATCAGAATGTCTCACCTTCAGCTTGCTTGCAATTTCCTCAAACAAAATGAGAAGCAGCATTTTTCATTTTAAAAGGTTTTTCTAATTTCCATTAACAAGTTTTTCTCCGTAATTTGTGAGTGTATAAATAAAAAGGACAAACAAAACCGAAAGTATTCACCTTCCTTCACGCCAACAGTTTGCTAAAGGTTTTGATGTGGTAAATGGCAAATATTAGAAGGAGTGGCAAGTGTGTTTGTGCATCTGTTTGTATGCACGTCCCTACCAAGTTAAGAAGTATTTGAAGCATGGCAACAAAAGAGAAATCAAAGCTTCAGAACACATAAGGGGCCAAACTTTTAAGAGATTTGACAGGATAAACAAAAATTTAAAATGTTTGCTAAGTACTAATCCGAAGAAATGTAGATTGATCAAATTGTGTAAGGAAAAGTTTGTACAAAAAAACAGCAGATATTGTCAGCTTGTGAAATGCGGTTTACAAGATTAAAACTCGAAAAAAATAAAATAAAATAAAATAAAATAAAATAAAATAAAATGAAATAAAATAAAATAAAAAAAATTAAATAAAATAAAATAAAATATAATAAAATAAAATAAAATAAAATAAAATAAAATAAAATAAAATAAAATAAAATAAGTTTGTAAGTTATGAGCAAGCTCGAGACCAGTTAACAATAATAATGATAATTGGAGAAAAATTACAAAGAACAAATCTACAGCGATGGATAGGATTACATGTTTCAGAGTTTCCAGGCTCATCATCAGATCCCTTTTCGGACAGCGGCTTTGGTGCAGACACGAGTTCGAATCCGTGTCCGAAAAGGGATCTGATGATGAGCCTGGAAACTCTGAAACATGTAATCCTATCCATCGCTGTAGATTTGTTCTTTGTAATTTTTCTCCAATTATCAATTTTTCCCAAAAACTGACAATATTAATTCGTTTAGAATTATTGTTAACTGGTCTCGAGCTTGCTCATAACTTACAAATTTGTAAACAAAATAGACCGCAAAAATCCAACAACAAAATAAAATAAAATAAAATAAAATAAAATAATATAAGATAAAATAAAATAAAATAAAATAAAATAAAATAAAATAAAATAAAATAAAATAAAATAAAATAAAATAAAATAAAATAAAACGAAATAAAATAAAATAAAATAAAATAAAATAAAATAAAATAAAATAAAATAAAATAAAATAAAATAAAATAAAATAAAATAAAATAAAATAAAGTAAAATAAAATAAAATAAAATAAAATAAAATAAAATAAAATAAAATAAAATAAAATAAAATAAAATAAAATAAAATAAAATAAAATAAAATAAAATAAAATAAAATAAAATAAAATAAAATAAAATAAAACGAAATAAAATAAAATAAAATAAAATAAAATAAAATAAAATAAAATAAAATAAAATAAAATAAAGTAAAATAAAATAAAATAAAATAAAATAAAATAATATAAAATAAAATAAAATAAAATCAAATAAAATAAAATAAAATAAAATAAAATAAAATAAAATAAAATAAAATAAAATAAAACAAAATAAAATAAAATAAAATAAATATATTTGGCATTAAAACACAAATCAAGAACTCGAAAGTCCAGATCTAAAACAATGTCCTACAGTGTCTGGAAAGTGCAAAAAAATAGCAAAAAAGGGTGCTAGCCGAAGTATTGTTGTTCAAACCTGATGTATTGCGTAATTTCAGGTCTCATTGCTCCAACGAGAGCTAACAAAAATATTTATTTTATATTCTCTCCCCGAGCGCATAACAAAAACAAAATCAGAAAAAGGATACAAAAGCCATAAAGTTAAGCCGAAATATTTTACAGCGCCGACTTAAGATCTGCACGTTTTTTAAAAAACAAACAAACAAAATTTGTGTAAAATATCAACACACTTGCCAACTTAACGCAGCTTATTTACCAACAAAAAGTTTTTTCCCCGGTTGAAATAACAGAGAGCAGCGTTTAATCAAAAAGTTTGTTAGCGCATGAAAAGTGCCTCAAACGAAATGCCTATGATTGTTGAAATCTGTACCCGTACATGTAGGCAGCTTATTTACACTTACATATGAACATAAATATATTGCAATGAAAGTGGAAAGTCGTACGAAAAAGGTACTAGTTAGAAACTGGTGTTAACTGACCAACAACAAATTGATCCGCGAGAGATCAAATTTTGCACTAAGCGAAGCTTCAAAGTAATGAAAGAGAGGAGAGTGTCTTTCGAAAAATGTTTTTGTGCCTAAAAATAACAACAACAAGAATAGAGTATCTAGTATTCGTAGTTGTCCAAATTTCACTCATAGCATCATGAGTGAGGTAAAATTTTGACATCCATATTCACCACGCTAAATGTCAGAATTTTACTCTGCTCAATTTTTTTTTTTTTTTTTAATCATTTCACTTTTATTTCACTTTGCCAGATTAATTACTAAACAAATTGGAGAACTAGTTCAGTTAAAACAGTTGGCTCAAAAATTCTTTAGTTCAACAAACTACCCACTCTTTTTATGAGATATACATACATATATGGATTTACACAATAACGTTTATATTTACGTAGCTATTGAGTAAGAGAGCAGCATCGTTTATATTTACTTAATTTGTTCATTTTCATTCTTTTGATCTCTTTTTGTTTTTGCACATGTATTTATTCATGGAAAAATCCACGGATTTCACGTGCAAACAATTTTACGATTTATGTTTATTAATAATATAGCTTAAAAAGGGTTTTTATACAATTTAATCGCACTGCCATACAGTCGCAAGTACTTAGCACTTGTTGGAAAAAGTGGCTCAGTGTTTGGTTTCGATGCTGAGATTATTTTCGATGGTATTGTTGATAAAATAAAATAAATAAGGAAAGTTCTTCAATACTTCAAACCGATTCCAGAATATTCAATTGTTCCAAAAAAGACCGCCTCTTACATAAATGTCACTAGTTTTGAAAGAGTTATTCACTTTAAAAGAAATCATCGATTCAAAAAAGTCACAGGTCTAGAAAAAAATCACAATTTGAAAGGTCATTAAAGCCATGAAATATCCTAAGTTGACAAATTTGGCTTCGTTCCAAAGATATTAGGGGATTCCGAAATGTGATTTTTTGTCAGATTTTTGTAGACAATTTACTTTTGTTGTACAGACGTCGCTTTTTTTGACACCAATGACTTTCTTCGGCTTTATAATGGCTTCTTGCTGCATATTCTGTAGCGAAATGATCTTTATTTTAAAATTGACGGAGTGATGAAGAAAAGTCACCAAATTAATTTAAACAAAAAAAATTCACATGATTCCAAATAAGTCGGCATATCGCTTGTTTTCTAGAAACAGTTGACTTTTTTGGAGCTAGTGACATTTTTTTTATAATTTCGTACATAGTAACTTTTTCAGCCCAGTTTTTTTTTAAACTGTTGACTTTTTGAACCCGTGACTTCTTTGACTTTTCAGTGACTTTTCAGGCCTCGAAATGATTGCCTGCTTTATTTGCAATTATTTTGCGATCTCTATATAAAGTTACAAAATTCTCACGGGAAAAGTCAAATGCTACAAAAAATCACGGTGATTATTTCACAACTAGTGACATATGGATACACTGTCGAGCACTGTGACTTTTGGGACAGCTTGCTTGTTTTTTTGTAAAACTGGTAACTTTTTGGAACAGTTACCTTTTTTATAACTGGCGATTTATTTAAAAAACAGTGACTTTTTTCGAAAAGGACGCCACTTAGCAGTTATTAGCTCACAAGGTGAGCATTTCGATAAATTTCTTAAAATTCTATTTTGGAATAGATATCTACCTTTGCACGTTCACATAAAGTAGTCAAAAGTCACTGTGGCAGCAGCGCACTGACAGCTGTCAACTGCCTAATGGTTTCTAACTTTCGACTTTGCCTCTACCGCCAAAGAACTATGTATTTTCAAATTTAACTTATTTGCGCTGCCGCCTTTTTCTCATGTTACAACGATTTTTCAAAAAAATACTTTCTTACTCAAAATTTTTACCAAGAAGAGCTTTATTTTTGTATTTCTTTTTTTTTTTTGTTTTTTTTTTTCACCTTTGAAAGTCACAAAGTAAATTCAGCTTAAAAGTTGGCTCTGCAGTTTTCGTGTGCAATTTTTCTGAGCTAAATCACCAGAAAATGGGCTCGTGGTTGGCAATCACTTACAATGTGAATGATGGCGCATGAAAGCTGGGTGAGGGTTGCCATAGCAATAAGTATCAAAAGAGCAACTTCAAACTTTTAACATAACTTGAAAATAACAAAAAAACCAACGCAAACTGCAGTAATCTTTTTTAAAATGTTCACTATAGATAGCAGACTTGAGAGCTTGAAAGCCAGCGAAATGAAAATGAGAGTTAAAATAAATGGAAGATGGAAATCGAAAGGGAAAGGGTGACAAAAGGGGAAATTGAGAAGCAGGGGAAAAAAAGAAAATAGTTTGTGCAAAAAGAAGCTAGCCAAACAGGGCGCAATAATTTTAGTACACAAAATGTTACTTTCAATCCGGGATCATACATTTTCGGGACCTGTGAAATAGGCATCACTCACCTCGCTTTGACATTGACAACATGCTCTTCAGCTTATCTAGCGGCAAAAGCTTTTACTTTTATTTCTACCTTCACTTCCATTTGCCCTTTAACGTTGCTTATTTTTGTTTGTTCAATCTTTTCCAAGGAACGAAGTAAACGCATTATTCATGTCGTTTAAGAAAAATTAAAATAAAAACTTGATTAATTGTAGTCGTATACTGTCCTGTTTGAGGTTTATAGCAGCTCTTACAAAGTTTTTTATTTTGTCTTCATCGCCGCGTACCGAAATACTGAAAGAATAAAATGGCGTTCTACAACAAATTAATAAAATTCAACCAACCTTTTTTTAGATATTTTTCAACACAGTGGAGTCTCTACTTCACCCACTGGCGAGAAATAGTCGCTGACACGGAGCAGTGACTACTGTTGTGACTTTAAAGTCTATTAATTTCATTGATTAATTATGATAATCGAAAAATTTTTTAGGATTAAATTTTGTGTTCGATTAATGAGGATTTATTTCGTTTTTAAATTTAATCCTAGGATTAATCAAATTAATCAAAATTTCAATTTGATTAAAATGTTTTATTGATTACGATTAACGAGAATTAATAACAAATTCTAAATATTTCAATATTAATAAAAATAAAATTTTTTTTACTATTTTGTGTTTTTTTATACATTTTATAATTTTGTTGAAATATTAAAAATTTGTTATAAATCCTTGTTAATGGCAATTAATCAAAAACTTTATAAATTGAAATTTTGATTAATTTGATTAATCCTGGGATTAAATTTTAAAACGAAATAAATTCTCATTAGTCGAACACAAAATTTAATCCTAACCGACTAATTATTCTAAAAATGTTCGATTATCATAATTAATCAATTTTTATAAAAATATCAAAAAATTAAATTCGGTTATCAATGACCAAGATTAATAATCATTATTTAACAGGTCTGGTTGAAACTTCCACGCAATGTCTTCTCATTTCTCAAATAATGTGTTTGTTTCACAAGTCAGCTAGTTGCGATGTGCAAAATGTCTTCAGGGGAAACTGTACTTTCCTTGCCTTCCTGCGCCTTTTTCAATTTTACGCTTACGCCCCGTGGCCACACTGCTGAGAGCTTGCCCTATTTTCGCCAGTTTGGTGACCGCTGGCTATTATGAAAACTGTGAAAGGGCGGCACGTTGTGAGCGCAAAACAATAAAAAAAGCGAAACTCATGCAAGCACTGTAAATGCCATGATGTAATAAATTATACAAGTTTAGCGCAGCGAGCATGAGTACATACAGTGGCCCACAGTGGAAATGAAACATTTGATTTTTTTAAATATAAAATAATATATTATATACAACTTCTTGGCATTTGAAAGAAATCTCAATCTTAGAATCAATTTTTTTAAGGTTATGTAAAAGTTTTAAAAATACCTGGAAATTTTAAAAAATTTGATTCTGAAATTTTAAATAATTTCTTAGTATGCAATTTCGTAGCTTATTTAAAGCCAGACCTGTTAAGTAATGATTAATAATCATAATGATTACCGGTTTGATTGATTACTTTTTGGAAAAGCATAGTAATGATTGATTAACCATTGTTTACGTGTCTTTATGTCCCACAAAACCAGAAAAAAAGGCGAGCGTCTCAAGTGCGAAATGCCTTGTAAGAAGTCTTCACACATTTTGTTTTTTTATATGCGCATATATTTTTTTACAATACTGAAAAAATTAAAAAACTATTAACAATAATCAAAAATAATCAAGAGTACTCAAAAGTAATCAATAATAATCAATGATAATAAAAAAAAATTTTAAAGTAATGAAGTAATCAAAAAACCATCAAAAAAATTTAAAAGTAATCAAGTAATCAAAAACCAATCAAAAAATTGTATTCTGATTACTTATGATTAGTTTTGTTTTTTTTTTATTATTTTCTAATTCTAATCTATTAGTAATTTAAAATTTCTGAAAACAATTAAAATAATCATTAATGATTGAAAAAGCTATTTAATCAATTTATTACTCAATTCTTATGGGAATTTACCAGGTCTGTATAAATCTAGTCTCAAGAATTTTTTGAATTTCGTTTCGTTGGCGAATAATTTACTTTGGCTTGGCTATCACGAAAATCATTTCTTTGCTCTGGCAACACTGCGAAATCAAAATTCGCTCTCCACTTGGTCGTTTCTTTGCAGTGGTCGTGTCACTCTTACTCTTGTCACAAATACTAATAAGGTCCGTTGAAGGATTGACAAAGTCTGCAAAAGTCAGCTCGGTCAACTAGACCTTTTAAGCATCATTACCCAGTGAACGAGACAGAATTTTTTGTGTTGTAATGGAAGTATGGAAATTAGTCCCAATGCAATTAGCGTCAGCATGCTTTATGTGCCTTAAAAATAGTGTATATCACAAATGGCTAAACTTGTGCCAGTAGCCTGAATTCTCACTCACTACTGAGGGAGTACCGCTCAAATAACAAATCGAATCATAAATGTAATTTCTTTTGCGAGTATGATGCATTCTATTCCATCAACATCGATTTGTATGCCAACTTTGATGATTTCTTCTCTTCTATGTGACCGCTTCCTTTTCATTTATTAAGCGCTCTTACTAAATCTACCAAACCTCCTACGAAATACCTTGTAATCATTCCTTTGTGAACTGAATTTTATTGTAGTAATTCACAATATCACATCTGCTATGTTGGCTTCAAGCAATGAACATTTCACTTTCAAATTTACCAAAGCCAAAGTGCACTTTATTGCGGTAATTTTTCAAACTCAAAATCAACCCAAGTAAATAATTTGCCTTTTTAGCGACGCATTTTCGCTGATTGCCAGCCAAGTTTATTGCCATTTTATTATGCGAAAAAGGCGGATAATTGTGCGTTTGTGTGTGTGTGTGAGAGTCTTAACCAAAAATATTCCTTTGTTTGTTACTTTCAGTTTCTTTATACATATTTGTGAAACTGTCGTAAAATGGTGGCAATAAGCCATTTGTCTCATGTTGCTTAACTGCTCATGTGTTAGTGTGATTTGTAGACTGTCTCAGAAAAAAACAAAAAAAAATAGTTTTAAAGATTTGTTCAGAAGATGAATATCACAGGAATCACTCTTAGTGGACTCAGATGTCGTCATTTTGTTGAATCGACAAAATATTTAAGCCTTTCGGATTGGTGTTGAGTAAGATTTAAGAGCAAGCACGTTTTGGCACTTGAAAAAATACTCAAGAAATAATAAATTGTTTCTTAAACGGTCTAATGCAGACACATATTTACTTAGTACTTATGTGCGAGTATGTTACAATGCGTCCCCTTTTATGGTATTATCGTGAAGAAAATGAGATTTGAAATTTGTTTAAGTACTGTGGTTGCACAGTGTGTCAAGGTAGATTTATTACTATACCCATATGTATGCATACATATTTTTTATGGTTACTTTTTTTAAAGATACTTACATACATCTATATATATGTATGTTATCTACTCAACTCTACAACAGTAGATATGTGTGAGTATCTCAATATGATGAATGAGCTAGAAGCGTGCAGCTTTACCAATGCCAATCGTAGCATATATCCTTTTTTGTGAGTATCTACAAATAATAAGAATGTAACAGGTCGATGAACGCTCTTTCACGAACAAAAATGGATTAAAAAAGTGGCATCGTTCGCGAAAACAATCCCGAAATGTTCCTGAAGTAATCCGGAATGCATCCCAAAAAGGTCTTTATGTGTCCACTCCACTCTTCTACGAACGGCACGAAGAGTGCTTCCAAATTGATTCGCGAATAATTCCACACAAACCTAACATTCATTTTCGAAAATGCATGACAAGAAGAACGTTCCTACTTGTATTCATTCTTTCGTGAACGATGTCGATTTTTTAATTGCAAAATATTTTTTTATTGTTTACATTCGCGAATACGAACGAACGTGTGTGAATATTTTCGTACCCTGTTTAAAACTAATGAATTATCCCTACAGGCATGTTCTTATATTCAATTTTGTGCCAAAGTGACAGATCACATAAAATTTGTTTGCGGTTATGTGTGTCTAAGCTTTTCTGATTACTTTTGTCGCAAATTTACAAGTAAAAGTATTTTTTATCTGCTGCTGGCAATTCGTATATATGGTAATAAGCCCTTTCCATTATTATGTCAGTATTAGAGTGGGACAAAAAAATTAATATTTTGTGGAAATGTATATTGACGGCTATTCTGATGGCGGAGACCATTTTAGCGAATTTAGATATGATAAAACATGTTTGTAGCAGCTTAGCCATTTTTTGTATTTGAGAGTAAGATAGGGCAAGGTTTCGCAGAATGAATGGCTATTGAGGTTCCTTAAAAATTTAAAATAATAATAAAAGAAAATATTGAAGTAATAAATTTGGGGACAAATTTTTAACGCCTTCAGTTGATTACTCAGGAATGGCTGTCATGACGAAATTTATATTTTTTAGGGATTTTAATTTACTCTCAAAATATGTATGTACATATGTATGTACATATGTTAGGTATGGCACTATTCGAATAAATACAATTTTTACTCGACGGGTACAAAAAATACGAATAGTATTTAATTGAATTATTTATTCGAATAGTACTAAACGAATAAATAATTCGAATAAATACTATTCGAATGTTTTGCAAATTGTTCGAAACGATGGTTATATGCCCGAGAAAAAAAAATAAAAGTTCACTTGAAACAAATTTTTTGCCCTGCCTAATACGTATGTATGTATGTAGTATATGTATATTTATTGTTTCGAATGTATTCTTGCAATTTTAAACATTTTTCCATTGTCTTTGTTGTTATCTTATCCTTATAACTTGTTCCCTTTTTTGTTATTGTTATTGTTGTATTTGATTTTTTTTTACTTTTACTTTGTTTTTCCTTGCTGCAGTTGCATTGGGTATTATCATTGAAAATGAGGTGTTTCGCATACAAACAACTCAAGGACATGGTCACCAGTGCTGATAAAAGTAACTTTTGCAAAGTTTTATTTTCACTTTTTTTTTTTTTGTTTGTTTGTTTGGCTTACGTTTAGTATTATTTGATGGGGTAACGGTTCATTTATTTACTTACTATTTCTAACTTTTTTTTTTTAATTTTTTTTTTTTGTGTTACTTCTCCCTTATATTCAATTGTGCACAGAAGCGAAACTCAATTTTTTCTTTAAAGCCACAACTGGGTATATGCATATTTAATGTGCGGTCTCACATGAAGTTAGTTTGTTTTATGTTGTTGTTTTTACTATGAATATTGGAGTGTACACACTTGCACTCACATCCTTCTTGGCTAATATTGAAACATCAAGCTGGGTGAGGAAAAGTACTAGTTTGCAACTAGTACTCTCGAACCAACCTCAAAATAGACTTAAAAAAGCGCAAATCAAAAATTTAAGTTTTTGAGCGAAAAAAAAATCCAAAAAAAAAAGAAAAGCCAAAAGTAATAAAATAAAAATTGAAAATTAAAATATTACAAAAAAAAATTAAGAAATACCAAAAAATATTAAAAAAAAATCAAGAGAAGACAAAAATTATAAAAAAAGAAACATGTAAATCAATTTATTACAAAAAAAAAATTTAAAAGAAAGTAAAAATAATCAAAAAAATTGACATAAATAAAATCAAGAGGGGCTAAATATATTAAAAAAAATTAGAAAAAACCAAAAACAACCGTAAAAAAATTTAAAAAAAATCAAGGAAATCCAAAAATTTTAAAAAAAAATTTTATCTAAAGAAAAAAAATAAAAAATCACAGAATCTTAAAAAAAATTAAAACGTAAAAAAAAACTAAAGAAAAACCCAAAATTATCAAAAAAAAAACTAAATAAAAAATAAATCAAGAAAAACCAAAACTTGTCAAATAAAAAAATCATTTCATGTTTTCAGCAATCTTTATGGGTCCAAAAAAAAATCTTGATATCAGTTAAAACAGCAATTCGCAGGAGTACCTGTCTAAAAATTGCATCAAAAAAATCTGCGACTGAATTACTTTTACAAACAAGTTCTACTTCCAACTGAGTAGATAATTGAGGAGCCCTCCGCGGCGGATAATGCAGCAACTTGAACACTAACAACATCTCACGAGCTTTGAACTAGTTTACGACTAGCTCTTTTGACCGCATGACTCCATGCTCCATCTCCCATGTTATTTATTATTGTTGATTTTTAGTTAGTTTTTCATACCACAGCAATTGTTTTGTTTTCATGTTTCGCCTCATGAACAGCTGCTGCTCTCGTGTTGCCCTCTGGGCATAGGATGCATGATGAATGATGCGGGTGAAGCTGTGGCTTGCTGGCTGCCAGCTATATACACAAGCATAATATTGCAAAAAAAATATATATATATTTTTTTACAAATATGTACATACATATGTATGTGGGTGTGACTTAATTATAACTATGTATGCTTTTGTTTGGCTTTACTTATACATATCTACCTACATACATAATAAACACAAGTCAACTCACTTGTTTTGTTTAAATTATTTTCAAACATTAAAAACTATACAAAAACTTAAATGGAAAACAAATTATACGGTTTTCTAAATAACAAAACAAATGATATTTGAATGGAAATTGTTAAAGAAAATTAAAAGCAAGCTACCATTGAAATGTAGAAATGAAGACGTGCCGTGTTAGTGGCGCCACTTTGGCTTCTCAAGTATGTATGGATGTTTGGCACTGGTACGATGAAGAATTTCACTCTGCATGGAAGTGAAATATGCTACCAGCGCTAATGGAGAGGTTTTGAGAAATTCAACGGTTGAGTGAATTCAATGATGAGTAAAGTCCTCTAACGAAGTACAAATAGCTCGTTCCATAAGTCATATCGGTCCTGATCTACAGCTTAGAATCATGCTCAATGGCAAAAGAAGGTGGGAAAGGGAGTATTCGAGAGAGTAGTTCTATGATAGATTAGTCATCCTTAGGAGTATTCGAGAGAGAAGTTCTTTGGTAGATTAATCGTGCTTCGTGTGATACTAAAACCGCATATCGGAAGACATTTATGTAGGTCATTTGAAATTATAACTGGGTTTCAGCTATCTTAATACTTTCTGCTAGAGAGCTTCCTATAAGTACTCCCATAAGCATAACCTACTTGCTTAGCGACTCAATTAATTTAATTTGAACAAAATTACTTTTACGACAAAGATAAGAATACACAAATAAAATATTGGCGTTAAAGTGGAAAACATTTTACTGCTGACAAGCGCTTGACAGCCAAATGCAATATAAATACCATACTTATTGAACATACTGTAATAGTATATTTTACCATGTCGATATTTGTAGGTGCGGCTTGGCCTATACAGTCATTTCATTTATTCACACATTTTTCTTATTTGTTATGGTTTATTCCCTAGACAAAGGTACGCCTACTTACTATTGTTGCTTTTTCATTATCCAAACCGAGACAAAGTAAATAGTTATGATTGCGGTCCTTAACCTTACTGCCTGTTTGTCAAGTGCAATAACAATAAACATCCTTCCTTAGCATACCACGCAATGCCTTTTTTCGATATTTGTTGATACATTTTTGGAAAATTTCCTTAGGCTATTAAAGCAATTTTGTGTGGATATTTATTTTTAATCGTGTCGCAAATAATTCATTCATAAAAAGAGAAATTAGTTTTTGTCATTCATAAGGTATGTTTTAATTATTTTTGTTTTGTAAGCGGGAGTATTCTTGAGTTCTTAGAAATTTCTTAAAATTTGCTGGCAAATAACGAAGCAAAGCATGTAAATAGCAGAAATCCCTGAGAAAAAGCTATTTTAAATACTAAGTTAGAAGTTTAGTAATGATATGGTGAAAGTTGCATTCAATTCCTTCAAACAGTTTTTGAGTGATGCGCGCTCAAACATACAGACAAAAATCCCAAGAACTGTTGTTTTGGATTCTATTAGCCTGATATTAATAATTTTAGTTTATAAAGAGATCGCCACACTATCTCTTCTGAACCGATTTGAATGCAATTTGGTATTTAGTATGTAGTAGAGAGTGTACTACATTCTAAGATATTCTACCTAGGTGTTGCCACTCAGTTTGCTTTTACGGTGCTTCCACTTATCTGTTTTGCTTATATTGAAGTGAGATATATGTAAATATTTGTTGCAAACGAAATATATTTTATATTGTATATCGCAAAAAATATTTTGTTGTAGGGTTGCCACCCTTCATATTATTATCTATTATCTCAAAAACTAAATGACACGTTTGAATTGATTTCTTACATAAGCAAAATAATAAACTAAAAGCTCTCTATCTTCAGCGTTGGTACCAGGAGGATTTAAGAGGGTTGCCACCTGTTTGACTTTTTTTTATATCAGTGAGATATGGCTAAATGGGCATCAAACGAAAGGTATTAAAGTTCATTTTTTAGCAGAAATATTTATAGGTACGGTTACCGCCAGTTTTTCCAGTGAACGTCGGTCTTTTATTTTATTATTCGTATTATCTCAAGTGTAGCAATTCCATTGAAATACACAATAACTCCCTAAATGTAGAAAAAGTAACGATTAATATTTTCGTTTCGGTAAAAAGAACGTTGTTAACAAGTTGGAATCATCTTGGCAATTATACAAATGCCAATTTTTTTATTAAAACTCGTTTTATCTAAAATTTGCCTATATTTCGTGGGGCTGCGTAATTTTTGTGAGACCATGGCGTATGAGTAACATTTAGTACCTAAGCTAGCAGAGTTGATACCCAATAAGCACAAAAATATATATTCTACCAAAGTTTGATAAATCCGAAGTTGTAAAGTTTAATTTCAATATTCCTTACTGTTTTAGATTCAATTTTATCACTAACATAATTCTCAAGTTAGACGGTATTTGAGATGCAGTTGAGAAATTTTCAACAAATATTACATAATTTGAGAATCTGCAAAATTTAATTTGGCAACGCCATAATGTTGAGAGCTTAACGTTTGAACTGGAAAGAGCATTTGAGTTGTTTGCCTATCTTAAAATAACATAATTATATAAAGCAATATAAAATAAACGACTACTTCAATAATTTTTCGAAATTCGGATTAGTTTTTGAAAGTCATTTTTTAAATTATTGTTGTGGGGCTATAATTAAAAATCGAATAACAAATGTATTAAAAATTTCATTGTTGTGCCAATTTCACTTTTTTTACATTAGGACCGTCGATTTAAATATAAAAAATAAAAGCAAAAAAAAAAATAATGCTGTTGATAAATTTTATTTAAAACCTCTTATTCAAAAATTTGTTTATATCTTAATTTTTTTTATTTAAAAATACCAAAAATATTAAGATTTACTGAAGCTAAGCCGCGTTAAAAAAACGCTAAAAATAAATTTTCAAACTTTTTTATGCTTACCTTTTGCACGCCAGCTAATTCATCATCTCAGATGCTTTTTATTAAAAAATATTTTTTCGTACTCCTTTTATACATAAAAAAGGATATTTTTAGGGTTTCTTTAACGCGGTTTAGTTCCAGTATCTAAATCTTAATATTTTTTCGAAATATTGTGTAAGAGTCCTTAGAAAAGAGTGGATTTTGAAATTCGGGTGGAAACAGTGCAACTTTTTTTGGCGAGGCACCTTAATATACATTGATATATCGCTCAAATATATGTAAAATTTTAAAAAAGTAAAAAAATAAGTACATAATATGAAAAATTTATAAAAAAAAATAGAAATATTAAATTACATTTATTAAAGCCATTAAGCATTTTTTATTCATCATTTGGATGCCGGATAAAAATTGTATGCTCACCTAAAAAATTTTTAAATTTTAAAACTTTAGAAGATGAATGTGGCGCTGTCTGCAGATGGAAAAGAAATTAATACTTCCCGGCACCTGCGGCAAGTATTTTATTCTTAAAACCAAGCAACAACAATTCACAGACATGCTAATTTGACACTTATTTAACACAGCAAATATAAATTTTTAGCATATACATACATACATACTATATACTAAACCTTTACATACTCAAATAATATGCTCAAGTTTCAGACATACACGTGTTGCTCATTAAGCTGTACACAAAGGTATAATTTATCGGTCTAACTCACGTTGCTTTTAATTAATTTCACGCCTTTTTCACAATAAAACCAAAAATATTTTTAACTTTTAATCACCAGGCTTGCATGTCTAATTAAATGTTCTACACGTTTTTGAACTTTTTTGCTTTGACACTCAAACACGTTCTTTCTTGAACTCACTCAGTTCACTTCACTACAAATTACGAAAAGTATCACATTTCGTTAGTTCGTAAATTTTTAACGTTTTTTCGTTTACGAGTTGTCAAACGCAATTTAAGTGTATTTCCGTTGTTGGACGTGCAACAAAACCATCGCATACACAGTACAATATGAAACTGAATTAAATCGTCGTTGAATGTTTTGATAGTAGATGATTCCTTTCGTATTTTGGGACAAACCCCAGCTTCCATGGTCTTATATTCCACACAATTTAATAGCTCTACAAATTTCTCTTACTTACTCAGTGACAGTTCTCGGCCAAAGAGCAATCACATACAACTCTCCAACATTCTCTGTGTCGCTCATTCGCTCTTGCACTCCAAATTTTGTGTTTTTTATATCAAGTTGTCTCCCCTTGCTTACTTATTTTCTTTGTTACCCGCCCATGCTCTTACACTTTTCATTCTACACGTCCGCCCCATTGTTTAACTCGCACATATCCACAACTACATACATATAAATATCGTGCCCCATGGTGGGCGTGCGGCAACAAACACTTGTTAGACAGCGATATGTGGGAAGTGTATTTGTTTTCTTACCTTTTTTGCTCTCGTCCTATTTTCGTTTTTGCTTCACTCTTACCGTTCACCATTCACCGCTCAGCTGTTACTTTTTTCTTTGTGGTTGAATTAATACACGTGCACCTGTGTCAACAGGATATTCGTTACGTGCAAATGCCTTTCCTTAAATAAATAAATATGTAGCAAAGTGTAGCATACTTTTAGGATGCACGGAAGCATAATAGTGTTGACCGTTCATTTCTTTCAATGATATGACAGCTTACAAATCGTCGCCCGGATAAATGATTGTCGTATGTTACATTTGACGACTTTTGGGAAATGAGACTTGAAGTTTGGAGTTCAATTTCTCAAAAACGCTTCATTGGATTTAGTCCAAAGTTTGGCAGAATGTTACTGGCCCACAAAATTCCTTAATTAAGTAATGTTAAATGTGTTTTGTTAATTATTTTAGAATTTATAAAGGATTTTCTTCCGTAATGTTTTGTCGTATGTTACATTTGACAACACCTTTGCAGGCATGTCATATAACATACGACAAAATGGACTGTCAACTCGAACAAAATTAATTTTTTTTAGATTTTGTTTTTTATTTCTTATAAAAACAGTAAACATAAAATGTAACTTAAGCAAAAATAAAATTAATATAACAGTTCAGCTTTTAAATAAAAATAAAATGTAACACAAACAAAGAAAATTAAATAAATAAAAAGGTATGTATAACAATTCAGTCTTTAAAAAAATTACTTATAATTAATAATAATACGCAAAGCGGCTAGGTACGTTTTTTTTTTAATCTTTGAGTAAAGCTCTATAAAAAGCTTTATCTTCTTCGTTTTCCAAGAATGGAATGGCACTTATTAAGTCTTTCTTTTTATTTTCGTCTATTGCTTTTTTCGGCATAGGGCGAAGAGATTGTTCCCAAATATTTGTCAGTTTACCAAATCTAGATTTTTTTTGAATATTTGTATAACAGTAATTTACATTCTCAAAAGAAATTTTCGTCCCAACTTTAAACAAATTATCTTTGGAATATAGTATTGATTTGCATTTAAAGAATTGTACATCTTTAAAGTTCATATTATCCGATTTTATAGAATAGCTTTTAAATTCGCTGTCAGCCATTTCCAACAAACAAAGTTTGGTCTTTGGACAGTTCATATTCTTAAGCAGTCTTATTAATGTAAGTAGACTAGGAATTTCAACGTTTCGTAAGTATTTTTCAATGACGCTGTGAACACAATCAACCACTTGTAAGCAAGAATGTCCTGGCTCACTGAATTTTTGCTTAATTTCTTTAATATGTGGATGATCGTGTAAAAATTGTAACAAAGCAGTTGCAGTTATACGATTCCTGTTTTGTGGAACGCAAGAGTCACTCCATAATATAATGGTATCAATGTTTGGATGGTCTTCCGAAATTTTACTCAATATTTTAATTAAGGCACTAGCAATATCGTTTCCGCTTCGTCCGCTCAGAGTTTCGTTCCATAAGGCGCAATATGTTTTTTTGTCGTGTCCAGTCAGTATAAGCGTTCCAGTGAGGTTGAAAACAGACAACTTTCGTTTGTAATAAAAGCTGGAAGCATATAACTTTGGGAGTGAAAATACATTTTCCAGGTCATATACTAAAATTGCTGTATTTGGGTCAATGATTTGGAAATCGGCATCGCGTTCAGCTGTTGTAAACCGCTTTTCGTTTAAATGTTTCTGATGGAGCTGTAGAGAAGCTTCCGTTTGTTTATCAACATTACTTGTTGTAAAGATATGACATCTGTCGCAAACATCCTTACGTGGTGTATAAAACCCTAAGTTGAACTTTGTGTTAAAAACCTTTCTGTAAATATCTAAACTGACTGGGTTATTGTTCGAAACTTTGTAAAGATTATACATTTTTTGGATACTTAATGTCGACTCCAAATATTTTCTCGAGGTCGACGACCTACAATAGTGTGAATCCACTGTTGGAAAACTTGAAATATGGGTTTTCACTTCCTCAATTCGAGCTTCGTCGGTGGATTTTCTTCCACAATTGCGTGGCTTCGACAAATATTCTTTCGTTTCCTCCGCAAAATGCTTACGAAAATAGTAATATATTACACGTTCGGAAATCGATATGGTATTCAAAAAAAAGCGTTTGCAAACTTGTACAGTTTTATTGCGTATTTTTAAGTAGAAATGAAAACTTTTCTTTTTTTTTGGATCGTCCTGCTTTTTACTCCCATTCCGTCTACGCTTCACTTCTGCCTGTTTCACGAAATTTGCGTAAAATGTCTGCTTCTCGGTGGAACTTAGGCTCCAGAAATTGTCCAGTATTGCCTCCCTTTCCCGTGTAGGTATATTTTTTGCACACGTATAAAAGCAAGATTCGGAACATGCTGGACCAAGGGTTTTTCCGGGTATGTTGTTGCCCTTTTTGTTCACATAGGGCAGGCCTCGATTACGCAGATGTTTTCTTTGATTTTGTTTCCACAATCGGGGATTTCGCGAACGTTTTCTGGTTTTCTGGTCTGGCGTATCGTTGAATGCTTAAAATAAAATATATACATAATATATATAATAATAATGTTGATTGATTAAATAAAATAAATAATTTCTATACATACAAGAACTGTTGTAATCGGAAGGCAAATTTCGCAGCTGGCTGGTATCAGCCTCTGGTGGAGATTCTATTGTAAGTGCAACAGATTCGTAATATTGCGCTATAGAAGACTTCTTAGAAATATCTGGAACATAGTTCGGATCTTTCTGATCATCGTCCGGTGAGAAGTCAACGTCGCTGTCGCTAAGTACTTCGTGCTCCATCCTGTTAAAATATAACAATAATTCTCTTAAAATATTAACAGCCAGTTTCACGAAGCAATTTAAGTGAAAAATTAATTTTTCCGCTGTCAGATTTCATATAAAATTTGAGTGAAAAAATAATTTTTTATTTAAATTTCTTTCGTGAAACCGACAGTAAATCATTTACAATCAATGTTTACATTATTGCACATTTTTTCATTTCTACTTACTCTTCAATTTCCGGCGGCAGAAGTGGTGCAGGTGATTCGGCTGTACTCGTCGGCATCCTAAGCGATACTAAATAGTGCGCGGTCATGCAATTTTGTATGACACATGCGACAAAATGTCACCAAAATTCTGTAAAACTTTGTCGTATGTGTTGTTCTGATTGGCGAATACGACAATATTTTACCGAGTGTTAAAAGCACGAAATTTGTATGAAAAATTGTCGTATGTGAAAAATGGTTGTCACATACGACAAAATTTTAGAAAATCGCTTGTAACCCTGCACATACGATAAAAAGTTACTGAATATCTCTGTAACTAAAAGAGATATCAAAAAACGGAAAACGCCATTCGAAAGATCTTGAAAAGTTTAGTATAACTGCATCATTAACTCCATTCGGCCCAATTTTCACATACGACAATCATTTATCCGGGCGACGAAATGTAAAAGGAAACTTATTGGAATTATTAGTAATGTCTTTGTGAGAATAAAAATAACGAGTAATAAAATAACACGAAAAATATAAGAGGAAATAAGATCTACTAGCTGCGCAGCTAAGCATGACGTATTCCAAGTGCGTTTGTTTGGTTGTTGTTATTGTAACGGGATCACCTGGGTTTTACCCTATGACTTACAAACAGGCAAATACATAGAATTGTGAAAATTTTACTTCAACTTTGACAGATATGCCAGCCATAACCCTACTTACAGCATACATTCATTTTAGCTGTCAAATCTTCTATGTGAATCAGCCTTTAAGCTCAGACTTTTACTTTGACCGATAATTTTAACACACGCTATAAGGTACTATACTAAGTAATAGGAGAAAGTACTGTTGCAGCAAGAACAAAGGAAACGAGATCGCTACCATTTCCTAAAGCCGAACCTGAACCTGATTTCAAAATTCTTGAATCCATGCTCACTACTACTTTCGGCCAGTTTATACGAGTTGAACGAAATTTTCTCAACGTCTAACACTGACGAATGGATTCCATTTTTCATGCTGCCACTTCAACCAAATTTCCAAAAATAACTAATTAAGCGCCACATTGAAAATTGATAGTTATATTAATTAATCAAAGTTTTTGCTGTAAAACATATTTTTACTATATTTCGTATTGATCCCTTGACATAAACATTAAACATTGAACAGAAATAGGCAGTATTCAGCTCAAATGAATTTGACAAGTTACAATCCACCATTTTATCTTCAGGTGGTAGCACTAGTTTGCATTACGAGTCAGCGAACCAATGGATTTTGCACAGAAAATTTAATTCCAAACGGAAAGCGATTATAATTCGATTTTTAATTGTAATTTTAACTAATAGTGATATATTAATTGTTTCAATACGTTTATCAAACAAAACAAGTGATATTTATATGAATGAAAGTGATGTAAAAGTGTACGAGATATTTTACGCAGTACTGTCGTGAAAAAAATCTCTTGCGCCATAAGACAAAAGGAGTGCAAGGCAAGCGGGCACAAAGTAAAAAGGCAGCAAGCTATTGAATTAGCACAGAAAATTAATTGGGTACCTAAACAAAGCTAAATTAAATGTAAGTTCTTCCCTTTCAATTGGTTTAACAAATGCAAAATTGTAAATTGAGATAGGAAAAGTTAGCAACTCGCTGCAAGTGGGTTTGCTGTAAAAGGGGCGGCTATCATTTAGAAATCCCTCCAAAGAATTTTGCAATAAAAGTGGTATCAAATGAAAGAGGGGCTTCTCCTGATTACAAATATATATATCCTAGGGTGCGGAAATGTATAGTTTTTGAGATATTTCATGTTAAAAGTTGAAAATTTGCCCAACTTCCACAGCAAATATCACCTTAATTTTCGCACTTTTTGTTAAATATGTACACACGTATGTTTGCATTATTTAAAATACCACCCACATTAACCATTTTTTGCAATAATTTTGCAATATTTTGTGCAAAAATTCACAAATAAATTAACACTCGCGCTTATATATGTATGTGATTTACATGTTTTGTTTGGCATTACACACTTGTGCTGCCACATCTACAAAAAAAAAAAGGTGCCTTACTATATTGACCCCATTCATTTACACATGCATAGAATAGTAATAGGGAATTAAAAACTACGCGGAAGGACATCACCGTGGCGGTAGCCACGGCTATGGCACACACCCGGAGTGGGCATGGCGTAGCCCAGGGTTATTTTTTGAAGCGCGGCCGAAGGCCGCCAATGCGGAAAGGTGTTCTGCACATAAAAAACATGGATCGGACCCTGGAACCTCTTATTGTGGGTACTTTATATTTTTTCAGCTCTGGCATCACTGTTTTGTTATGACACAAACAGTATCCTCACATACATAGAAAAAAATGTGCGAGAAAATGGAAGCGCGATTGTTATTTTATTTAATTGTGAGATTTTGCACAAAATATTGCAAAATTATTGCTAAAAATGATTAATGTGGGTGGTATTTTATCTAATACACACATACGCGTATACATATTTAAGAAAAAGTGCGAAAATTAAGGTGATATTTGCAGTGGAAGTTGGGCAAATTTTCAACCTTTAACATGAAATATCTCCAAAACTATACATTCCCGCACCCTAGGATATATATATTTGTGATCAGGAGAGGTCCCTCTACCATCCTGAAAAAACCGTTTTTTCCTATCATTTGGCACCCTCTCTAAAAGTTTGCCCATCTCAGAGCGTTGTAGTGCAAATTCGAACTTGGCCAACTCCTTTGTGGGAAAACTTGTACCAAGAAGGCGTAAACGAAAAATGAATTGCGTATAAATTGAAGGATTTTTTTAAGTGGGAAGAACAGGTTGTTGTGTAGAAAATAAAAAAATAAAAAGAATAAAATTGCTTCAATAAGCAATCACAACATAACTTGTGGAATCTATTGGGAATAATTTCTAATTGGAGTGTTGTTGGTACACTTCACATGTATTTGACCAAAACAAAACCGATGAAAACGTCAAACGGAGGCAAAGTGCAATTAGTAATGGCAAAATTAGATCGATGAATTTAGATATCGGCTCTGTTCTGTTAAAAACATTCGCAATTCTTGTACATTGTACATTGAATGCATTTTAATTTGTCCATATTTTTTACTTGAACGCCCATCTGGAGAAGAAGGTGACCCCAAAAAATTGCGGTTAGTGAGTCATTTTTGACGTATTCGCATTTTGTGTGCATTTTCAAACAATTAATTTCTATTTATCAACATCGTTAAAATCAAATAAAACATCGATTTTTCGAGTTATCGCCGCAGGTGTGTCAGTTCTAAGTCCATATTTAGTATTTTGCTTTATTCTTCATTGTAATTTTGGTATTCGCAATCATTTGTATTTTTCAGTGCTATGGAGGAGAAGCGTATTGCCGATTATTTCGTCGTAGCGGGAATGCCAGAAAACCCACAACTGTTACAGGAAAATATCTTCAGCGAATCTGGCCATTTACGAGCTGCCAACACCATAGAGCCTATCACAGATATTGGAGTATATTTCCCGTTGCTTGGTGAAGAAGTACCCGAGGGCTATAAAGTACTGGAGGCCACACCTACTGGACTACCAGCGAATCTCAATCATGGATCTATGCGGACGACAGAATGTTATATCTACTATAGACGTGGCAAAGATCGACCTCCTTTGGTGGATATAGGTAAGGGTAATACTTATTGCAGGAAAATTTGAAATAACATCAGCTTTTTTCGCAGGTGTATTGTACGATGGTCATGAACGCATAATGGCCGATGCAGAAATAGTCACCGAGACACCTGGTGGTCGCATAGCAAATGTGAATAATTCATCGTCGAAAATTTACCTTACATACCGACGGGCAAGACCTGATATGCCATGCAATGACCTCGTGGTCACCGAATTATGTATAATTATACAAAGTAAAGGAGAGAAACCACCACATGCATTTTGCCTTCTACACAAAACTCTCAATAAGGGCTATATGGGCAGTGATGTGTATTTATGCTATAAAAAATCTATGTACCGTCCAAAGTTAATTAGCTATCAACCGGAAATATTATTACGTTATCCAACAATCGATCATAATGACTTTCCACTCCAGCTATGCCCGAGTGTACCATTGTTTTGCCTACCGATGGGTGCATCTTTAGAGGCCTGGCCGAATGTTGGCGATGGGGAGAAACGTAAGGCGAATAGTCCAGTATTTAGTACGTTTGTGCTGACTGTGAATGATGGATCATATAAAGTATATGGATCGGCCTTAACATTTTACGAGGATTTTGAGTATGTTTAAACCAACTACAAGCACACAACCTGACCATTTGGTTGAAGTTAATATAATAATTGTTTTATTTAAAGGGAGAAAGACTTGAACGAAAAACAACGCGAACTATTGGGTTGCGATGAAGAATTTGCCAAGCAACATTCATTGCATGCGATCAAATCGATATGCCTCCTATCCCATTATCCGTTTGGTGATACTTTCGAAAAATGGCTGCGTTATCTGCATGTATGTGAATTAAATTCGGTAAAGTGAATCTTCTTAAGGCACTTGCTCTCCTACGTGCTAGGGTCTTAGGGTTCCGCATTCATATCACACAATGGGCTGTTAAAATGAGTATAATGCTTCGTTACGTCCCTTTAAATGAATGGATAATCCGACTAAGCACGGCGAGATTTCACAAGTGTCCTTAAAGAGTTTCACTTAAATTTAAATCAAATTCTGATATAAACATTATTCAACATAGTATATGTTTTACTTTTTAGAATAGTAATGTATTTGTTGTTTTTCACTTTTGTCTATATAGCGCCTTGCAGTAATGGGTGAAAATTTAACGATTTCTATCGAACGTTATGTAACTCAATTACTAGATGAAGTACCTTTTCCCGCGCCCAGCATACATTTACAAGTAAATTATGAAGCTTCCATTTAATCATTACATTTAACTTATCAGTTTTATGTTGTTATTTTTGACAATAGCTCTGCAGCGAGTCCAATGACCGCATACTACTGACGCAACCCGAAGATTCGCCTTTGCCGCGCAGCGGTGCTGGCTTTCATTTGCTTCTACAAAATTTAGGCACTGATAATTGCTTGCATGTTTTGTTGTTGGCATTAACAGAACAAAAAATACTGATACACTCGTTGCGGTATGTTATACATATTTATATATTATATTTATTTATTTATTATAACTGCACTAATTATTATATATGCTTTCCATTTTAGGCCCGCTACTTTAACTGCGGTGGGGGAAGCTATTGTTTCGTTATTGTTCCCCTTCAAGTGGCAATGCCCTTACATTCCGCTATGTCCTCTTGGTTTGGCCGAAGTCTTACATGCTCCATTGCCCTATTTAATTGGTGTAGATTCACGTTTCTTTGATTTATATGAACCTCCACAAGACGTTACTTGTATCGATTTGGATACAAATACGATTAGTGTAAGTGAATTAATAAGTTTATCACAAATATTTCTTATCCTTGCCTACATACATATTTCAATTTTGTATTGCAGTTGTGTGAATCGCAGAGACATTTAACGATAAAACTTTTGCCTAAACGCGCTGCACGCAATTTGCTTCAAACACTCAACGAATTGGAAGTTATAAAATCCACAAACAACGAATCAACAAATAGCCTTGACAGGGATATTAGAAAACGAAAGCGTGAAGTGCGTCATCTACTAACTTGTATATATGTATATTAAGTATTATCTTATCTTGTAGTTTAGTATATCAGCAAATAGACAATTTAAGCTTAGGGACAGTAATGTACATGTGTGGGTAGTTTCAATTAAAAGCGATATGTAATTGGATACTTTGCCCTCATTATTTTATGAATTGCTACCAGAGGAGAAAAATGAATGCTATATTTGAAAATTTTTGTTAAATTTGCTTAGTTGAAGCGCTTGTTACAACTTCATCTGTCATATTTCCTTTCTACTTACAGCAAGATCTCGAACAACGAATTCAAGAGGCCTTTTTAATCTTTATGGCATCAATTTTGCGAGGCTATCGTGAATATTTAACGCCCATATCGAAAGCGCCCTCTGTTGGGGCCACTGATCCAAGTGCCTTATTTCAATTGAAGGCATTCTTGAGATCGCGTGACAAGGCACACCATAAATTTTTTGAACTACTCATGAAAACACAAATGTTTATACGTTTTATTGAGGAGCGTTCCTTTGTATCAGATGGTGATCATGGACTTTCATTTTTCGACGAATGTGCCGAAAAGGTAGGGGCATTTGATGATACGCCATCCGACGTACGTCTAGTTGACTGGGAATCTGGAGCTAATAGCGAACGTACCAAATACATTTTTCCACCTGATAGTGTAGGACCGAAGCAAGGTTAGTATGGAATGGCATTAAAATTATTTTGGAATGAATTCACCCATTTGTTTTACTTACAATAGATAACTCAGGCGCTGTTTATAATTATGCGAAGTTCATTTTAAATCCAAGCCTTTTGAAAACAACGAAAAGAAGTGCATTGTCGCAATTTTTACAACAGCAACTGAATGGTTCGCTCGCACCTGGATCTCCTATTGCGCGCCGCACAAAGCATGAAGTCAAACTCTCTCAAAAGATGGCACGCCGTTGTCAAATGCATCCAGAAGCATGGTCAAAATATTTACTAGCGACTTGCTATTCCCTTTACTTTCTTATACTACCGTCCATGGTGAACGATACACGGCAAGCTGGTAAAGAGCATGACACCTTGCGTGCCGCTTATGATATGCTAGTGCGTGCATCAAAATTAAAAATTACATGCGATGAATTTTGTTACCGCATTATGATGCAATTGTGTGGCATACATAATTTGCCTGTACTAGCCGTTCGTCTGCACTATCTTATGAAGCGCTCTGGTGTGCAGCCGAATGCACTAACTTATGGTTTTTACAATCGCTGTGTACTTGAATCCGAATGGCCTAGCGATAGCACAACCGTCAGCCAATTGCGTTGGACTCGTATTAAAAATGTTGTTTTAGGTGCAGCACGCTTTAGACGCGCTGGTAAAAGGCGTTCTGCCAAGAAACCGCTCTCGGCGTCATGTGAAAATAATTTGGGTACTTTAGAAACAGTAGATGGCGCATCGCGGACCAGTTTAAATTCATCAACGTCTTCACATTTAGATCGTGGGGCTGGCGATGCACAACTCCATAGTGCACCTTTATTGGATTTCTCAGCATTCGATAAGCTGCGTAGCAAATTGGGTAGTATTGTGCTTCAATCGGCAATGGCAATGGGCAATCAAGATCCTGCGGGTGATGTTATCAGCTCGGCTGCAGGACTACTCATATCTGGTGAAAGTAAGTCGGGCAGCCCCAATGAAAAATCAAGTGATGAAAAAGACTCCATAGTCCCATCCCCGTCCTCACCACATACACTTAGTAGTCCACATAGCCCCAATTGTGATTTGACTGTTATGGGTGCCGGTGGTAAACTACAGCTGACAAAGACAGAGAGCTTTGGTGGTGATGCGCAACTCTTAAATAAATTACAACGTAAGCAATCATTGCCCGCTGATGTAACTGGACAACGTTATAAAATTATGAACATTGGTGATGAAGAAGAAGATGCCGTGGATGAGGAGGAAGGATTGGGAGAAGATGTAATCAGTTCACAAGAGGAGCTGGACTTTGTAACCGAAGGTGCAGATATGGATAAAGCGCATGAGCACGACGATCTCTTGCAGAGTCCAACTAAGTAAGTTTATGTAAAACCTAGAAAGAGGTTAATTGCTCTAGCTGACTCAATTCTGACACCCTCCACTGTTCAAATTTGCAATTAATATGGACTTTTTTTCAGAATTTCGCCACGTACACCAGTAACCCAAAATGATCCCCTAGGCGCTTTAAACGAAGAGCTGCAAAACCAAACTACACCCACAAACTCAGAACGAACCAAAGAGACATCAAATGAACAGAATGCCGGCACACCAAACAACACTATATATACAGATAAGCCAGTATTATTTAAAGGTCAACGCAGTGCAACTTTTGATGAATCCACACAATTGAGCAAAAGTATGCAAAGATCTGAGACAATACCTGGCTCTAGTGTTGCATCGAGCTTAGCAAATTTTGGATCGTCATTGAAATTCAATTTTGGGTAACTATTTACATGATTTCAATATCTAACAGAGATACATATATTTACAGGAAGATCATACTATATCGGCTGGCGATTCGAAAACTCTTGAAAACCTAGCAACTTCAGTATTACCATCAAAACTTTCTATCTCATAATTCAAGAAGTAAAAATAATAGCGTATTTTTTAATTGAACTCCGTGTCGGGAATGTATTATAACGATCTGCTGAGGTAGACGTTTACGGATCGGCGGCCGAGTAATGCCGATCTGCCTTATCGATTTGTGTTTAGCCTAGTCAATATAAACAAATAGATCTGCAATTTTCAAATACTATATATCAATGTCACAATACAAAAGCCAATACATTTTTTAAATTTCATTTAACGTTTTTCTTTTTAATTTAAAATGTATACAGTGTTTTTTGTAAAGTCGGTGCATGCAGTTGAGTTTTTTTTTAATTGCAGTCAACTTTATCGGGCTATGTAATTTACAATCACGTAATATACGCTACTTCCACGCGCTTAATTTTTTTTACAAAATAGTTAGGTATATACGAATACATATGTACATATATGTTGTAATTTTTTTTTTTTTTTTGTTATCTTAATTTTTTTATGCTATAAAATTTATTCCAGAACATTTTTATTTGCTATAATTTTCTTTATTTTTTATGCTCACATCCCTCAATTTTTTAATGAAACAAATTTGTACCATGTTTTCGTAGACGTTATTCACCTGCACGATTCTCATTTAAGAAAGACAGTTTCAAGCCCAACATTATTATAGAAAACACAGTATAATACAGTAGGAAAACTGTGGTAAAATCCGCGGCTATATTCACCTTTTTCGTGTACTCGGGGTTTCAGTCAACTATTTTTCAGCATTTTAGGGTGTTGTGTTGCAAATTGAATGAGGTGTATACATTATTTTAAGAAAGGAGAAATTGTTAAAAATACATTAAGATTTTTTTCATTTAAACAAAAGTTATGCGTACATATATTAGTTGGTTAAAAATTATAACGCTATACTTTTATGTCAAAATGTTGCACACATCTCACTATGTCGGTAGTTTCGTTAAATTCTGTGTCCAATTTTCACACATATTTACCTGAAATAAACTTTTCAAATTTTTCGAAACAATCAAAATATGGCTAAGGTAGTTCAAAAAACAATTAAACTATTATTTTCTAGATCTCTGATCGTTCTGATTTACGTTTTCAAAATCACATTTCCAATGGTGTTACAACATTTAAACCAAATAGTACCTTAGTCCATTTGCTCACAAAACCTGAATTTACTGTGGGTGCGTACCAAATTAATTATGTAAATATGTATATATTAATTTCAACTGAATTGTGATACTTTATTTTATTTTTACAATAAGTATGAAGTCCTTGTGCAATTTTTTATGTTCACTACCTTTAAGATAGTTTTAAGTTTCTTCACATATTTCGTTGGTGGCCACGAACGCCTAAAGCCAATCTTTTGCTGTTTTTAAAAATTTGAAGGCCGCACAATCAAATAAATTATTTCATATATGCCATAAAATATATGCGCTACATGCACTTACATATGTGATTACATTTTTAAAGTTTTTTTTGGTATGAAAATACAACTATGCGCCCTTGAGATCACGTACTACGAGGACTATCAACCCTGAAAAATTCACCAATATGACGTACTATTCACCACAGTTTTATTACTATATAACTATGATAGAAAATATATCCAGTATGAGGTAAGTGTCACACATTGTTGGAAAAGAGGGCACAATTTTTAAGTGCCTCGTGTGTGCGTCGACTTATGTTGTTTTTATTGTGACGCACACATTTAGCTTTTTTCTTATTTCTTAAAATATTATTCATTTGAATTCTTTAACAACTACACTTATATCGTATGTAGCTCTAAGTGTAGCTGACACAAAAACGACATTTTTGGTGTGCGATATGTTTGTAGCTTTGCGGTGATGGTTTTCTCTACTATTTGGTTTGTTTTAATCCCAATTACGATATTTAAAATCAGTATTTCACTTTTGATTGTCTCACTTACTGGTTAACCGAGAATTCGTTTTTCTTTACATGTTTTTATATACCCTGTATTTATATATGTGGACATCTCTGTGGAGAATCAATCTCGTGCTGAGTGTCGAATGATATGTTATAGTTTGTTGTTTATAATGTTTGCTATTTTTATTTCCATCTTCATTTTATTATTTATTTTATTTTATATTCCACTTTTGATTTGTTTTTGTTTAAATTATGTTACTCACCCTACACAATCCCGCACTGTATTCCTAACATCAAACCACATTTCTTGACCAATCAATTAGCACTTTTCGTCTAGTTTCAACACTTTTGCTTAAAACAAAGTTGTATTCCTCTTTTGCCTTTGTAACGTCATGGTAAATTTTAATTACATTTTTTTACCAAACACTTTCAGTCCCACTTTAACGGGTAAAAAATCCAATGAGATCATTCAAGGTAGTCTAAGCAGCATCAAATATGCAGCCAATTCATTAACACGTAAATTCGATGAAATCAAGGGTGTGTTGTCGGCACAAACGACACCCGTGAAAACTCCTGGCTGCATTGGGCATGGTGATGCAGGTGAAGAGGATATGATTACGCACGAGGATGGTACGCTCAAAATACGTCGCGTCTCTAGCGATTTAGATCCATGGGGACGTTTAAGTGAATCACGCAAATCCAGTTATAACAACTTAGTGCCGCTTGGAGAAAATACATCGGCGTTAAATTTGAGCGCATTTCCAGTGATGCCGGAAAATTTGTACACACCCATAGCTGATGTAAATAAAGTCATTTATTAAATTGATGAACAGTTTTTATATATTTCATCACTAATTTATTTTTCTGCCCTAACAGACTGTGGAACGTCCCGAATGTGATGTTCTGATACAAATAACTTCATGTTCTCAATGCCACAACTGTTCCGTGCTCTTATACGATGAGGAGATCATGTCCGGTTGGTCTGCAGAAGATTCCAATTTGAATTCCACCTGCCACGCATGCAACAAATTAACTGTGCCATTCCTTAGCGTACAAATAGTTGTTGATGACTCCTTAAAAGAACTCAAACAATCCGATAGCTTAACCATACCATATCTAAATCCATTGGTTTTGCGTAAAGAACTCGAAAATATACTAACACAAGATGGTGATATTGCGCTGGTGAAACCGTCCTTCGTCGAAGAACATCCGATCATTTATTGGAATCTTTTATGGATTATGGAACGTATTGAGAGTAAAACACATTTGCCCGAACTTTGTTTGCCAGTTGCGGTAAGTCTGAATGATTTGTAAAAAGCTGTGAGGATAGACGTGAGGCATAGGTGAAAGAAGAGGAATATTTTAGAGCAAAAAATATGAGGAACTATAAGGGATATTGAAAGGAATATCAATAGGTAGAGGAAGAAGTAGATGAAAGAAAAATAGGGGCAAGTGAAAAGAAAGTGATAGAAGTGATAATAATAATATTCATTTAATATTTATTTATTATTCGTGCAGGACAACGTATGCTGTGCCTACTAGTCATTCTATATTTAATAAATCACTTTCCATTGTCTATTCTTAGGCCGATGAAGATCCACTTAGTAAAGTAAAGACTGTGAGAATTCAATGTCTATGGGATAATTTACGTTTACACAGCGAAGCTGGTCCACCCATGTATATATTATATAAACAGAACCAGCCAGCTAGTCCACTGCTGAAAGCGCTGCTCACCGATCAGGCACACTTGAACAAAAAGTAAGTAGACCCTTACATTAATAAATATGTTTCTTTATGCCATTCTACCTTTCACTCTCTTTACGCACAGTGTTATTCAACAAATCATTTCGGCAATACGTTGCAGTGACCTGTTAACGCCAGTCAAACGTTTAGCCAACGAACGGCATAAGTTAAAAAATAATGGTGTCGATCGTACACACTCCATCTATCGTGATATACTATTTCTAGCGCTTACAGCAATTGGTCGTTCAAATGTCGATTTGGCTACATTCCATCGTGAATATGCTGCGATATTCGAAAAAATAACCGAAAAAGAATGTAATATGTATTATCGTAATCAGGATTTTCCGCCATCAGCGGCAACAATCTTCTGTCGAGCTTATTTTAAACCGTTGCTGTTACCTTGACGTGAAATTAATTATTTAAGTCATGACTTTCATAATAATAACAATAAGTTGAAAACGAATACCAACATCATAAATGGTGTTGTGGATGAATCGGAGAATATTGCGAATGATACATATAATTCATAATCATATTAGGTTTTTTTTTTTTTCTCTTTTATAAGTTACGACCAGTGTTCGAGGGGAAGTGTGTGAGCGTAATACGAAAATGTAAATTAAATGAGAGTAACATATTATTGATATAATAATATTAACGCAATAGATATCAAGAGGATGTGTGTATGTAGTAGTAGTTTTCATCTCGTTTGGAAGTTTTCGGTTTCACTTTTCTGTGACAAGATTCGAAAATAGATTAACTCAAGTTATATATTGTTCTACTTTCGGCATTCTTTCGTACTTGAAAGTAGAGCCCCATTTCGAAATTTTGTTACAAAAGCTGCCTCTCAGCATTCATATTAAAATTTAGCTTAAAAATATTTCATACAAACTACAGCATGCACGCACAGTTAGATTATAGAGTATTTTATTTTAATTAAAAGTAGTTGAAAACATTTTTATTTAAAAAAATAATGTGTGTAAAAAATGTCTAACGTTTAGTTTACTCATCGCCAGTTTTTCAAGTTGATTTTATAATTTTATTAGATTTTATAACGTCGATACCATAAAAGACAATAACAATTCGTTATTTTCCTGGGTGACTAGCCTATATCGAATTCAATCATGAAATATGTCGTAACCTTGACTAGAAGGCTAGCACATTTCATCCACGCAAGATTCTGGAAGTGCTGGTTATCAAAACAAGTATGATAAATGTATTAGATTCACGAGTGTTGTTTTGGGAGCGATAATATAAACATGCAAATGTACTTAAGCATAATATTGTTCATATCAAATGTAGAACTCATCAAGGTAAAGAAACTATACTAGTTTAAATAACAGCCGTGTCAGGTGTTTGAGTTTTCACTAGTTATTCCTTTAAATATGCATATCAAAACTCAAATCAATTGGGGAGCATTTTCGGACAAAATCAAGTTCATTCCAGAAATAGATCACGAATTTTATTTAATTTTTTATTTTGTAACCATTTTGTGGTTATTGTCGAAATGCTTTTAGATGATTTAATGACTTAACAACTATTTTCAGAATTTTTTCGTAATCTGTTTGAAATGTATAATGCTTTTTTGCACTTTTTTCGAAAGCTTATCGTGATTATTTTCGAGATGAATTTAGAAACCATTTCAAGTAGAGCTTACAAAACAATTTTGTTATTATTTACTTAGCACTTCCGAAAAATTTTGAGAGCAGTTTCTCATAATTTCCAAACTTTTACAGAATCACTGAATCACAGAATAGGTACTGAGCTATTAGTAATGATTTGGCATTTCAGTACCATATCATAATAAGTTTTTGGTGAAGGTATATCGGTTTATTTTTAAGTCATTAAGTAGGAAATTATTTTCGAACTTTTACTCGTTATTGTTTTGGGATGTTTTTAAAATTAGGGGGTCTATTTACTGCCTGGAAAATGCTGGTATGAGTTCGATAAGGAAGCTAAATTTAAGAAATAGAGCACTTCGATTTCAGTATGCCCTTGTTCTAATTTTCCGAGCTATGAAATTTGGAATATTCCATCCGAAAACAGTGAAACGTTTAACCTTGGGTGAAACAACTTTCCTTGCGGAATAATCACGAAATGTTGGTAAAATTGTTGCTGAAAAACTGGCATTTTTTAATGATATATTCAAAGCGATCATTGTGTTCTTTAAAAGCGACAATATTAGAATACCTAAATGAAATTTTAAACATTTTATCGCTCTTCATTTAATGTTTTTATGTACTTATTTATTTTATAAATGCATGGTCAGGCAGACATAACCTAGAAATTCGAGCAATAAAATAAATTTCGCATCTCATCAAAAACAATCAGTAATAATAGTTATATAAGTCCAATTATTTTTAGTTTTTCAAATTATTTCTGACGTTACTGTTTTCATACTTCAACCTGGGACAATTGGCGTGGTGATCCACTAGATCGCGGCGAGCTTTCAAGAAGAGGTTTATACTCTCAGCTATTGAGCAATATTAATTTTGGAATAACCATAATGGCAAACTCTCAGACGTGATCCTACCTACTCACTCACTACCCTGCCCCTCTTTCTTATCCATAGTTTTCATTCACTTCATCAATAACGAACATTTCCCGTGAAGGAGAAATTTGTGTTTAAAAAAAGCCTCGCCAATGAGGGTTATTCCCCAATAAGCTTCTTTTTTTTTGTTGGAAATCAGTTTTCCATTTCCAGAAGTTTTTCTGTCCAATACAAAAAAAAAATTTAATTAGTAAAATTTCAATTGAGATTGATGTAGTAATGGTACTTAATAAAGAGAATATTTTATCCTTCACATAACCTAACTTATTTTATCGTTCATACAAAGAACAGCAACAAAGCAATATTTAGCTTGCAGGGAGTGAGAAGCTGCCATTTTCTACTGGAGGAATTTCACTCAGTAAGACTTGCAAGTTTCAAGTGAAAAACAGCTGATCGTGACAGAGGAAAATAAAAACAAAGCCGTTTTCGGTGATGATAAAAATTTAAGAAATTTTTTAAAAGTGGAGATTATTCGGTGGCAGAAAAAATTTGCAGCGATAGGGCGCATTTTGACATTTCATCGGCGGAATAATCAAAAAAAACTTACAAATATCATGTATCAAATACACAAATGAACAACATAGATGGCAACAATGTACTTTAAAATTTGGTAATGATTATGAATATGAATGTTTATTTTTTTAACAATTTCCATTCAATTTTGCGTTCAGGAATAATTTAAAAACAATTACATTTTAGCTTTAATCCGCTGTGTCTATTAAGACCTTTTTTCATAAACAATGTACAATGTAAAAATCCACAAAACTAAATATTTACTCGAAACACTTTTTTTTCCTATAAAACCAAACTTCAAGATTTATCAACAGAAATAAGATAAGGTACAATACTTAAGCAAAGGAGACCCTTTAGAAATGTTTTACAACTAAATGCATATGTTTACAAAAAATAATAATAATAATAATAAAATAATCATTATAAAGCAATGGAGGAATAATATGTTTTTGTTTTGTTTTAACAGCACAACGATCCAATGTACTGTGTCAACTATTTTATTCACAAACCATTCGCAAACGCGAAAAAAGCCAAACTCAAGTTTGGGGTAAGCAATATCACAAACACAACCAGAGACACAAACCGTCATTTTCAAATTAAAACTCCGTGACATGAAATGATGTTTGTTTTATAATCATATTTAAGTATATAAAACTATATTTTAATTTGACTATGATTATGAACCAAACTTATGTCTGCCGGGTTTAAGTGTTAAATTTCGTTCCATAGTGTAAGTATTGGAGCGCTGAATAAAAATATGGTTGCCCAAGGGATTTGATTTGACCACCTCGAACCTTCTCGAGATGAGATTAATTTGGCAGCTGAAATGGATAGACTTAAACAAATTAAACTGGGATTGAATAAGTTAAACAACCAAACCCTTTATTCTAAAGACGGCTCTTATTCTTCGACGCATATTTTTGTAAGCTTTCTATAAATTCTCGGAAATTACTTACCATGAAACGCCATCTCCTTCCTTCCTTGTCTGACTGATAGGCAAAATTTTTTTGTAAAATAAAATATACTTATGCACAAATAAATTTGTAACCTTAAGCCATCTGCGATAGTATGAAAATGCTCTGGAAGAGCAGGGTTATTAAAAGATTTAAGCCAAGTCCGCCAGATATTTTCAAGTTTTCTCATATCTTCAACAAATATCCAGAGATTCTAAAGTCTTTGAATCACCACTACGCCTTTTTTTAAATTTTGATCAATTTTTCAGCGCCCAATAACTTTTGTTTAACTAAAAAATATAAAAAATTATTAAAAATAATAATAATCAGGATTATTGCACAAATGATTTTAACGAAAGAATCAACCAAAACAAATGAAATAAATACACAGATATGTATGTGTGTATGTGCATATATATATATATAGACATATATATTAAAATTAATGTAGCGGGATTTATCAACCTAACCAATTCCACTGTTTGTATTTATTGCCTTCCAATGTCAATAGTTTTTAGTTGAGCGCCACCAAACGCTTAGAATGACTGTGAGGACACAGCGAAAATTTCTATTTCTCAATTCTTTAAAAATTATTAAAGATTTGTGTGCATCACTGGTTCTATATTATAGACATTATTTGTGTGAAGAGTCCTGTTTTTTGTCTTGGCGACAAAAATTAAGGGAACTCTTTTTACTTCAAACAAGAACTAGAATAAAGGCAGACTAAATTAAAGTGAAGCTTCGCTAAAACGTTCATGCATTGATATTTCTTTTTATTTTTGTGAAATATATACATAACTAATATGTATGTGAATACAATAAAAGAAAGTGTAGTGAGTTTTTAATTCAATGTTAAATGTTACTATATAATGGTAATTTGTGAAAATAAAATATTACCAAAATTTTGTAGATCGTGGAAAAAAGTGATAATTTTGTACAACGACCAGAGAACGGGAGAGCGCATGTAAGTGTTAGCTTTAAGAACAAATATTAATAGAAAACTTATTACTCAAACACTCTAAGGAGTACTTCTTTTGAAACATGCCTTGTTGTAGTTTCCCCCTGCGGGTTAGGGGTTTAGAATATGCCCGCGGTAGGCATACCAGTCGTAAGAGGCGACTAATATGCACAAAGGTAATGACGACGGTTAATCTACGGATATCTATGATGCGTCTCACATCTCATTACCCACCTTCTTTATCCTTTCGGAAGTGGGGATGGCATGACCTAGAAGGTTACACTAGTCATAGCAAATCGCTACCACGACAGTCGAGCAGTACCGTAAGGGAGTACCAGAGCGTACAGGATTCATATCCGGTCAAGTCTACAACACTTCCCAAAACATTTGGGGAGTGGTTTTGTTGTTGACACTACAACAACAATGGTTCATCGTTAAATTTCTCGTCTGGTTTCCAAACAGTTAATCTCACACTAAATCTCAGAGAACTTCCTTTGTTTTTTAATTTCTTCTATTTAACAATTCGTTTAAATCCAGTTTCGTTTACTCTGAAAAAAATTAATTGTTCTTGTTCTACCTACTAAATTCAAAATACATTTATATTATCTTTTAGGATTTTAATAGAATGAACACATTCACATTGCATTTATTTGTCTACACTTAGCAAATGTTTACATCTTTTACAATTCAAACTCTTACAAGTAAATATTACATAGTATGCACATTAAATGTATATAGCTTAATTTATTATGAATTTTAAATGAATGATTGAAAGTAATACAACTGGTCAAATTAAAGTTAAATTTTCTGGTTTGTAAAAAAAATAAAATATTGGACTTCAGTTTCAATAGCGTTACAAAACTCTTTACGAAACAGTATAATGTCATATTCATAATATTTCACACCCGAATCAAAATATTTCTAATGTCGGATCATGTATATCCTCACTATTAATAATAGGTGTAAATGTTTGGAATAAATTGCGCTCATCGTCCGATTCTGCTTCATCGCTGCTATAACTATCGCTTTGATTACAACCTAATGTTTTCTGCAAAATCATTTCCAATTGCTGTTGCGGTAACAACTTCTCTACTTCCGACAAATCAATAGCATTCAAATTGAATGTTAACCAGGGGTAACGTGTTGTTTGCTGCAACAAACGTGGCCACTTCATAAAAACACCTTTAACTAAACGTACTACCACATTGAGACCACGTATTTCATGTGAAACCAAAGCCGGTTCTATAATGCCGACAAAGTTTAGTACGACTGCATGTGCTTCTTGGTTGATGTCTGCATAAAATATTAAATTGTCTTCTGTGACTTCTAAATAGTAATCAGTAATATCAGGCGCATATATAACTAGATAGATGAAACAATCGGTATCGTACCAGGAAACTTGTGGTCGTTTATGTTTTGCTTGTAGTTGAGGTGGTGGTGGTAAACGTGGTAATGCGACGGCCGAAGACGTAGAAGTTTCATGCCCTGCAGATGTTGAGCTAATCGATTGATCATTATCACTGGAGCTTGAAGTTTTATTTGAGGACGACAGCAATGGTTCTTCATCACTGCCGCTTGATAAATTATGGCTTTTGGTTTTCAAAGGTTTATAAGTTCTTTGGGCTTTAGTAGTCGGTTTATGTATGGCTTCCAATTCTTGTGGTGCATCTAATGACGGTGGTTCTATAGCTTGTAAGGGTGTTGCTTGCGGTGGTGTTGCCGTATCATTTTCCTGCGCCTCCATCATCTCCAATTCAAAAGAGCGCTGAATGCATTGTAGAAGTTCATCGAAATTACACAAATCTTTAGGCACTTTCGGTAATTTTACTTTCATATCCAAGTAATGTTCCGTCTTTTTATCCGCAGTAGCAACGCCCTTATCAATTAACGTTTTGTTGAATAGCTCAAGTGTTTGAAGTTCGTTTTCATATTCATTTTCATACAATAAAATTTCATATGATTTTATAGTGAAATGTGGCATACCACTTGTTGCAGCTGCGCGTTCCTTCACCGCATAAGCAAATAAATAATCTTTGGTTACTTTACATGGGTTCGCAAAACGATTCAAATTTAGCCCAGCTAATGTACAATGTATAGCCTGAAAAGGTGTAAATTCGACAATTTCATCTGTGGTCGGATATAAGAAATCATTGTACAACTCCTGAGGTTTTGCCATTATGAAACAGGCATAGTCGCATAGAAAGAAACGATAAATTGACGACTTAGTGGTTGATCTTGTCGAAGCATCAGTTGTAAATATACCATACAATTTCGCACGCAAATAGCGATTATCATGATGTACTATACAATTTTGCATTGGTTTGAACCAAGAAGCTGGAAACGGCAACACTGGCTTAGAGCGCAAGTTCGAAATATGATCCTTAATTATCTCAAGCAATTCATCAAATTTATTTAGCTGGTCGTCGTCGATATGTTGCAAGTAAATATCATGCCAATTACCATTTTCCTTCTCACTACCGATTTCAACTTTAGTAATTTGCTCTAACGGCAAGGGAAGCCATTGTTCCTTGGAAGTAGGTTCTGCTGCGAAAGTGTCAGCAAGAGCATCGGTTTCTGTGGTTTGCGGATTTATTTCGCAAGATGTTGGTGTTATTGGAGTTATTGCGGGTTGTGGTATAATAGCTTCTGTTGTTGTTATCGCTGTTGTTGTTTTTGACATTTCTGTTGTTGTTTCTGCATTCGCTGCAGTCTCCTTGTCTGTATTTGTTACTTCGCCAATTTCTGGCTCGAAATCGGCTCGTAGTGGCAAATAAATCTGCAAAATGAGTATATTAGTGTGTTTAGTGCATGGTGTTAAGTAACAAGTGCGAGTTAAAGTTAGTAGCTCCACAGTCGAAAATAGGGTGTAGCCTTATTCTACATTTTGTGATACGTTGGCGATCGTGTTTTGCTCATTCGGATAAAGTCCATTTAAGACTGGAAGGCATGTTACAAAATATATCATCAGAATATAAAAATGTAGCAGATGTAAATCGATACACGTGACATTTTGGATGCCATTTGTTTGAAATAATAATTATGTTGGCTTAAAAGTTATTAGAGGTTTTATCAATAAAGAATACTTGAATGCAGTCATAAAATTGCAAATTTAATGCGATCCTAAAAACATTTATATTGGAGGGTTGCCATCAAACCGCCCCTGTGAATGATTTAACAGATCATAATAGCACATATATAGTATTTATCATCATCATATATCATTTAAACGTGTTAACGTTTGTTACATTTAGCCTTTTTTATTTGTTCATAAATAATTGCATGCAACGAAATCAACATTGTTTTCGACTGCGCCGCTATACCTAACCTTTATGAACCTTTACTTCTATATTTTAAATTTGCTTTAGGAAATTACAATTCTACTTATGCAGCAGATCATTACATTGATTGAGTAAACTTCTTCGTTGGCGATGCCGCAGCACACGTTTGCTTAATATCAACTGTTGCACACTAACCTCATTAGCATCTTTTTCATTCGTATTCAACTGCTTATCCCAATCTTCTTCCTCTCCATCATCTTCTTGGCTATCGTTGATTTTAATCAGCACACCTGATTTGTTCAGCTTCTCAACTTGCTTCTCACCTTGCAACAATTTTTCACTGTCCATTGTTTCATCGTTGGATGAAAATTTCATTAGATTGCTTATATCATTCTCACTACACGTTTTGAATTCCATTTCAGAGTCAGTGATGGTCATATCGGCATCACCAGTTTGCGCCAATAATCCAAATTCTTCAGCTATTTCGCGTATACTTTGCCGTTTGTTATCAGCCGCTGCTGCAATGTTTTTCTCTAACAGCGAGCGTTTCAAATTTACACGATAAACATATTGTCCCACTTGCTCTAGCTGCTCCATCACAATAACATTATTCACCCAAATGGTATCGATTAGTGTAAAATTTATACTAACATGTACACATTCATTTTTGGTTATATCAGTCATAATCCATTTTTGTACAGTTTTTGTTGATTTTGTATCCCAAGTGCGTTCGTTATCAAATGGCACAACGCCCGATAGTCGTATATTAATTGCTTGAGCAGGAAAGTCTTTGAAATCGTTATGACAAACGTAAAGTTCATCTGATTTCACGCCTGATATGATGCTACCTTCGTCGACTAATTTCACTGTCAACTTCAGCGTTTTAACAATATCTGTATTTTGTACATCAGGTAATTCAAGTATACGTATACGTTGATAGCTGTCACAGTATTTATAAACACACATATCCCCCATATGAACTGGCCAATGTATGGTCCAATTTTCACTTTTCATATAATGCAAATTTAATTGCATGCTAAAATTACAGACTTCCTTAGATCGTCGTATATCATACCACTGCGTAGAGTTTGACGAACGATGCTCTAACAGGCGTGCTGCATAATGTGTGGGCGAAAATACCTTAAATGAGAAAATAAAAAGGGAAATCGATTATATTCCGTTATAAAAATTATTTACAATATTGTGCAAGTCAACAGCAATACGATGTATGAACTATTTTTTCAAGCTCAGGTTCGTATTGCTACTCAACTTTGCAACAGTTCAAGATATAATGCCGATTAACAAACCTTCAATATAAGTATACGCATATCACCAGATATTGGTATTTTATCTGCTTTGGAAACTGCATCGAAACGTGTTAGATTATGGCGAAGTTCACAACGAGGTTCATCGCATTCACCAAACTCTAGCACGTAAGGACACATACGGGTACCTTGTAGTATTCTAGCCTCTTCACGTTCCAATAACACACGTTTCGACACTGCCAGTATGTCAGAATGTATAACTTTTAATTGATCATGCTTTTTCATGAAATCCATCAAACGTGGCAACTGGATACTATTTTCTTCATCGAGTAATATTAAAGAACGTGTCGCAGTACGATTAACATTCGTAGTGGGCACTTCAAATTTGTTGCTCACATGATTTTCATAAGTTTGTGCCAATGCTGAAAAACGTGCCGTGAATTTAGTCCATGAAGTTGGCATAGAATAATGTATAACTTGAGAAACATTTTGAATTTGCAGTTCGGGAAATGATGCATCGGCAACTACAAGTATGCGTGATGACATTACCTGCGGGAAATAACGAAATTCTATGTAATAATTGAAAATACAAATCTGTAACGCAAGTGTAATTACCTTCTTTTTTCGCCACTCGTCTACTATAATGCGCACATCCGCTGAGGAATGACTGTCATAGCTGATGCAAATAAATCCGGAAGTTGTTAGGGCATCTACGACTTCATACACATCGTCATCGCTATTACATAATACAAGCAAGCGTTCATTTTCTAATGCATTATTTTCCATAAATTCTAAAATCGTGGCAATCTTGCGTTCGCTTGGGCATAACTTTATTGATATCATCACTCTGCCATACACAGCAGCTTCTAAGAAATCGCCTATTAAGAGTAAAGGCTGATTTGATTTACGCATTAGTGCCACAAGCAATGAATCCCAATCCCTTGTTGTCACCACTAATTGCCAAGGTAATGAAACATGAATAGAATTCTTATTCAATTTGGATAATTTGAAGAACGTTTTCAAAACCATTTCAACATCATCTTGTGAACGTGACAACATTAAATCTAAATCATCAATTACTATATGTTTCAACCTTTCTATATCAATCAAAGATTCTTTCTCGTTGTCTTGTAATAAGCGTAGTAAACTGCCTGGCGTTGCTACTAAAATGCCACAACTATTAAGTAATTGGATTTTGGCATCATTTGCATTACGTATACCAAAAGATGCTACTGTCGTCACTGCGGGCCTTACACCCAATAGCAAGCGTTTGCAATAATTATGCACTATTTCTACGTGCGCTGATGTAGGCACTAAAATGATGGCGACGGGTCCATAAGTGTCAGTAAGACCACAAATTTGTATACGATAAGCTACCAAACTACAAACAGCTGGCAAGTAGCTCCATGTTTTACCCGACTTATTAGGGTTAACAATGAATAGTGAATTGCCCCGTAGAAGATGTGGCCAAGCGTAAGCTTGTATCCTATACAATTTGGTGACACGCATATTCTCCATTTCATCTTGAATTTCTTTTAGAAAAAACGCTTCTGATGTTTGTGCAATCGAATTAAGTTGAACCTTGGAATGCGCTAACACTAAGTGATCAATGAACTTTGTCTTCAGACGGCGTTCACCTTCGATCTCACGCAACTCCTCCTGTCCTGCCGGCAAGTGAATACGAAAGGAATCGGGTTTACCACCAATCAATTCAGAAGTTAATTGATATTCGACTTGTTTTAAATGTTCTTGTTGAACTGCTAGTTTTTTTTGTAAGCGACTTCTTATCAATGATCGTTTATTAGATGAATGTCTAACTGAATCAATATCCTCATTGTCTGATGTAGTGCCATCACCATAAGTACCATCTTCTGCTGAAAACAATTCCGTATTATCAGAATCATCTTTGCATACGCTCGAGTTGAGATTTTGTAAATCTAATAATTCAACATTCCCGCTTTCCTTTTCATCGTAAGCCGAACGCAATATTTCATCAATTTTATTCATTTGTGTGGATGGAGATTTTAGAGATCGATGTCGTCCATATCTCTTCGGTGTTATAGGTGAGCTTAAACTAAAATATTTACATTAATTTGGGTGGTTAGTATGTATAATTGTGAATGAATATGTATATAATAAACTTGATGCCTTACTTGCTACTGCTGGAAAGCAACTTCTGTTCCTTCATTCGAGATATTTTGTTTTTGGTTTGGCGTTCGGCGGTACTACCAAAAAAATCCATTGGTTCTTCGTCAATTTCTGGCACCGTTGTATCTAAAATATTTGCATGCTTTGAAAAACTCGCCTTTAAGGGATCACAGTTTTTGTTTCTGCTATCTTTAAAATTATTTTGTTGCATATTTTCTTTATATTCCGTTGTTTCACTTGACGATGAGGTTGTACTCAAATCATTGCTGTTCTTGTTGTGATAATCACCAAAACACTCCTCGAAAGTTTTCGGGTGGGCAACGGAAGTATCTTTACTCGATGAATCCACTAGTTCATCATCGTTGTGTGGTATGTAATCATAACGTGTAGTTCTTTTACGATGCCAATGATTCTTTTCGTCTTTATAGCGATTAAGATTTGTAAGATCGAAACCGGCTGGCACCATGCGCATACCATAAAATGTGCAATTTTCGTTAAGTGTCTGAAAATTTTCGAATTAACACAGTTCCATTATATTTTAATAATGAACAAACCTCAGTAGGCGGCGAAACCTGTGATTTTGAAGTGAGTTCGAAATATGATTCACTTTTAACTTCTTTAACCTGAAAAAGAGTTTAATTTTTTACCCAAATGTTAGTAAGAAATATAATACTTTCAAAACAAAACCTGATATATATCATTTTAGTTTAGGCACAAGTTCCAGCTTGCATTTTTTAGTTTCAGTTTTTCATTCGATATTTGATGTTATTTTTTTTATTGTGGGTGGCATATTTTTTAGCCGAAATTTTTATTTTGATATTTTAAATAGTACTGGTAGTATGCATTTGATGTGATCTTTATAAAATACTTATCATTTATTGATATAAATGTTTGATGTTATGTTTTTGCTTTTGAGCTAATATTTTGATTTTGATTATGAACCCTTAATACACCATCTACATTTTTGTGTGTTTTTATTATTCATTACGAATTCATTATAAACGAAAACTCATATAACTCAAGGAATTTAAAAAATATATTCTTTACCTTTTTACTGAGTAAATTTTTATTATTTGCAACAACTATTTGCTGCTTATTTTCCTCGTTAAGCTATTACAAGTAATAGACAATAAATTAAAAAACAAACAATTGAACAATATTAACATTCAACATTTTAAACTCAGTCAATGAGTTATTTGATTAGTTGATTCCAAAATTACCTTTTTACGTAAATTAATCAAACGGCCCATATGTGAACTAGTCTTAGCAGTAGATACAACACTAATTTCATCTTCATTATTCACTTGCGCCTGTGTCTTATTTTGCGGTTCAATTTTAGATGCTTGTAAGTTGTTTTTGGCAGCATTCTCTGCTTTAAGTTTTTCCAGTCTTTGCTATTGGAAAATGGGGACATAATTAGATTTTATTTAAACTTGAAAAAGTCTAGATACCTTTTTAAGCATTTCCATACGTTTGCTTGAAGCTGAGGTTTGGGACACGATATGTACGTCTGTATTAGCGCATGTGCTGTCAGTAGTACTATCGTCTTGCTTAGGCGGTGGCGCCTTATGCCGGTTGAGAAGATGACGTTTTACTCTTGAGTTAGCCACCGATGTGGAAACGCTGCTTTTATTGTTGGTGCTTCTCTCGCCATCATCAAGGATAGTATTGCGCTTGAATAATAAAAATTAAACGTTGCAAAAAAAGGTCAGAATTTGTTTATTCATATTTTAAATTAATCACTTAAAATTAAAGATGTATAAAGCATTTTAAAGTGACTCCTGCAAACAAATCCAATTACTTAATATAATTTTCCAAAATAAAAACTGAAGGGAAAAAGGTAAGTATTATTATCAATCGACAGATACAAAGTGGCCAATTTAGCATTGTATTTTTTGAGTTGTGGTTTTTGAAAAACATTAACTAACAGCAGTTTGTAAAGTTCAAGTTGAGTGGAAGATTACTTACCATTTGTTTAGTGATATCCAATTCCACAACGGTGCTATTATTAGAGTTCAGGTCTATTAGATTATTATTTTTTAAGTTCCGTTCCTGCTCCGTGATTATGGTTTGACGATTGTTAACAACATTTTGTTCACCCAACTTTTTGCCACCCATCTGTTTAAATACACAATAGAAATAAGCATGATAAAATAACACTACAGAGAAGCGGCCAATTTTTAACTAACCTGTCGTCTCTTTTCCAACAACTTTAGTTTTCTTGATGAAATACCTGTTTCCATTGACGCCAGCGACTCTACGCCACTAAGTAGCTTCTCTCTTTCATTATTGTTTTCTTTGAGTAAATCTTTCTCAGAATCTGCGCTTATATCGAAATCCATAGTAGTTGGCTTTGGTGGCAAATCACTTTTACTATATTTCTTGCTTCTTGATTGCGATAAAGCACCAGCCATACCTAACTTTTGATAGTTAATTACCTCACTTGGTGTTGAGTTTAACGAGTCGACATCGTCATTAAACAATTTTTCGCACTGCTCCAAATCACTCTGTAATTTTGCGCTGGGTTTTCGTGTATTATCGCGCTTGGAATTTCTTTCGCTTAATTGATTGCGTTCGTCAGTTTCGGGTTTACGGACTTCAAAGTTCTTATTGGATATAGAATCGTCAAACCCAATTCCATTCAATAAAATATCAGCATCAAAATCTAGCGAGTCCTCAAATGTTGCCAACTCATTTCGTGCACACCAATCCTCTACTTTCTTTTTGGCAAAGTCATTGCATTCCAACTTTATGAGCTGCTGCATTTTCTTATTATCTCGCCCATCTCCGCTACACAAAAATCCTTTGTTGGAACTAAATTTACTATTGCCACTATTTGTCATCCATGGCAAAATCTTTACTACTTTCGAATCCATGCATATTTCCCGAAATATGGGTCCAGTATCTAGCGCCAAACTCATGCCAATTAGATAATCGCGGACGTTACATTTATCACCTAGGTGTGTTGTGACTATTAGATCACCCCATGCATGACCTTTCATTTCAAATTTTTCAACAAACACCACAGATTCCGATTCATTCAACAACTTATCTACCAATTCACAAGAACGTTGGCTCCACATATCCTTGGCATTTGTCACAGCACTATTCTTACGAAAATCAAAATCCTTTTCAGCTGGCGATAGATCTGTTAGTCCTCCACATTTGATATGATCTACCATACGTGACAATTTATCTGGCAAACGAAAAATTTGATCCGACTTCGTTTGAAATGGAAAACCATAATCAATAGCCCACATTATGAATTCGCCACCGTGTGCATTTCTACTAAAATTCGCAATATGTTCGACACGTGCGCGTATCATTTTGTGCCAGGCAAGAAATTTCACAGCCACCAACATTCCTATTGCTGGTTTTCGTATTGCCTGTGTCCATGGCTGATGTGTATTGTAATATTGTTCGAGTTGTTCTTCTAAATCTTTAATTTCACGATAAGTATCATTTGGTACACTGATTTCATGAAACCAAAAAAGTTGTGGATTGATAAAATGAGTTACAGAAATGTGTTTGTTCTTATCGGCGGCCATTGTTTAGTCGTTGTTGTTGTTGTAGCGGCAAAAATATCAGCCGAACAGTTTAGGAAGCGGTGTTCCCAGAAGACTTCCTAGATGGTATGGAAGTGTGGAAAGGCTTTTCCAAAATTCATTTAAATAGTTTTTGCCTAATATGTTTAGCAAGAGCTCGTTGGGCAGAATAAAAACTCAAAAGAAAACTTTCTCAGTAGCGTTCCACGAAAAGCAGAAATTAGAGATGGAAATTTGCACACATACTCAAGCGATAACAGTAGCAACGAGCAATTAATATCGATATCTTTAAGTGTATCCTTTATGGTTGCCATGACTAACATGAACTACCAAATTTTGTGAGTAAAAGAACCAAGTGATGTAAAAAAGCACCGGTTTTCAGCATGTTTTGCATCGAAAATGAGAATGAGCTCCAAAACACGTCAGCATTGTGTACCATGTCAAGCATGGCGTAATAATAGAAGGTGGCATCGTCCGACCATATGATTGCTTGTTCTTCCTATGTAAATTCGCCTTACGCACTGGGGATGTCAAATTGGTTTAACTTTTTGTTTACATATGACTTCTATTTACAAACATATGTATACAGTTGTGTTCAATAAAATAGTAGTGAAATGTAATTGGATATCGTTTGCCGGAATAAAAAATAGTTGTATTTCGTCAGCTTAGTGGAAGATGGCCCTATTTGGAAATATATTATTAACAAGCACCTATTTCAGAATTTTTTTCAAAAACGCTCCATTTCAGAATACGGCCAATATAAGCCAAAAATATAAAAATTTTCGTTCAAGTAGGGAAATTTTTAAACTCATTTTGAGATAGGGCGTTCTTCAAACTCGTTTTTTAAAAAACTCAGCATTCGACTTTTAATAATTGTTCTAAATTTCGTAACCGAAACCACACACAAAAAAATTTCAAAAATTACGCAAAGTTCAGCTAAGTTAATTTAACTTTTAAAAAATTTAGAAAATTTTTGAGCACGCCGTTTTATCGCTTATTCAATTTAAGTAGATAAAATTTCCCCTGGATATTAAGAATTATTTTCCATACAAAAAAATATTGAAAATTTAGGGAAATTTTTGAGCTAACTTTGACTTACACAATAAAATTGATTAGTCCACAAAACAGCATACTCAAAAATTTTATAGAAATACTGGCAAAAAATTTAAAGACTTTTAAGACCATTTTTTAAAGTTTAATTAGCTTTCCTGAACTTTGTGTAAACTTTAAAATTGCTTTTAATGTGATTTATGTTATGTTATTTGCTACATTTGAAATAAAAACGATTAAAAACAAAGCTTCTCATTCCGTCAAACGATATCAAATTTAATTTCACAACTATTATATTGAACACAGCTGTATATTATTTATTTATTTGGTTTAAAGGAAAACCATTGTCAGAATAAGCCAAAGCTTTAGAAATAGGATTTAACGTTTATCCGTGCCATAAGCCCGTGAGTTATTGGCGTTCATCTTGAATCATGGTATTGAATCTGCCTAGAAAAGCGCTAGATGCAAACACGCTTCCGTTATCGGGGTCATACGAGATAATAATGATGATTGTAGATGGAAAATTGCAGTTGCTTAACTTTTTTCTTAGCTAAACAATGCCTCCCAACGGTAAAAGAGAACCAGTTGACTGAAACTGAAATGAAAAGCATAATATCCGCATATTAGCCATCAAGTTGTTTAACAATATCCGCATGCTAAGGATTCAAATCAAAAAACATTCATACACACATTTTTCCAAAAAATAATTCTTATTGCTGGCACAAAAACGCATCTTTTGATACCCATTTGAAAACTTATTAGCACTCGGTGTAGGTCGTTAGCAATTGCCGCAGAAAAAATTGTAATTATTTTGAAAAGAAAATTTATTTTAACTGAAATAAATTTGACATTTCTAGCATTTGCTCCCGTTTCTTTTATTAGTTTGTCTTGTTTTGACATTCCCAATGAATTCGCTCTTCCTTGGTATGATAGTTTGTCTGGCATTCCCAGTGCGGAAAACAAAAACAAAATATAGGAAGTTTGTGTGTGTGTCGAATTGAATTCGCTTGCGGCCACCTTTATTATTTCGCCATGATGTCAAGTGTGATATCTTAAGCATAGACGTCAAAATTTTTAAAAAATTTAACACCTGTTTTTTTATATTCTATATATTGGTTTCATCCTGCATCTCGTTCTATAATTCGTTAAAAGATAGGAGTACCGGATGCGCCGCCATATTGAAGTGCCTCAGATGTAAACAAAAATCTGCCAAAAACTTCATTTTGAAGTGCCTGTCAAACGTTTGACAGATAACATATCACACTTGTACTGATACACAATGCACGTCAGTGTGTACGTACTATAACGCTAACATACTAATAAAGGCCGCTTAAGCCTAATCAGCGGTTAATTTGACAGCTAAACGCACAAAATACGTAAAATAAACTCCGGTTAGCGGTGACCCACTTTTATGAAAGCGGCACTAAGGGCCACTTTCATAAAAGCCGGTTAAGCCTAATCGGCGATTAATTTGACAGCTAACCATACAAAATACGTCAATTAAACTCTGGTTAGCGGTTACCGGCTTTTATGAAAGCGGCCCTAAGTGTACCTATATAGAATTCGGCTATGGAATTTTATTATTACTCGAAACAAAATAAAAACGCTAAAGAAGTTATAATTAAAAATATGTATGCAATTTTAATTTTAAAAAACCTTATAGTCAAGGTTTATTTTTTATAAATATGGGGGTAAATGATTTGACCCAATGGAAGCTTAGTTTGCCTACATGAGCTTACCTTTCTTTCCTTTGGAAGCCTTTATGACCAAGTATAGTCTTCGCAACCTACCACAGTAATCAGCTGAAAGGGTAATGTTAACAAATAGAAGCCATCAAAGCTTAAGCAAACTTAAAGCCGCTTCAAGCAAGTAAAGTAAGACTGCCACTTAACCAGTTTTCATACATTTCAGTAGTTGCAAAAAATGTGACAGCTCTCAAGACAAAGCCTTAAATTTTTTAAATCAAGCAAATACGATTTTTTTTTTTAAATATTTAGAAATTTTGCATCTGAAACGGTTTGCGAAAAATGTCTGGTATAATTCATTCGTTTTATATTCCACAATTTGTAAACACGGGAAATTCATTAAAATCAAGTATTATCTACGAATGCTTACATAAATATGTATCTACATACCTGCCAGATACTTTATACAGAATCTTTGTGTGGGCCATTAGCTTTACGATCGTGAGGTATGAGCAGGTGCAAAGCACAACTCGTTGCGAAATCTATAAAAATCTATTAATAACTACACGAAATTAGAGGTTTGGATAATTTAAAAAAAATACATACACACCTCGTGTGGGCATCTGCAATTACACAACATACATACATACATATGTTGAATACGTTTTTATTAACTAACTGTAAATTTGAATGTCAGATATGAAACATTTGAACAACATTTGCGCCTTGCGGTGGAATAATTTGTTTAAAGTATCGTAGAATTTAACAACTTCCTTATTTTCAACCAGCATGTTTGGAATTGAAAAATCGACCAACAAAATTGATAGCTAGTTTCCAATGTTCGATCAGATTGATGTATGTATGTATGCGTTAGTTGTGTCTTGCAGGGTGCGTAGTCGGGCGTGTTTTAGGGCCAATTTCAGAAAAACCGAGTAGCTTAATCGGCGTTTAATTTAACAGCTGACAAAATAGCGACTGAATGCCCAAAAAAGGGTGTTAAAGTTTCCAAATTATTTATTGGCTGCCAAAAAAAATTTTTGTTACGACGCCATATTAAGCGCGTTAGTGAGTGATTTTTTATCAGACACCAGAGAAAGCTAAACTACCAAGCCTATTACTTACTTCTTCCCTACCGGACAATTGGTGCATTATGTTCGATCAGTGACAAATCAGCTGACACTCAGGGCATAGGTAATGAGCCGTCAGAATTGTGATAACATTTCTACGGCGGTGGTGCAAAGTCTTAACAAAACATTTCTGTACATGTAGCCCGTTTGTGTATGTGTAGGTGCTTTACCTAAGACCTGAATATCAGCTGATTTGTCGCTGAAACCTCAGATGTCTGCATGTGTTGGTGTGCATCGGGATTGTCCGGTAGGGTTATGATTGCTCACTTCATTTTTTGCTGGGTATATATACTATATATAAATTCATATGTACTGGACATTGAAGTTGAACTCGAGTTATCTTTAAATGTTTTTGTTTATTCAATGCCATTTAATTCATTTTAGTATTGAATTTTTAGCAACAACAAATTTAAGTAAAATAAACAATCCATGACCATATGCTAATTTGAAATTCACACTAAAATTAAAAATAAATACAATAAAAAGATAACAAAGTACAGATATACACAAATCCAAGAATATTGTAAGTATTCTATCTAAATACTTAGCTAAAATATAATTGAAGAAGGGTCAAGGGAAGTCATTCCGAATTTATATATTTGGTATGGTTCCTGGTTACTGATAAATTCCGTGATACACAATTCTATGTGTAGTCCTTAGCGATTGACATAATCAAATTTTTACATATTTTTATGCCACTATATCAAGAAGACTACCTTTAATTGCAGAATAATGGTATCTTCCAAGGAAAATGCGAGTTACGCTACATAGCTTTAAAATCCGTGTGGGAAGACTACAACATACCAAATGTTTGTAAGGATGCCTTTCGCCGATATTTATAATTTTCCATATGGACGCACTGGGGTTTGTTCGAAATTTTTTTTTTGCGTAGAACAGAGGTGGAGTTGATATTTTATGAAAAGCAAGAGGAAAAAAATTTACTTAACTTTTTCAGGACTATCACCTGATTTCTGAGTAAATAATTGAACTAATGGTTAGTTTCAATGAAAAAATATTTTGAAGGTTTTCCAGAATTTTTTTTATTTTTCTAATAAAAAGAAAAAGAATTTAAAAATCCTCATTCGAAACATTTAATTTTTTTTAAATCAAACAATTATTATTTATGTATTTTATTTAGGGTTTTTTTAAATTAGTTTTTATAAATTACAAATTCTACTCTCATGCAAAGCGACAAAAATTTACATAGAAAAGATTTTTGTATATTCCCCACTCAATTTAACTCTGCTCAACGTATTGCATTTAAAATTATTTCCTATAATTTTAGAACGCCCTATAGCATAAAACTCACCACCTGCTGAGATATCGAACAGCATGGCCGGCAGTGCGTATGAGTAACCAGCATGTTTGCTTGCCCACAAAATATTTTTATAGAGTCTACACATACATACATACATAGTACATAATCGTTTATACTTTTTAAAAGATTTATATATTAAATTAAATATTTTCAAGTGTTGGCACACTTTTGGAAATAATTTATAATAATAATAAGCGACGTCATTGATTTAGATCCATGCTATGCATATGAATATTAGACCGGCACAAAAAATGTTTCAATACTGCAAAAATTGCTGTTGCTGTTGATTTCATTTTTGTTTAATAAATTAACTGAGTTCTTCGAAAAGAGTGAATTTTGAAATTCCGATAGAAAAATTGCAACTTTTTTTTAATGAGGCACCCTAATGTACATACCAATGTATGAATGTACACATATTTATTGCTTTGGAAATGTTTACAAAATACAAATATTTCAAATATCCAACAACAAAACTTTAATATAATTCATGAATTAAAAGATAATACCTATAACAAGTAAGGAAGCACAAGTTCGGGTGAAACATTACTTTATATACCTAGTTGAGTGATATTTTGGCATAAATTGCTTCCCATAAGAATCCAAGTGAAACTTGATGGATCTAGCGGTGGGTAAAAGGAGGCGTATTGCTTTGTAGTTTTCGCAAAAAAATTTAAGCGAAAAATGATTTTGTACGTTGTCAGATTTCATAAAAAATTTGAGTAAAAAAAAATAATTTTTTATGTAAATTTCTTTTGTGAAACCGGCAGTAATTCTTGCCTAATCGTGGATCGTAGATATAAGCAAATTTTCTTAATTTCACTCGTTTCAACAGCAAAATGGTCTAAGTGCTGCTAGGTCATATACAGTAATCGCAAAAAAAACTTATACTCAAAATTCAAAATGGTTGTGTGCTAAAGCCAACTAAGTACATATATCAAATTTTACTTGTAGCCTTTAATCACTTTACTGATATTTATTGTATATATGTATGTAAGACTGCTGAGATATTTTTATAAGGCGTATCACAAGTAAATCTTTTATGACGTGCCTCTGCATATAAAAGATTTATTGCGTATATTTTTTTATGAGGTAAATAGTATCTATACATACACATAAATTTTATGGGCTTGTTTTCGAAAAAAGTTTAAGTATTTGATTGAACAGACACATTGCACCGAACCCGAAAGATTGTATGATGAGTCTAGTGTAACAGGGTTCTCTTATAAAAAAGTTAAGTTGGCTGATGGTATGAAGAGATTTACTTTATTTATTTTCTTCAATGTTATCCCGTGTCAACTGTTTTATTCACAAACCATAGTACAGCTGTGACAATAAACGGAAAAAGCCAAACTCAAGTTTAAAGTAAGCAATGTCAAAAACACAACCGTAGACACAAACCGTGATTTTTAATCTGTCTTAGACATAAAATAATAATATAAGACTAGCAAATGTCAAAGTTTACTTACAAATGGAGGAATATTCAAACATAATGAAAAAAAATTTTAAAAGGAAATCTAAAAAAATAAATTAAAAAAATAAAGAAAAAATTTAAAAAGTTAAAAAAAATTTTTTTTCCTGATCCAAAAAAAAATTTAAAAAAAATATTTTATATTACTTTTGATTATTTTTGATTTTATGAAAAAATTTTTTTTTTTTTGATTGGTAACAATTTTTTTACAATTTTTTAATTATCTTTTTGTTCGTTTTGAGGGATAGTACAATAGCTGTGACAATAAGTAAGCAATGTCATAAACACAACCATAAACACAAACCATGTCTTTTAAATTTAAATAAAAAAAAAATTTTTTTTTCAAAATCCAAAAAAAAAAAATTTTTGAAAACTTTTACTTTTTTATTACTTTTGATTATTTTTGATATTATTAAAAAAAAATTTGTTTTAATTTTTTGGTTGATTTGTTGTTCGTTTTGATTGATAGCACAGCTGTGACAACAAGTAAGCTACGTCACAAACACAACCATAGACACAAACCGTGATATTTAAATATTAAAACTTTGTCTTAAACATAAAATGTATTTTAAGTTGACCATGATAGACGTGAAAAGATGTTTATTTTAGAATCAAGTTTAAGTAAATAAAGCTCTATTTCGATTATGGGTATTGAGTATATAACGAAGTCGTTCCAACTAGCATTTTATTATTTTAAAAACTTTTTTATTTGTATATATGTATGTATATACATATATCATTATGTTATTATCTAAAGTTACTCTTATACTAAGTATTAAAAATATAAAATTAAAAGTCCGAAATATAAAATAAATACAGATTCAGTATTTTTCTTACATACTTACTTCCTACATATGTATGTATGTATTTGTTTATATCTTATGTGCCCTAATTTGCTGCATGCTTCCTGTAATAAAATTTTTCATACTCGTACATATGTATCTACTATTTACATGTTTTTATGGCACTGATCCGGTGCGCACCGGTGGATTTGGCAACACCAAAGCATTCATACGTTCCAAACGTTTCTTTTTTGAATCAACAACAATTTGTGATGGCGCCGCTGCAGTAACGGCAATTGTCAAAAAATTTGTTGAAGGTTGTATTGTTGGCGCTCGTGTGCCGAAGAGTTTTTCACGAAAACTTGGACGTTTTACCAAACGTTGTTGTTCTTTAGCAGCCTTGTCATCTTCTTTTCGCTTCGCTTCTTCTATTTTCTTCTTTCGTATTATTTTAGCTTTTTGTGCCAATTCGATTTTATTACGTTCCATTACTTCCTCTAAATGTTTGTCCTGAAATTGAGAAAGGTAAAATGTTGGTGTATTATTTTAATTAAAAAAATTTAGTGTTATTTTATTCACATGTCGCTAAGTGTTTACGAATAAAAAATATACTTTGAAGCTATTTTTTGAAATATTTTGTAAATTCTTACAAATCATCATCCACATTTTTTTATGAAACGAGCAAGTTTTTGCTTTAGATTACGTTATTAAGTTTATACTCACAAATAATATTTGACGCTGTTTATCGCGTTTTGCCAACAACACTACCCATCCTCCGTATGAAACCATAATAAGCACGGGCATTAGTATGGCTGCCAAATTTTTCGCATTCTTCAGCCATGTGTTATAGAATCCAATGAATATAACTAGAAATGTTACAATAACCGCTATCAGACGCCCATTTGCCTTGCGCTCCGCCTGGAAATAAAGGAACAAAAGGAAGATTTAGTTGTTAAGTTTGACAAAATAAAAATCTTAAAAAGTAGTATTATTCCAGAAATTTGAAGAACCATGTCGTACTTCTCCATTAACTTCTGATTCCGTAATTCTGTAAATAAAATTAGTAAGACTATAAAAAGCTTTCAATTCGCTGACAGCGAGAGAATAAGACTGCAAATTTTCAAAATAAATTTCAAATGGAGATAAATCCAAAAGTAATGAAATCTAAAAAAATTTTAAAAGTAAAAAAAAAATTTTTCCGAAATCTAAAAAATTTAAAAATTTAAAAATTTAAAAAAAAAAAGTTTTCCAAATCTAAAAAAAATGTGTACCTAGTATTAAAAATGTTTTTTATTACCTTTGACTATTTTTGATTGTATAAAAAAAAAAATTGTTTGCTTGTTTCGAAATCTAAAAAAAAATTTTTTTGAATTTAAAAAATTGTTTTTTTTTACTTTTAATTATTTTTGATTTTATTCAAAAAATTTTGTTTCAATTTTTTTATTTATTATCACAAGTAATCAAACAAAAAAAAATTTGTTTTTTGACAATTTTTTATTTTTTGGCATTTTTTAATTTTTTCCTGATAAATAGTTCTATTATTTAATTGTTAATTTTTGTTTTTTGATTTTATTCTATCAATTCTGACTAAATGTTTTATAACATTTTATTATTTTTCATGAATTTTATGGTTAATATTTGAAGATTCTTAAGGAAAACAAATGAAAACTTAGTATCCAGAGATTAGTTAAAAAAAGTGCCACCACTAGTGAGTAAAAGGATAGTCATTTTTTTGACCGATGGTGCCTCCGTTTTTTAAAAAACATTTTCTTAAGTATTTTTAAGGTTATGAATGTGTGAACTTTGGAATGCTAGGTAAACACACTACTGGCTGAATTCAAATAATATTTCCATTACAACTAAACTTGCTGGACTTTTCTACGTTGCAAAATAATGAATCCCGTGACTATTCTCAATTAACCCGGAAACGCAACAGTCCAAACAATTGCCATCACTATTTTATACACAAAAAAAATCTTATTGACAGCGCTGGATTTAATGATGGAAATTTTTAACATTTCTTAATAAAATGTATTAAGTTCAGTGTGGTATGGATTTTTATGACTCGGCTGTATATGCGAGTATTAACATAAAAGAAAATGATTTATCATTTTGATTTGAATATCTATTTATAGGTAAATGCGATCATTACAATAACTTTTGCATTGTACAGACAACGAACGATTAATATAAATACCAGAAGAGAAAAGAATTAGTGGGAAAAACAAATCAATTACTTATTCAATATCTGACATGTTGTAGTTTTGTTTTGCTTCAATTTTGACAAGTTCATCATGTTGAAATAATTGTATGAGTATGAGTGTTATTTACAAAAATATTTGGATATCTTAAATGTGTGTGCTATATTTATATAAACATCGTGTACGTGTATGGGTCATTGTTATTGACTACTTTGACAGGTTAAAGGAATGTGACAGTTTCATCCGTTCACGCCACTTTTAACAAAAAACAAAGAAAATAGTGTCCAATCATCCCTCACAGACGCTCAAACAAAAGCGTTCAATTCAATCTATTCAAAGCGATCAAAGTTGCCATGGTTCTTTGCGTCTAATTCCAGACTAATCCTAAACTACTCGGGTTTTTTTTCAAGCTAATAATGTTCGATTAGCTTTCTTGCACTTCCTTCAACGCATTTTTTAATCAAAAAAAAAAAAAAAACACTTACACGATTTTTGCTCTCCAACAACTCCTTCAAATTCTCCTCGATAATTTCCTCATCAGTCATCGAGTCCAAACTCTTTTTGGCATGCGTACTACTGCCACTCGATGCGCCGGTCATAGAGATGGTATCACTTTTAAGCGTCGCTTTCGAGTCTACCTTGTGTAACGTTCTATTTGCGCTGTAACTTTTCACAGTGCCATTTGATTCACGTCGTGGCAAAGAGCCCGTTAATGATTTCGTGTCACTTTTCGTTTCGATATTAAGTAATACGGGTTTAGCATCGGATTTCACTACAATTTTGTGTTCCGTTTTTAGTGAGCTTTTCGATTCAGCTTTTGAGAGTGTTGAATGTGCGGGTAAATGCTTTGTATCAATTTTGTTTTTATATTTTGTATCATTTTTGATTTGTTTGTTGTGAACCGTTTTTGTATTGTTAACCGTTAATATAGCGGAAATATCTTTATCACTTTTATTTTTTATTGTATGTGAATGATGTATTGGCACTATAACTGTTGTTAAAGCATTGTTCTCGAAACGTATGCGCTCATTTTTGAAACTATCTGTTATTTTAAAATTATCAACGGTTTTTGCATTGTTTTGTCTTTTCAGCGGAATCTTATGGGTTTTCTCATTTTTCAGCTCCAATTTAATGTATTCCGACATAATGTTTTTGTTTCTATTTTTTTTTTTTTGTTAAATGCGATTAATTGTTTTTTTCTTATAAATGCGCCCACTAGTATTTGTACGGACAAAAATTAAAATTTTTAAATTTCCTAAAAATCGCTCTTGAATTCTGTGCTCCGAAAAGTGCGTTACGTTCACGCCGGTTTTTGAATGTGTACTAAAAATTTTTCTGCGAATATTGTTTACAGCTGATCTCGCAACTTTTTTCTGTTCACACACTTCGTTACAATTGATTTGCTTGTGATTTGTATACCCAGTTGCGCTTGACTTTTAAATTCATAACACTTTGATTTCGATCTTTCGTTAAAACCGCACGACACTTCCTAGTGATTTCTTCGTTGGTTAGGCAGAAAAAGTTTTGGAGATTACGACCTCTTATCAACTTTGTTTAGTTAGCGAAAAAAAGAATGAAAGCTAGAAAAGTGCACTGAAGATGGCAAAACACAGAAATTGTTTATAGATTCCAGGTCTTTATTTGAGTTCTCCAGAGAAAGGAACCTAGAATGGTCAATGAAGTTTTCCGTGTTGGTGACGAAGAGTCTAAAAAAGTCTTCCATCTCTAAAATAAAAATTCACAGCAGGGTATATTTTATACTTTTCGCTTGTTGTTAGATCATCTAGAAATTATTTACACACCCGAAATACTGGAAACAATAAGAATAAAAAAAATCCAAAAGAAAATTCCAAAAAAATTACGAGTAAAAACAAAACAAAAAAATAAAAATAAATATCGAAAAGTATTTGCAAATAGACCATACCATGCAATGAAGTCCATGAAATCCGTCGCTTGTTTGTTTACTCTACAGTCATAAATTAGCTTCGAAGAGTCAGATCGACGGCGTTGGACGCTGCAACGGCAAACAAACTTGTTGTTTCTATTATTAATTGCTATTCAATGGCAATTTTCAAAAGTAGCGCGAATCGTTTATGCTTTTATAAATGAATTACAGACCCAGCAGGAAGCGTAGTAACTAGTTCAGAACTAGATCTAGCGTGCCAAATAAAAAATAGCTTAATGGAAACGTGGTTTTTAACAGTTCAAAGCTGGTAGTTCATGATTAATAAGGTATTTTCAATTGTTTTTGAAAAAAAAATTTTTTTTTAATTTAAATTTTTTAATATAAATTATTTTTTTAATTTATTTTTTTTTTTTAATCTTTTTTCTCACTACTAAAATGCCACAAGCTAAGAGCTAGACATTTTTCCTACAGGGTACATTCGACACAAACACATACATATGACCATCTATGGCGTATAACATGTGTATAAACAATTGTTTACAAATAAATATGAGCCAGCAAATGCTAAGAATAGTGCACGGGTGCACGGGTGCGTATGCGTAACCAAATTGAGAGCAATGAAAATCATGAAAAAGAGGAAGCAGAAACAACAGCACATCCGTTCTCATCATAGGCACAATACATGTTGCTTCCATTCATGCGTTTCTATATATATTTTAAGCATATGTGTGTATGTATTTGTTACATTGCCGAATTGTATTGATCAATGAAATGTGTCAATCTAAATGAGTCACGAATATTTGTTGCAAGTTTGTTTAATTCATAAAGAATTTAAATTTTTGTTAACTGAGCTTTCAGATTTTTCTTTGTAAGTGTTAAGTATTTGACCTTTCTGAATAAAATAAAGTAAAATAATACAAAATAAAATAAAATAAAATGAAATTAAATGAAATGAAATGAAATAAAATAAAATAAAATAAAATAAAATAGAATAAAATAAAATAAATTAAAATAAAATAAAATAAAATAAAATAAAATAAAATAAAACAAAATAAAATAAAATAAAATAAAATAAAATAAAATAAAATAAAATAAAATAAAATAAAATAAAATAAAATATAATATAATAAAATAAAATAAAATAAAATAAAATAAATCAAAATAAAATAAAATAAAATAAAATAGAATGGAATAAAATTAAATTAAATCAAATAAAATAACATGAAACAAAATAAAATAAAATAAAATAAAATGAAATGAAATGAAATAAAATAGAATAGAATAAAATAAAATAAAATAAAATAAAATAAAATAAAATAAAATAAAATAGAATGGAATAAAATAAAATAAAATAAAATAAAATAAAATAAAATAAAATAAAATAAAATAAAATAAAATAAAATAAAATAAAATAAAATAAAATAAAATAAAATAAAATAAAATAAAATAAAATAAAATAAAATAAAATAAAATAAAATAAAATAAAATAAAATAAAATAAAATAAAATAAAATAAAATAAAATAAAATAAAATAAAATAAAATAAAATAAAATAAAATAAAATAAAATAAAATAAAATAAAATAAAATAAAATAAAATAAAATAAAATAAAATAAAATGAAATGAAATGAAATAAAATAGGATAGAATAAAATAAAATAAGATAAAATAAAATAAAATAAAATAAAATAAAATAAAATAAAATAAAATAAAATTAAATGAAATGAAATGAAATAAAATAGAATAGAATAAAATAAAATAAAATAAAATAAAATAAAATAAAATGAAATGAAATAAAATAGAATAGAATAAAATAAAATAAAATGAAATAAAATAGAATAGAATAAAATAAAATAAAATAAAATAAAATAAAATAGAATAGAATAAAATAAAATAAAATAAAATAAAATGAAATAAAATAGAATAGAATAGAATAAAATAAAATAAAATAAAATAAAATAAAATAAAATAAAATAAAATAAAATAAAATAAAATAAAATAAAATAAAATAAAATAAAATAAAATAAAATAATTTGTAAGTTATGAGCAAGCTCGAGACCAGTTAACAATAATTCTAAACGAATTAATATTGTCAGTTTTTTGGGAAAAATTGATAATTGGAGAAAAATTACAAAGAAAAAATCTACAGCGATGGATAGGATTACATGTTTCAGAGTTTCCAGGCTCATCATCAGATCCCTTTTCGGACACGGATTCGAACTCGTGTCTGCACCAAAGCCGCTGTTAGAAAATTCCAACACTAAGCAATGATGCCCTGTGACGTCACAATGCACTTATCTCCACTTCAATTAATTCCCTTTTGTTTGTTTGTTCTTGCCAACAGTATACACAAAATTTCTTAAGACATGCAGTCTTTATGTTATGATGTGTGTTGGTCTTGTTGTTTGTACATATTTACATATGTACCTATTTAAAATAAAATAAAATAAACTGAAATGAAATGAAATAAACTAGAACAAAAAAAAAAAAAATTAAATAATATAAAATAAAAAATACATTAAATTACAACAAAAAGAGTAGCCACCCCAATGTAAATAAATTATTTCGACTCATTTTAATTGCTCTACAACGTTCCTGCACTTAAATGTTTACAAACGGATATTTGCTTATGTTGTTGATAGCTATGAGTTGATGCTCTGGAATATTTGGCGTTTTTTCGGCGCTTCAAAGTCTGCAGCACGCCTTTGTTTTGATATTCCTGCAAAATTTACGATTTAAACAAAAAGGGTTATAAAATAATGAAACATGCAAAATTGTGGTAATTTTTGTTTGTTCGATTCCTTTGTAGTAATTATTTACACTGATATATGTACTAACGAATTTTGAACAGATGGAAATTTAAATTGGAAAACGCGAACTCAACTGGCTTTGTAGATATTTTTGTATTCAAATCGTTTCGTGTTTTTTTTTTTGTTTTTTTGGTTTGTGAAAATGTATTTTTATTGCATATAAAGTACTAGATTGAGGTGGCTCTTGGTTTTGTTGTTGCCTTAACGCATATGGTTTTAGGAAGGGGGCAAAGTATGTTAGCCACCGGTCGGGAATTTGAGTGTTGAGATTTAAAAATAAAAAATATTTTTTAAAGAAAATTTTTAATTTATGGCAAGTCGTTTTTAGGGCACTATTATTAGTTTTGTCATAATCTTATACATATATTGTCGATAACACTGTTTAAGTGATATCTCAGTTTGGCTGTTTTACTACTAGGAATTCCTTTTTTTGTAGACAAATATCGATTTTATGGAAAAAGTCCCCATCAAGATAAATTCTGCTACTTATTTTCCAATCCATCATTTAGTTTTATTGAGCATAAAGCAGCATATTTTGGAGACGATGTTGGATTCACAAAAAAGAAAAATATCAAATTCAATCTAGCTCGGTCAAATAAATAACTAAAAAAAAATTTATAAAACACCCATTAAAAAACTTTTTTAAGTGGCTCACTTATTTTTGGTCTCTGGTAAATGTTGGCTCTGCCGTCGATTTGTGCGGAATCTTTAATTTAGTATCCACATTCCACTTCTGAATTATTACAAGTTGTACATAGATGTCGCTGTGACCGCTAAAACTATTTCATTCACAGCAGCCTAAATGTATGCTCATCTGTTCAAGCGACCAAGCAAGAAGAAACCACCACTGCAGTAAATTCACCTAGTTACAGCCTGAAAAGACTAGTTTCCCAACTCAACCTACATACATACAAACAACTATTTTCCTTTAAGAATATTGCGAAAAATGTGTAGATCTTATAAGTTGGATTGCTTTCAACATACATTTTTTGCCCTGCTCGTTTGATGTTACACCAATAAGTTGTTTAAAGTTCAATTGAAAATTCCACGAATATTACTTATACACCCCGTATTCCGCGGGTTTTTTTTATACACATTTCATATTTTCAGCATATTCAAGTCGAGTTCGAATTGGCCTTAAACTCTAGAGCTCTATTTGTCAATCAGAGACATACTAAACAAAGATTTTAACTAAAATGAAAAGTAACAGGGTCCCCTATGGCAAAAAATTAAGTTGGTACGTGGTATGAGGAAGTTTTTTATGTTTTTCCCTGTCACCCTGTGTCAACTAATTTATTCACAAACCATAGCCTAGCTGTGAGAATAAGCGGAAAAAGCCAAACTCAAGTTTACGGGTCGATTCTATAGTGGTAACAACATTCGATTTACCCGGCAAACAAATATCTTGGAAACTTTTACACCCGTTTGGTATTCTGCCGGCTCAAGTTGCAGTTCAATTTCGTAACCACCGAAAGAGGTGGTAACGCCAAGTAACCGCGACAAATTGCACGTGTTTTGTAAATATTTTTTTGGACAGAAAATAGCACAAATTTTATACACATACTAGTTCAGAAGAATTAATAAACAATATAAGCACTTTTTTACGTGAAGTTTCGTGCGCGTTTGCCTTTTATTCTCTTTTGCGCATTGTTTGTTTTTGACATCGTTACCATGCGCGCTAGAATCGCGGGTACATGCACTGGTTACGATTTTTGGTTAGATAATCTTCTGGGTACAAAGTTTCCGGTTACGCTCAGAATCGACACGTTAGTGTGACCGATATCACAAAGGCAACCATAGACACAAACCGTGATTTGTAAATTTTTAAATATTTTTTTTTGTCATTTTAAAATTAAAACTCTGTCTTAGACAAAAAATTTATTTTAAGTTGACTTTGATAGACATGAAATTGTGTTTATTTTAGAATCATATTTAAGTAGATAAAACTCTATTTTAATTTAGCTATGATTATGAGTCTATATAATTTTCAACTACCGTCCTGTAACTAACAGTCAAAAAATATGTAAAAAGTACATTATGTAAGTGGTTCAATTTGAGAAAAAGTATTTGTTTAAGCGACTTAAACAATTTCTTTCGTTTATTTCATTTGCACACCCTTTTTATAATTCTCAACCAGCTAATGAAATATTCTGAAGATATTGTTTATTTCTGCATAACCCAAAGGGGGTTACCCCCACGAAATTGAGGAAGCCAATCCCGTGCAATGCCTCATAGCCAGCAGTGCTCACCCCCAATGAATACATACAAGGTGTAACAGGTGCTCTGCACCCTTCCAGTTCTATATAGAACAAATAAGTTAAATTAAATAATAAAATAATAATTTACTAAAGGTCGCCCCTATTAACCCGTGCTCTGCACACCCCCAACCTACTCTAAACAAATACATAATATAAAAATTAAATTAAATTAAAAAGAAACTTCTCGCTCCCTCAAAGCTTATACAGTATTTGTATAGGACATCTTTGAAGTTACTCCTGCTCGATTTGCTTTTTATGCCACTAGGTACGGAGTTCCAAATTCTAACAGCATTGATCAAGAACATTCTAGAAGAGTTATTAAGGTTAAAGTATGGAAAAATGCAGTTTCTGGCTCTCAGATAAGCGGGAGCCAATTCTACACCAATTACAAAGGAAGAAAGTAACTCAGTCCACATCCCTCCGGAAACACCAAGGAAAATAAAGTCTTTCTCCACATGTACATACATACAGAACTATGGTCAGCGGGGATATCCTCTACACTTACAGTTGAAGTAGGGTGTCTCTAGGAATATCTTCTGTTGAGATTGTTCTTATTAATTTGCATACCTTGACCTAGCTGCGAAACCATTGTGCTTTTATGAGCTGTTCCTTCATAAATAAATTTCATAGAGCTTGTTAAAAGGATTCGTTTCTAAATAATATTTCTTTTCAACGCTCCAAGAGTAATCTCATCTTCCTTGTGACTCAGTCCTTCCTTCTTAGCAATAGGCGAAGACAGTTATTAACCAAGTCTTATATAGGGCGATCTTCTTAAGTGGCGAGAGGAATTTACTTCACAATTACTTAATATTAAAAACTCTTTGAATTTCTAGATCGACTGAAATTGATTAGTTAATCCCTCAACTATTTCGCTTAAGATACCTATTACTTCGCGTTATCCTCATGCAAAGCTCCTCAAATTTATCTTCTCGTTTTCTCCAACCAGAGAAGCACGAACTAACCATATCGCGTTTCATTCTTTGAATACTTTTCCACATCAAAATGAGGTGTTCTTGAGAATAAATGAAAGGATTCCAATATCAGGGTCGGCTGAAAAGTTTTGCCATAAGTAGGAGCCACACAGTTTCGTAAAAGTGCTTTAAGCGGTTTTGCATCCTCACCGATGCGATGTACATAAATATATGGTAGGTACTTGGTTGACAAGTTAAGGCACATACCTATAAGAGGTGAGTACATATGTACATAGCTGAAAAAGTATGTAAATAAATACATAGTTATGTATGGGCATACATTGTACATATGTATTAGAGTAGGTATATACATATGTAAGTATATAATGTCTATGACCGTCAAAATTATTTTAGATACATAGATATAAAATAAAAAGACAATTTCCCAAGGGAATTTAATGGTGAAATTTATTGGAGTTACAGTTATGCAGAAAAATAATTTCATTGGAATACAAACATTTTGCTATGAATATCAATGTATTGTAGGTAGGTGGATTGTTCGAAAAACAAAAACTGATAACTATGTATATAAAATTTACTGTTCAAATATACTATTATATATACATATATATTTTTGTACATAAAAACGCTTATCCACATTCAATAAAAATGTTACCTCCAACGGGGGGGTCAATGGATGCCAACAGCGCAGACACCATATTTGCCATGCGCCACATTTACATTCCACAACTCCAATTGGATGTGAGTTGCGCTGTGGTGCGAAAGAGCAGGCATGATGTTTGAGCGAATGCATGGAAGTGTATAAAGCACGCCCACACACAAACCTAATGCGATCCCACTCACACAGCACGACAAGCGGCGCATTCAGGCGAAAAAAGGAGATAAGAAAAATCAAAGTACATATGTATGAAGATATGTTAGCAATGCTGATAAATAGCTATACATAAGTGAGGCCAAACTGGGTGTGCGTATGTATATATATGTACATATATACATATATACATCTATGTATATGTATATATGTAAATTGTATCTAGTTGTTACAAATATATATATATCTTCGTTATGTTGAAATAACGTCCTAGCTACCTTTAAATGTGCCATACTTATTGCCATACACACACACACATACATACATATGTACATATACATATATACACACATTTAAATAAATATATGCAATACACTTTATGCGCTATTCATTTGGTTATTCAGGTATGAACATAAGATGAAATTGTGTATTTCGCACGTCTTGAAGCGTACTGAGCCAACTCTGACTGGGATTAATGATGAGTCAATTAACTCTACATTCTTCGAAGCCATATTTACAGTTAGTACTGTAGTAACACAAAACCCATTACTTGCCCTAAGCAACACTTTCAAAGACGTCACTTTTCGTTTTCAACTAGATACATATGTATATGTCTAGCCAATTGTTGTTGCTATAACCCTGCAAAAAGTGAGTCTGGTCTAAGACTGTATAAAATACAGTCTTTCGTTCACATACTACCGGACCAAGTCTAGACCAATCTCATGTAAAACCATAGGACCAATTTACACGGAGCATGTCCTAGGCTTGGTCTACCATTCTACCATTTATGCCGTGTACAGTCCAGACCAAAGATAGACCGTTTGGTCTATACATAATTTTTGTGCTCATTAACATAACAAGTGAATATATTTCTTCAATTCGGCAAAGCAAAACTACATGCGCACAACTAGTCATATTGGTCTAGATAAAAACTAGATTTTTCTAGCTATCTATATACCACTAATTTTGTGTTATAGGACCAATGCTTTTTGCAGGGAATTTAAATGAATTTTTTTTGAAAGTGGTAGATGTGTCATACATTTAAGCATTATTTTTATTTAAAATTTTTTTTTTTTTAACTTTATGTTAATATGAATTATCATCGATAACCAGCAACGAGTTGAAACGAAATATTTCTATTTTAATATGACAAACTTGCTCGACGACTAACGTCAACAATTTGAAGAAGATCTGTCAGTTGACATAAACAAATGTGCGCTTTTTGTATGAGACTGAGTTCACCTTCAGTAATTTACCTAGGCAATTTTGTTGTACCTATATATGTATGTATGTATGTATACACACTCATATCTAACCTTGAAAATGACAAAACCAATTTAATTAATAGAAATTTTGCTATCTACATACATACATATGTAGGTATGTATGTATGTATGTACATACCTACATAGCTTAACAAAAAACAAAAACAATGGAAAATTTAATTAAATTGTAATAAAACATTTATAAAAAACGTATAAATATACTACACATATATACTTTTTATTTACATAGGCAGGAGTTAGGTATGTATGTATGTTTGTAATATTTACAAATCGTCCATAACACTGCAAAACCGCCTAAGTGATATTTCAGTTTAGCTGTTTTTCCACTATAAATTCCTTATCTTTTTTAAAGGAATATTGACTTTATAAAAAAAGTTCCCATCAAGTTCAATTCTTCAAATTATTTTCCAAACTAACTTTTACCTAGTTTTCTTGAGAATAACTCAATAGATTTCGATGGCTAAAATAAAATGTAACAGGGTCCCTGTATGAAAAAAAAAATAAACTTGATGGGTGGTATGAAACACATGTTTTGTTTGTTTTGCAAGGTCACCCTGTGTCAACTATTTTCACAAACCAATAATATGTGTCTTGGATTAAGCAATGTCACAAACACAACCATAGACACATACCGCGATTTTAAAATGTTAAAATGATTTTTTCGTAATTTTAAAATTAAAAATCCCTCCTGGACAAAAAATGTATTTTAAGATATGAAATGAGGTTTATTTTAGAATCATGTTTAAGTAGGCAGAAATACTTCACAATACATACTTCTACAATTGACTGCTCCAAATCTGACATTTTAAATGATGATTACTAATCTAAATTACTAATTATTACCGGTTTGATTCATTATTTTCTTGAGAATCCATTTAATGATTTATTACCAATTAGTTTAAATTTTTAATGATTATTTTCCAATTAAATTAAGAGTAATCAAAAAAAATCATATTTAAACGATTATTAAAAATAATACGAAAATAAAAATAAAATAAAAAGTAATCACAAATCAAAAAAAAAGAGTTAAAATAATCAAAAAATTCAAATATAATCAAAAAAATAAATGCTTTTCTTGATTATTTTTGACTTTTCGATTATTTTTGATTTCGTTTGATTTTTTTTTTCATCACAATTAATTTCTTTCTTTTCCCAAAAATCAAATAAAATAATCATTACCAATTAAAAGACCAGTCTAATCAATTGATTACTAATTACTAATAAAATTTAACAGGTCTGGTCCAAATTTAATTTTCAAATAAAAATTCAAATTTAGTAAAAAATAATAACAACTTTGTTATTTTATTCATTTGTCGCTAAGTTTTTACCAAAAAAAAAAATTATCTTATTATCTTGACTAGGTTTGCATGTGAAGTCGTGTAAAAAAAAATATAAAAAATATTTTTAAATATTTTTAACTGCTGAAGATAAACTCTTTAGTTGCCTCGCTATATCTCTAAAATCCTTCACTAAAAGCATTAAGTATGCAAGTATTTTATTTTTTTAATTGTCCCTTTAACTGGAAAATAGATTAACCTAATACCTATGCTTTTTTGGTGGAAATGTGTAAAAAATATTAGAAATCAGTTTTCGAATTTTCATGATTCGGAAAAATTCAAAATAAATCGCAACATATTATTAGGTAAAATTTGTATCATAAATTTTAAGTGGTTTGCGCCTATGAGAGTTCCCTCAATGGTTTCGGAACCACATACAATCTTTAAACTTAACTTACAAGCACTTATCTTATTTGAATATGGTTTGAATTTAATAATATGTCAGCTCCATTATGATTGCGGTGGAGTCCTTTAATGGCTATTAACAATCAAGTGGCGCTTACACATACAACTGAATTACAGAGAGCACAAAGCTTTTTGTTGAGATTACTGAAACGCAAAGGCGAGTAAAAGTAGATTAATAAATAGCAGAGATGGGCATTACTAGAGAACTGAAATACTATGGAAAATAAATGCTGAGGTAGGTATAAAGCGTTTTTTCTTTTCATAATCACTCAAAGCTTTATTTTACTGAAACTAGTGAGTGGTAATTGAGGTAAATTTCTATTAAAAATAGTTTTTAGTGTTAAATAATGCAAATCAGCACTCAAAATTAATGTTGAATGATTGTGGTTAGGTGCCAAGTTTCAGGCTAATAAAACCTTGAGTGTTAGGAAAATAAAGTTCCACTCAAAAATCAATGTGAATTGAGTGATAAGTGAAGTGCTTACGGTATTCAAATTTTAATGCTGCCTGCCCATTACTGATTTACTCTGCTTCACACACATATAGTCACATATATACTCACAAACATATGTAAGCATATATAAAAGAATAAATACATAAATGCTCTTGGTGCATGAATGTCAAAAATCACTTCAAAATTTCCCATACGAAAGCAGCTGAGCAAAAAAAAAATAAAAATAAAATCTCAACAAATCGAAATCCATAAATATGAACAATTTAAAAATAAAAACAAAAACAAACATATGCATGAATATAATAGGCACACATCAATAAATAAATAAACGCAAAAGATGAAAATAAGTCCTTGGCGAACAAAAGGCTGCCGATGCAATTGAAATGCAGCTCGCATAATGCACTCGAATGGACAAAAGCACGAGAGGATGCGTTGTGTCCTGTTGCCAAGTAATTAAGATCGACCACATATTTATGTATGTATGTACATACACATACTACATATGTACATACATACATATGTACATGTGCACAAACAATTACAAAAAAATAGCAAACAGACGTCCTTATATGCTCATAACAATTAAAACAAAAACTAAAATGAAAAGCCAAACAACAATAACAACAAATTTCGCCAATGTCCGGTACTTACTTTTTGGACTTATCGGCATTCAAGTGAAATTTCGCCATTGAAAATAATGCTGTGCAAATTGCCGCCATGACAGAATTATAAACACATTCGCACAATTATTATTATTGAACAATTATGTATTTGCGTTTGCTAATATGTTATATGTATAGCATTAGACTGGCACAAAAAAAAATTTTTCAATTATGTAACTATTATTTTGTAGTTTGATGGGTTCAAGAAAAATTTATAATAATTATTAATCAATTATGTATTATTATTGATTTTAGTGTTAAAATTAAAAAAAGCAAAAAATTTGTCGTGTGCAGAAACCAGAACGGCGTAGGTAAGATCTACTCATTTATTCCCAAGGAAACAGCAACTTCGTTTGGAAAAGTATTTAAAGACAAAAGAAAAAAGAATTGAAATGACAAAAAAAAAAAAACAATAACAAAACACAAAAAAATATTTATTGGTCTTAATTTTTCAGATCTTAATATTAGATTCTATCAATAATTGTTTGTTTTTTTAGAACTACCCGACCTAAAAACCTGTTTCAAAACTTCTTTTTGCCATTTTTTTCCTTTTCCAAAATTTTTTTACTAGCGAAATTTAAAAAAAAAACAGTGTCTGATTGTTTTGACGTGCTAAATTCCAATCCGCCATAAGAATTTTCCAAACCGGTCGTCGTTCGGCTCTAACCTCTAAAAAACAGAAACAAAGTACTGACGGTTTTTTTAAGTTTAAGGTCGAACATCGAGGTGTGATGCAATTTTTGTGGCTTACTCGGATTTAGAATTCAATTTCTTTTAATAAATTGTTTTTATTTCTGTTTTTTCTATATACCTAAATGTTTATGTTTCAAATAAATTACAAAGTAAATCAAATAATAACTTTGATTCAGATTATGGGTCTAATGTTTATATGTCGCTTGGTTTCTCTGGAACGGACCATGACTAAAATATTCATTCAGAATTTATTTTAGGGTAAAAATTTCTCATAAAAAATTTTTCCATAAAAACTGTTATTCTTGGTTTGGAGTTTTTTTTAATAGTCAAGAATAACTAAAATGAAAAAATTAAAAATTAAAAAAAATGTTGGCACAGTCTAATGGACTATATACAGGGTGCTAAAAGCAGTGGCGTACTAAGGTAATCAGCGCCCGGAAAATGGAACAGTTTTCCACTGGTCTATATAAATTAGAAATCTTTCACTTTCCTCTATTTAAGACCCTAGAATATTTGATCACAAGAAGTTTCTTTTTTCTTCCTTAATATGAATTTCACTCTAAATTCCAACTAAAGATACCGCACGCACCCTGTACCATACACTCACGACTGGTTATGGAAGCTGAAGAAAACACAAAAAAAAAACTGAAATTTAAAATTTGAAAAATGATTCAATATGCAATTACATTGGTGCGCTTTCCTTCAAACAATCAAAATTTCAATTTTCCAATAACAACAAAAAAACATAACATTTTTATCTAACGAATTTAATGCTATCAAAATATTGCCGCCAACAAAACAGAAGCGAAACGAAACTCATAACATTAGACAATGAGACGACTCGTCAATCAGAGGGATTGGCTTGCACTCTATTTTGAAACCACGACGTATGCATGCTGCTGATATGGTTGATGGTGATGGCGGCAAACACTCCCCAAATCAGTCTAATTGAAAGCGATGATCTGGAAATGTTGAAAATATGCGACAGCGTTCCATGCTCAAACGTGCGAGTGCTGCCTATTGATGATGTGGATATGTGGAGGGGGCATTGTTTGCTGAGCTACAAATTATCGGCATTTGGTTTTTGTTTTTGTTGTTTTTTTTTTTAATTTTTTTTGTGATAATTCAAGCTGAAAAAATTTTCAAATACCTTTTTTGTGTCTCTCTTCTTGTTGCAACTATTTGGGTGCGGATTCGGAGTGTAAGTTTTTGATGTTGTCGGTGTTGATGAAGGCAATTTCCTTACTTAATTTTTTGAGTGGTGTTTGCTCATTTTGATGTTATCAAAAAATCAAGAATCAATCAGATGAGGGCACATTATTTGATTAAATATGTAGGTACCAGTTTAACAAGAAGTTTCTTAAGTGGCAGTGAGGCAACGACTAAGTCAAATTTTGTGTGAAAGCGGGTAAATGTTGTCGTGTTCTGATGAGGATGAACTTGGAACGCCTAAGCACCTGCGAGTTGTAGCTTAGAGCCTAAAATCCATCACTAGCATCTTAGAGGTTTCAGGCACTATAGGGCTTTAGCTCGCTATGAAGGTGAAGTCTAGAACATCAAGAAAATCTAAGACACTATAGTAGAAGAAGCGAGGACAACACGAGGTACCTTCTGTATTTAGGAAGAAGAAAAATCGAAATAGTAAGGGACTTCTTTTACAGCATTAACACCAACAATATTGTCAGCATAGCAGTCCGGCAAAGAATTACTCTCGTCAACAAATTTTTTTTTTTTGTATGAGCCATTGAGGAGCAAGCTCCTTCCATGCCGAAAGTAAATCGCACTCTCTAAGCGACTTATCGTATCCATCCTGGTATACGACGCATAGGCCTGGACGTTGGTAACTTTTGATGGGAGTAAACGAGATTGGAACGATGGAATGGATTGGAATCAAACGTATCTTACTAGAATTTAATTGTATGATTTTAATAAGGAGATTGCAAGAAACTTCTTAGAAGACACCCGACGGACAAAGGAAACTCCAACGTTCAGTGCATTCTAAAAAGAAGAATGTAGTTGTTGTTGTAGCAATAATTCATACCAATCAATGCGTCTGTGCGTCAGAGTTGTCTTATAGCAAAAGTTCTCGCTATCAGCTGAGTAAACTCAAGCTTTCAGATCAGTGCTTCTGAAAAATATACCGAAGAAGGGTTTGGACTCGAACCTTCCTTGAATCTGCCCCTGTATTAGAGACACAATCCTCTTTCGTTTGGCGTAAATCTGGTCACCTGTTTTCGATGAAGTTCGGGTGATGTCCTTCCGGTTATTTGCAGTTAAAGTTAAAAATGTTCTGTCATTTTCATGTGGTTGTTGTAATGGCACATTAGGCTGAGCCAAAAAAAGTGAAAAAGTGGGAAACGTGGCACGCGGAAGGACATCACCGTGGCGGTAGCCACGGCTATGGCACACACCCGGAGTTGGAATGGCGTAGCCCAGGGTTATTTTTTGAAGCGCGGCCGAAGGCCGCCAATGCGGAAAGGAGTTCTGCACATATGTAAATACCATGGATCACACCCTGAATTGGGGATCTGACCTAAGTCAATCCCAGATTCATGATATAATGATCATAAGTCGAAGGTGATAATGAAAAATGAAAATTTGGAAATAAAAAAAAAATGTACTGACTTTAGTTCGCTTTCTTAATGCAAATTAATGTCAATGACGTTAGTTCGCTAAAAATATTGACCTTAGTTCGCTTTTGGCATGCGTCTTAATGTCACTGACATTAATTCGCTTTTGGGGTGCGAATTAACGTCACTGACGTTAATTCCGTTGACTTTAGTTCGCGCCACCTAGAACTTATAGGTGTTTCTAGGGAGGATACTTTTGTAGGGTCGGGATCTGTTTGAATTTCTTAAAATTAAATGATCTAATACAACATATTAATCGAATATTCCTAGAGCTACCACGTAATCTTAATACATTTCGTTTTTTTTTTTCATAACCACTTTTTCATAATAGTGTTACCACCTAAAAAGTTTTTACAGTGTTGCCAGCTAACTAATTTTATAAGTTTTTACTTATGAGTATCTACAAAAAACTAATTTATACCGTAAGCTCGAATAATAACGGGCAACCCCAAGGCGAATTATTAAAAACTGGAAGCCAGTTGAACTTTGTTTTTGTTATTCGCAGGATTAAATTAATGTCAAAATCGTATTTCGGGGAAATTTGTAGTGTCAAAATTTGAGAAAAATGTATCAGCATTGAGCAAACGCGCAATTATAGTAACAGATTATTTCAGATGAGGAGCACTTTCTCTCAGCAATCATAGAACCTCTCACTTCACATTCGACTACTAGGTTCGGTATGAATTTGCCGTACTCTATTAGACCCTTTAAATTCCATTCGAACGAAGAAAGAAACTGCTTTCAATTCTTATTAGATGTTGCAAGTATTCAACAAAAAAAAAGCCTTATTACATAAATACATACACCGGAAGTCAACGTTACAACAAAACAATGTCTTTGTTGACGGTGTAACGAATGTCCTCATTCCCTTCTACGTGCGTGCGCTTTTGTTGGCTGTCTTTTTTTATATATTTTTTTTTTATTAATGAAGATCCCGAAATGCGAGCGTAAAACTGTACTATTGTTTGTAATATAATAAAAAATTTTATTATTAAAGACCGCTACCGACTGTTTGTTTGTATGTTTGGTTTGGTCATATAAAAAGAAATTGAAATTATTCGCTGTCGCTTTGGTGAACTGTGGCCGAAAAGGTGAAATAATGAATATGAAAATTAATGAATATAAAAGCTGAAGAGACACTGTTGCTGGTCAGCTAACTTGGTGGGGTATACAAAAACAAAAATAAAAAAAAAACAAAAAAATAAAAAGATGAAAAAAAATTACATACTAATTCATTTTTCTAATTTTAGAAAGATTACAATTATGTGAGCAATGCGTAGAGCGGCAAGCGTAAAAGTGGTAGAACCCCAAGATATAGGAAATACAGAAATAAAAATTCAAAATTTTTTAAAACTCACAAATGGAAAAAATGATATGAATACGTCTATTTGTATATGTCCATAAGGCCAACCTAAATTCATTTAGAAAATAATTTATTGTCGCTGTCAAATGTAACAATAAAGCGCTGCAACTGGTGTTCAACGCACAACAACAACAACACTAACAAGTGTAAAATAGAAATTTATTAGACTCAGTTCACTGTTTGTATGTTTGTGCGCTGCTTTGCAATGTGGTCCAGAGCGAGCAATGTCCATCAGAGGTCACTCACATCATCATTTTGTTGACTGCGCATGTGCACAGCAGGGAGTATGGCAGCATCATCGAAGGCGAGCCAAGTTTGCGTGTAATTACATTAGTTCATTCATATACCAAAACAAAGCCAACGATATTCATTGAATAATTTTCTTCTTCTCCTACTCGTTTTATTACAATTTTATTCAATTCATACATACATTTGAACTTCATGCAATCAGGTGCAATTATGCAGCCGTTAGTGTATTTTTCCACCAATTTGGGTAGATCATTTTTCTTTGGGCGACAAAACAATGATGAGGAATTTTATTTGTTTGTTGAAGGAATTCTTTGGTTTATTTGTATACCCAGTAGTAAGACTTTCTCTAAGTAAGATGGGTGATCACTTAAAAATTATACAAAGTTCCGAAACTAAAAAAAACATATTTATGGTTTTAGAAAATATGTAACGTTTTGTTATGCTATGTTATGTTATGTTATGTTATGTTATGTTATGTTATGTTATGTTATGTTATGTTATGTTATGTTATGTTATGTTATGTTATGTTATGTTATGTTATGTTATGTTATGTTATGTTATGTTATGTTATGTTATGTTATGTTATGTTATGTTATGTTATGTTATGTTATGTTATGTTATGTTATGTTATGTTATGTTATGTTATGTTATGTTATGTTATGTTATGTTATGTTGTGTTATGTTATGTTATGTTATGTTATGTTATGTTATGCTATGTTATGTTATGTTATGTTATGTTATGTTATGTTATGTTATGCTATGTTGTGTTAGATTATGTTATGTTGTATTATGTTATGTTATGCTATGTTATGTTAAACTCGATATAGGGTATATAACACTTGAATCCACAAGAACTTAGTTCCTCCAAATTTTTTCGTCTTTTGCTTTGAGCTTGTGGGTTTGGTGCGCAGTTGATTTGAGCGGAGCAAGGGCGCCATCAAACAGCCGCCACTTAGTCTGCACAGACGTGGTGTAAAGAAAATACCTTTAAGCATCATAAATTATAAAGAAAATAAGCTGACCTTTTAAGCATTATATTTTTTAGATATAAATGATATGAAAATCTAAAACAGAAGCGACAGGAAGGAAGTGCTGCCATTACGCTCGATATACATTTCGGTGGCTAATATGGCCACTACCTTGCGCACAGTCGTTCAGCTGTGTTGGCGTTTTGCGTTACCAGCAAAGCCACGCCAAAGGCAAGATCTATTGTTTAGCAACTGCTACCGTATAGCCCTTACCAACTTTCACTGCATGTGTGTTGTTGTTTTTTTTGCCTTTTTCCACTATGTGGTTTGGTGTGAAATTGCGTATTTGTCCATTGCGTGAAATCACTTCAATAAAAATTTAAAAAAATAGCCAAGCAAATATGTTTGATTGTCAACGTTAATGAGCAACAAATAGGATTTCTACACAATTCAGCCATAACGCAAGGGAATTGATTGCACACAAAAATTGCTCCACACAACGGAAGTATATGCCATTTAATTGTTTCTCACTTTTTTATTTATCAATTCTTTAGTCGAGTTTTTATTCAACCCCCATACATTTAGAATGCGTTAATGTGACTTCTTCCTGTCTTGGTGGTCCAACGTAGGATCCATAAATCTTTGCTTTATTAATTAAGTAATTTTATAAGCTAAACACACACACACATGCAGCGCTTATGTACTTCCAACATATACATAGGGTATATTTATTTACGGTACATCAACCATTTGCACGTCCATACATCCTCTCTCAAAGTCATGCATTTCATTGGCACGGTTATGGTTTTAATTTCCAACTCGGATTAGTGACAATCATATAAATAGTTGTTGTTCAATTACAAAGTCAGCTGCTAGTTTTTTAGACGAATATATGTATGTATGTATGTATGTATTTACATATATTGTGTCTGTATGGCGCAAAGTCTGATTTACACCTGGCACGCGTTTTCTATTACTGAGGTCGTGATGACATTTTTCCCCCTAAAAAAAGTAATATTTTCATGGATTAAAAATAATTTTTATTTTGTTGTGAAAATTGAGATGGCGCGCAATGCTCAAGCGGTGCTCTGGAAACCTAAAAAGCATCCCTTGTCGTTTTGTACTCATAGAAATGGCTAAGTGTTTTTATTTGGCTACGGGAAAAAAAATTCTTAATATTCGAATATCCTCCGACTACTTCAGAGCTGTTATGTTATTCAAGATTTTTCGAGCCGTTGTAGTTTGTTTTGAAAAATGACTTTAAGCTAGTACGAAAAAAAAAAAAAAAGTAAAACACCATATGTCCACACTACAGATAAAAATTTTAAATTTAAATTCCTAAAATAAAAAAAGCTTTATAAAGCTCTCATAATTCAAAATTTTTATGAAAATGTCATTTTAAAAAGCTTTATAAACTAATTTTATTAAAAAAAATAAAATTTATTAAAAAATTAAATTAAATTTTATTTAAAAAATAAAATTAAAGCTTTTAAAGCTCTCATAATTCAAAATTTGAACGCAAAAGTCATTTTAAAAAGCTTTATAAACTAATTTTGTTAAAAAAACTTAAATTTATTAAAAAATTAAATTAAATGTTATTTAAAAAATAAAAATAAAGCTTTATAAAGCTCTCATATTTCAAAATTTGTAAAAAAAAAAGTCATTTTAAAAAGCGTTTTTTTATGGTAAGCTTTACTACTTTTTAACTAATTTTATGCATTCAATTTGAATTTGTATATTTTATAAAAAACAAAATAAAAAAAGCTTTATAAAGCTCTCATATTTTAACATTTGTATGAAAATATCATTTTAAACAGCTTTATAAACTAATTTTAGTGTAAGCTTTTACTACTTTTCAACTAGTTTTATGCATTCAATTTGAATTTGTATGTTAACCCTCTATTTCATAATAAAAATAAAAGAAAAGCTTTATAAAGCTCTCATAATTCAAAATTTGTAAGGAAATGTCATTTTAAAAAGCTTAATAAACCAATTTAATTTTTTTTTAATATGCTTAGTATGCTTTTACTAATTCTTAACTAGTTTTATACATTCATTTTATTTGCTTTAAAACAGAAGGTACTCATTTAAGTTTGTTGCATTTTAAAAAAAATAAAAATTAAGTTATCGATTTATCAGTTGACAGTCACGGTAATAAAAAAACAAATTTATTGAAAAAGAACAATTAAATGATTTAAGCAAAGTATATGCACATCGATTGGCATTCCAGTTGCATACAACAGAAATATATTTTTCATCCTGCTTTATTTTTTAAACTTTTTTTTCATAATTAAATTTTTTTATACCCAGCGTACTAGTACTAGTACAAGGGTATTATAACTTTGTTGGGATAACGGTTGGTTGTACAGGTATAAAGGAATCGAGATAGATATAGACTTCCATACATCAATATGATCAGGATCGAAAAAAAATTTTATTGAGCCATGTCCGTCCGTCCGTCCGTCCGTCCGTCCGTCTGTCCGTTAACACGATAACTTGAGCAAATAATGAGATATATTCACCAAATTCGGCATGCGTACTTATTTGGGTTCAGAATAGATTGGTATTGAAAATGGGTAAAATCGGACCATAACCACTCCCCTTTTTCGATATCGAAAATTTAGAAAAACGTATAAAACGGGTTAATTCAATATCAGAAGCAGCTACAATGATAAAATTTGCAATATGTATTGATTTAGATGTTCTAAGGCCGATTTTGTAAAATTTTTGGAAAAGGGGCTTGGCACCGCCCACATATATTTGAAGAAATTTTAAAATTTTGACTCTTAATAACTTCAGAACAGTGTATGCTGGTATAACGAAATTTTGTAGAGGGCATACTATTGTTGTGTTAAATTCAGATATAGAAAATAAATGAAATCGCTTGGCTACCACGCCTACTTTTTCATAAAAGTTATATTGAAAGGAGGTGGAAATATTGAAAGTCCATATCTAATTAACTGATACCGCTATAATAATATAATTTGGTACATAGATCAATTTTCATATTCTTTACATTATTTTCACAAAATTTTGGAAAGTGGGCGTGGCACCGCCTACTTATGAGTCAAGCAATTTTCAAATTCGACTGCTAATAACTTCAGAACGGTGTAAGATAGGTTTACGAAACTAGGTATCAGGCATGTTATGTTTATGTAGAGTTCTACCACAGAAAATAAGAAAAATCGATGAACGACCCCGCCCCTTTTTGGACTAAAGTTCGCTAAACGAGAGTTAGGAAACCGGAATATGCAATATCTGTTTAACTGATAAAGATATAATGCTAAAATTTAGTACACTCATTCACTTGGTGATGTTATTAGTGTTGTTTAAAGGTTTTTTGGTAGTATTTTGGAAAATGGGCGTGGCACCGCCCACAAGTGAATAAACAAAATATCAACATTTCACTATTAACAAGCCACTGTGAAAGTATCAAGATCTGCAATGAAAACTGATCTTCAAATAGGGACAAACAACATAATAAAATCCGTGGGCGTGCCACCACCCACTTTTTTAAAATTATGTAAATATTGAAATATCAAAAATTTCACAAAATACACATGGTATAACCCTTGAAAAGATCGATTGAGTACTTTTGGCTCGAAAAACTACGCCCCCGTTTTTCTGAAAACTAACGCTGGGTATTTAATGTTCGGTTCACCCGAACTTAGACTTCCTTACTTGTTTTTATTTTATTTTTTTTATTATTATTTTTTTTTTATTGATTTCGAGTCAATCAACTTTCACGAAATCGTACAAAATGAAAAAGGTGGTAATGGAAAATGTCATTGTTATCACCAGCTTCTGTTTAGCTAACAATCAAATGCACGCTGTGGCTATAAATTTCTTTGCTATGCTTTTATGATTAAGCATACGCGTCTATGACCTGAATGCATTTGTGTGGAAACGATGCACAACTTGTATGCCGCCTGTCTAGCTGTCATTTTATTGATGAGCAACAACTACGTTTTTTATATCATTCAACGAACAACATTGTGCTGATCAAACATAAAGTCGTAAGCGCAACAGTAAATGACACAAGATGAATGTAACAAGTTGCATTCCTTTTTTTTGTTGTTCTTGATTTCTTGTTGTTTTTTTTTTTCTATTATAAAGTTGACCAAAACATGTGGCAATAAAATTTAGAGAAAAAAATTTTGCTTTCAAAATTGTTTTTTTTCCTATAGCTTGTTATTTGGATGTACAGTAGTGGCTGAACAAATTGCAACAAAAGTCTTCATGGAATTTTTTTCATGTTATAAATATTTATTTATTAATTTTGCAATATTTTTTATTTATATTTTGAACTCGATCGATCGTAGCAAAAACAAATACGAAAGCCTTAACAAAATTTATAAAATCTCATCTAGCTTCAAAAAAATGTTTACAAAACTGTCAAAATGTTAGCAAATTTTAAAACCGTTTCATAGTTTATTCACTACTATTTAAAGCTTAATTTTTTGAATAACACTGTTATAACGACAGTTGGTTTCAGTTTTGAAATCACTGGAGACTGCTATTGACAAGTGATAACAGTTTTATAGTCACTGGATAGTGGCACGTAAACAGCTGATTCCGAGTAAAACAAGGGGGAAAATAAAAGAGTAACAAAGTTCGCTCCAACAAAAATTTCCTAAATGCTTCAAACTAGGGCTGTGCTTTTATTCGATTAGTCAAGTAAGTTGTTAATCAAATTTTCAATTGATCGATTACTTGATTAATCAAAATTATGAGTAATCAAAACGAGCGTTACTAGAGTATTTTCAAAAATATTTAATCAAAAACTGATTAATTTTAACATTTTTTTATGTGAAAGTTTGACTTGAAATAGCTGAAAATAAAACAAATTAAAAACCAAATATGCTTCAAAATATTAAAAAAAATAATTTAAGAAGGTTTTGAGATGTTGTCCGATCGCGAATGGGCAAGGAACTTCTAAATTTGTGCCGTTTTAATTTATGATTAAACATTTTATTCAAAAAACGATTAATCAATTAATTTTCTTTTTGATTAATCAAAATGTTGATTAATCGAGTAAACACCTTTTTTGATTAATCAAAAATCATAATTAATCGATTAATTGAATAATCGAAATTATGAATAATCAAAATTTTGATTAATAAATTAATCGCACAGTCCTACTTCAAACAGTGGTGGATGTAGAATTTTTGGATGGGGGGGAGAGGCTTCAAATTTTATTTACAAAATCTCGAGAAGATCTTTTATCCACTGTTACTGAGACGTACGACTATTTGGGTGGTTCACTTTATGGATTCCAAAATAAACAAAATATTAACAATGATGATAAATTATATGGTCGCAAACAGCAACAGGGTGAATCGTGATTTAGTTTTGAATTTTAATTTCTATGATTTCTGTTACATATCCATATATCGAACTAAAATGATAATCATAATTTCTCAAAACTGTCATTTTTTTAATTTTGCTACTATTTTTCCACCCATCACTGTGGATACATACATACATACACACAGAGGCATATAATACATTTTTTTTTTTCAAATCTACACCGCTTCACCATAACCACAAAACATCATCATCTGGCTCCAATCAATATTTTTTCAGGTCTCACCCGGCCCTTCACCGCTGCCAACCAAAATACTGCGCCTGATTATGCGTTGCACAGAAGCGCATTAAGCCACATTTCAATGTTCGACGATAATTTATTATGCGAGAAATCTTTGCTTGTGACTTATTTGCTTTTTAGTATTGCTATTATACTCATACACACATATGTACATACACACACACACATACATGCATACATATGTAGTTATAAATATTTTTCGGCTCCCTAAAGCAAGTACAAGCTTTAGTGACTACACACAAACATGGCAGTTAATCAAAGTACCACCACCACCACAACCAGCACTACGCTTTAATTTCTGTACCTCGACTCCTTTCTCCACATTACTCTGCAACTCTTCCGCACCCATCTGCATTGCGTGGTTTATGTGCTAATGTCAAACAAACAAGAGGTAACAGATGTTAAACTGCTGCTGGTGCTGCGGGCGGTAGCTGTTGCGCAGTTAGTTTCTAAAGAATACCCGCTGATCGACTGCATAGCTCGGGTACTAGTGAGGAACGGCAATAGTTTAAGAAAAGAGAGAGAGAAAAAAAGATATTCAAAGCCTCGTAATTTTAGTCTAAGCGGACTCATACCAAGTAGCCTACGGATTTGAAGTGAAACCCTTTAAAAATATGTACTGTAAGCCACCTTCATAGCTTTCCACGGTCAACGAATGATCGTCTCTACGAGAACAAGTGTATGCCCGAGCATCGTAAAGCATAGGGAATCAACAAGAGAGATGGGCTAGAACGCCGACTCCTTACGTCGAAGAAGTTTATGCTCATCTGGGTCTTAAAAAGTGCCTAAAGCCTTTTGCTTGCCTCTATAATGCCTTGGAACCTCCTCTTCCGGGTTCATCTCAAAACTCCAATTCATCCTGCTAAGATTTTAAGACATAAAAATGCACCAAACAACTCGGTGGTAGCTACCCTCGCAAGATATTCGTAGTAAGATTTACTAGTCATAAAAGGTGACTAAGATCCCCAACCCGTATTTTCGATAGTCAAATAAGTCGTTAATGCGGCATTCGAGGCTAGAACTGAAACCACACATGTATGACACTCTTAAAACCTACGGGATTATAATACGAGTTCGAAACGGGAGTTTCTGGCATGAAAGCTTCTTAGGCGCAATGCAAAGGTACCGCTCAGTGGCTTAAGAGGGCTCTTAATTTTTTTAATGAAATTTCGGGGACATCATTTATGACTTTTTGGATCCCGAAGTGGGTGGAAGGGGGTCGGGTTGGACCTGAAAGCCCCTCGGGGATCCGCCCCTGGTACCGCTCGTACCACTGCACTGCAAGAGGTCCACAGTTTTCCTGCGTAGAAATTCCATTCTGGGGTGTGGGTGGTCTTTGGACGCGCTTCTGGATACCATTTTGGGAAGAAATCTGGACCACTTATTCGGATTTTTGAAGCTAAAAGGTGCAATAACCCAAATTGGTATTATTACACTCCCCCTGCAGTGCCATAACTCCCACTAAAAAAAATTACGATTTCGACACTTTAGATGCTGTGACATACTGCCAATTTCTTGTCATGGAATTATACCACTTGAGATTATGTCACCCACCTACCAACCTCCCTGTCCTTCCTTTTAGTTTAAAGAAACTTCGACCCATCCTACTCCAAAACTCTTTCTTTCATTCGACGTTGTTGCATGCGGTTTCCACGCTAAAGCCAAGCTCACCGTCATAAATGATAACCAAAAATGAAATACCAAAACTGAGATTTCTTGGACTAGCTCCACACGATCCAACCATAAAGTGGCAAGAACTTTTGGTTAAATATTTACACACACACACACATATTCATATCTACGTATGCATATATATATTACATATACCAATCAGTCCGCCTGTCTGTCCGCCTATCAATGAGTCAGTGTTGATGTGGGTCCATGCTGTGTTGCTCAAATTAAAGTCGACCAGCCACACCTTTTCTACTTCTGTTTAGTTTAGCGGCACAGCGACTTTTTTTACGACTTCGGATTGCCTTTTTTTTTTTTGTTGTTGTTGTTATTTCATATTTTATTTTTCGTTCATATTTAATGGTCGCAATTTAATTTGAATATGCACACATTAGGTAGAGCGTAGTAGGTTCTTAAGAGCTAATTTTTTTTTGTTGGGTTAAAGTTATTACAGTTAGGTGCAGTGCTAGCCGAAGCGTAAGAAGACCATAGGATATTCTATCAATTGTGGATAAATAAATGCTTTTAATATGCTAACGTGTGAGACGCTTATGAACTTGAGTAGCAGCAAAAGACCCACTTCCCTGGGACTACCTTCGGTCTTTTTGCCCGCCAAGTTTCCAAGATTTCATTCCAAATCATAAATATCCAAAGAAGGGGTTAAAGGACTCCTATCCTAGGGGGGGGCTCTGGTAGTAATATTACTCACAATGCCGTTGCCTAAATTTTTGCCGACGATCCCACCTCTAGGCATGGAATCAATACGTGCAGCTATCCTTGGTTGACTGTAGTGCAAGTGTTCGAGCGATGGTCTCCAAGAAAGCGTCTTCACTTTTGAGAAAATCTGCCAGGGTATATACCTTGTAGTTCAAATATTGCTCGATAATTCTAATCACTTCCTGTAGCGAGAAGATCGAGCTGTTTTTGTTTACGCGTCAATGTTCATGATTCCGATCATCAGATCAAGAAAGGAAAACCTTAACAGACAGGAAAACTAGCTGAAATCTCCGTAAGAATTTTGATGAAATCCCACAACACTTCACAGAAGGATTTCTCCGACAGTATAGCCGAGGACAGGATTTTGCAACCCCATACGAGATCAAAACTTTTTTTTCGAAATATCTTGAATACTTTTTATCCACAGCTCCTAAAAAACATGATTTTTGGATTCCTCAGGTGGCGGTTTGAACCTAAAAACCACCTCCATGGATCCGCCCCTGTCCGAGGACTAAAACCTTAACCTCCTCTGCTAAATTATAAACGTCCATGCAACTCATTTATATCAACAATAAAGCGACCTCTAGTCACTCTACTTCAGGCTGAATAATGTAATAGGTTGAAGGCTTCTAAGCTCTGGACTATCTAAGTGCCCAATTAGTTTGGTGCATTAGTCGGAACTCATACGAGCACCTGCTTATGCGAACTATCCTTTTTCAGGCACACAATAGGATCTAGTCAGCATGTGTAAGTCAGGAAGGGTAGGATGACAGTTCAATAGAACGCGATTTTTGTCGTCAAACAAAAACTTTACCTCTCAATTGGCTAGTAACTAGAATGGCTCGATGTGGGAAGTTCTTTATCAGCATACTTTTAAAACGCTGCAGCTCCCTAATCTGTTCTCCCAAGGTCCTTTAGTGTTAATACTGCCACGTAAAGGGTTTTACGCTGAAATGCACGTCCTTTGCCTTGAGCTCGTTCATCACCAGACTCACTTTCTTCGCTCATCATCCCTGCAGAACTTACAACAACTAAGACCTTTTTATTCATCAACACATACGCTGGCTTGTTAGTTTAGCAATTGGTGTTGATATTTCGTTCACACCCCCTGCTTCGCTTACAAAGCATAAAGACGCAACGATCTTACTCATTTTAAAGAGCAACCCGTGAACTTGTTATGGTCTATGGTGGTCTTGACGATCGAAGGTTGACCAAAGGATTCATTTCATTAAAATCACTTGCGGAAATTTATGCGCATTCCTAACTTGGTATGTATACCAAAAAAAAAAAAAGACAACAAAAAGCAGCAACAACAAATATGTACATATATTTTCCACGAGCCAATAAGCATCAAATATGTAGATTATGAGAGGTGAGCGCTGCAACGGCGGTGGCGGCATCACAGTGGCTACTTTTGACAACAATAAAAATATATTTTCGCCAACATGACTATGCAAATGCATTTGTGTGTGTGTGTGTGTGTGCGCACCTTTTTTGAGCTCCAACTCTCCTTCCTTGTCGATTATTGCTGCTGGTATTCCTTTTATTATTTTTTATTGTTGTTGTTATGTTATCCATTGGTCATCATGATGGTGGCCGTTTGGTTAAAGGATGATCTGCTTTTGTTGTTTGTTTTTTTTTTGCTTACTACACGTATACCATCCCGACTCTTTGTCTGCCAGTTTTGCTACTAAAAAGGCACCGCCGCACTGTTGGAGCTCTTAACAAATTTGTTAAGGCAACACGCTCGCCACTACTTAAATGCACAGCAGCGCGGCAAAATTCCCTAATTACGAGCCTTGCGCGTGTTTGTTTGTGTTTTGTTGTTGTGGTGCATGAGTTGTGCTGCTGCTTGGACAGTGATGATGGTGACACAGTGGCAATACCTTTAGTAGAGCAACACGAAATGATATGCAACTCGTGCGCTGCAATCACACAACCACTTACTCGATCAGGCTTTTTTTGCTTAGTGCAGCGCGCGCATGCGCAGCTGTGAAATTCATAAAATATTCGCAGTCATGCTCATAGCCATTTGGTGAACGTGTGTTTATGACTTCGATCTGTTTTGTTACGCTTCTGGTTTTTTCATGCCATTTCCCATTATGTTGCTACACATTCCCAATTAGGTTTTTTAGCTGATTTGAATGTGTGGACACCATGGATCCACATTCTGATCATAGCGGCAATCATGACGATCGATCGTTGGTTTTTTGGTTGGCTTGATCAGACTGCTTGACTACTTAACTATTAATGTGCATATGTATGTATTTATGTATGTATGTATATAATTGGATAACCTGTAGGGAAAATCTGTAATTTGGAACTGATGTGCTTCTAGTTTATTCGGAACCACCCCTGAATATTTGCCTCAGAAATGAATTAAAAGGAGCCACAAAAAGTATTTCAAATGACTCCGAATCAAAAGATTTTGGAGTGTTTCAAAATTATTTTTTAATGAACTTTGTTGTCTTTTTGGACTTGCGTACTAAAGCTTTTCTCAGCCTTTTTGTAGTTCTTTTTGAGAATTTTTAGGCAAATTCGCTTTCGTTTTCATGGTTTTGGATCCGTTCAAAGTCGAAGTACGAATTTTTATGAATTTTTTTTTTTTTTGCAATAACAGACGTCCTAAATAATAATTACCAATCGTAATGATTACCGCTTTAATTTATTATTTTCATGAGAATCCATTTAATGAATGGTTAGTATTACTTTTAATTGTTAACAATAATTTTCCAAATAAAAAATAATAAAAAAAAATATTATGATTATTCAAATAATTTTTGTTGTTTAAAAAATTTTTTTTTGTCATTTAAATTTTGTTTTTTTTATTACTTTGGATTTTTTTTTGATAATTTTTCATATTTTTTTTATTTTTTAAATCATAATCGATTTAATGAAATTACAAAAAAAAATTATGATTTTTCAATTATTTCAATGATTTTTCAAATTATTGTTTTATTTTATTTCTTTTTTTTTTAACTTTTAAAATTTTTTTTTTTTGGTTTTTATATAATTTTTCATATTTATTTGTTATTTTTTAGATTATAATCAATTTAGTGAAATTACAAAAAAAAATCATGATTTTTCAATTATTTCAATGATTTTTCAAATTGTTGTTTTGATGATTTTTATTTCTTTTTTTTAACTTTACACATTGTTTTTTTGGTTTTTTTTTTATTTTTAATTTTTTTTATAATTTTTCATATGTCTTTATTTCTTTTTAAATCATAATCAGCTTAATTAAATAGCAAAAAAAATAATGATTTTTCAAGTTATTGTTTTGATTATTTTTATTTATTTTTTTTTTACCATTTCTAATTACTTTTTTGTGGTTCGATAATTTTTAATTTTTTTTAATAATCAAATTAATAATTCTAATTTTTTAAATTAGTTCATTGATTATTTTAATTTATTTTTATTTGTTTTGAATTTTTATTCTTTTGTTTTAATTTTTTTTTTTTTTTTTTTTTTTTTGATAATTTTTCATTTGTTTTTAATTTTTTATTATTTATATTACACTTTTCTTGAAAACAATTAAAATAATCATTACCAATTTATAAATTCGTCTAATCAATTGTTTACTAATTAAAAATCAAATTTAATAGGTCTGTGTAATAGTTTTTCCTTTTTAATCAATAAAAAAAATTTTATTTGAAGCGTTTTTCTTATATTTAGATTTATTTTAGATTTATTTTGAAAGCTGCCACATTTGTTCATAATAAAAATCTTCCCTTGTTCTATTAACTACTATGCTATCAAAACGATAGATTTATGCCAGCTGTACTTATTCTGGGCTTTGAAGACTTTTAAAAATGTACATACATACTCGTATTATTAATTACAAACAAATTTTTCAATAAATGACATTATAAATCTATTTTTTTTTATTTAAATAAAATTAAAAATACCTTCCAGTGGCTATTCATGAGCCGATTTTTAACTACATGATCTCTAGTTACCTTCTGAACTAATTCTTTTTTAACGCTTTCTAGCTCTAGTTCTCTACCAGATCTTTGCCTCACTAGTTACTACATTCTCCTCCGTGTAGCTCCTGTTATTCGCACTCATTTGTTAAACACGCATTTTAATATTTTCTTAGGAGTCATTTCATGTTTTTTTATATCGATCGTTTTCGGTTGCATCGAACGTTTTAAAATCGACAAAACGATCAACAGATACAACACAATTCACAACGTTTTTATTATTATTGCATTGAAAGACATAAAAAGGCGTACGCAATGAAGCAGAGAACTCTTTCATATTCATTCCATTATAATAAAAAAATGAAATGTTTTTGCAAATTCGCCGAATCGTTGTAGAAGCCGTAGCTTAATGATGCAATTTGTTGCAAGCCATCGAAAGATTTTTTATTTTTTTTTTATTTTTTTTGTTTTGTTGCTTGTTTTTGGTGAAGCTAAGAATTTTTGGAATGTTGGTGTCATCTCAATGGGTATGCGAATGTTTGGGATTAGCATCAATATTATTGTGTAGTTGCGGCATAATAAAGCACATAGTTGTTCTAATCGATTTTTGTGTTTATAAATAGGTAATTCTGAGAAATATGGGCACAAAATCAATAGCCCAGGTGTTTTCGAAAGTTTATATTAATATTGGCTTCAGTTCAAAAATATCAAAAAAGTCGACGTAAAGTTGGTGGACAAAGCGGCAGCTGTTTCTTTCACTCTCTTCAAGGTGGTTTTTAGCTGCTCTGGAATTTCAACTAAGGATGTTCCGACGCATTTGTTTCGATCCCAAAATGTTTTCTTCCTCTGGGAAGCTTATACCTAATACCTTAAATAATCTGTAAGGTCATCATTATTGCCCCTACAGCAGCTTTAACTGGTCTTGAAACCATTTTTCTGCCCCCAGATCTTTTCTTGGAATTTTCTTGCATAACGCCTTTATCCAGCCAATATCTCTAGCGTCGCTCATTCATGTCTTACGACCTCCTTCTTCTTTTTTCTGACTCAGACAAAATGAGTTTACGAACACGATGGATTCCTCAAGTATAGTAAATGCACTAAAGGGATTTTTGCTATGTTATGGCCCACCCACAATGGCTGCCAGGATAATATAATGCTATGATAATAACACACATACATACATACATACATAGATGGGAATTTTACCTGATTTTCTAATTACAACCAGACGATTTTCTCAAGCAATCTAAAGAACAAACACCCAAAGGCCATAGCAATCACACAGTAAGTGAGGACGTTTTTTATCCCCTGTGGCAGACCCTGATTAAATATACCTTCTCTTTTTTTCTAAATGAAGAAACACTTTCACGCTAGACTTAACAAAGTAAATAGAAGTTAGTGTTTACAGCTCAAGCTGAATTCTCATTGCACCGCCAATAATAACAATTAAAGATATTTTTTGTTTTTGTTAAATAAGAAAATTGAAATGTATATAAAATTGAGGGATATGTTCAGAAAGTACTAAGTCCTGTTAATACATACATATCTTTCGTATGTGTACACCTTCTTGGAACAAAACAAACGCCCATTGTTATATAACCTTTGATTGACACTATGTTTGGCTATGCAAGAATAATGAAGAAAAAAAAAAATAAAAAAAAAATTCTTATATCGCTCCTGTTTTCATAAAGATAGCTACATTCATAGCATAAATATACATATTTATGTTTAATATGCAGCCAACAAATTGGTTTCTTATGCACACATCCATCATAGAAATGCGTGGAGTGCATCAGCCGTTAGCTGAGTTCAGTTAATTTTGAAGTATTGACGTTCGAATCTTGACAGCAAATAGATTTTTAGGCCACCACATTGCGATCAACGATGTCGAATGAATGCCTGCAAGGTTCTAAGAGCGAGTACTCCATTTGAAAGAAACCAAGTAAAGCAGTCTAAGCACGGGTGCAGTCGAATGTTATATACTCAGCTGGGAGCTTTAGGAACAAATTTATTGGAATGAAAAAGAAATGCTTTATAACTGTGGTCCAAATTTTTTTACGTATTTATTTTATTTTATTTTGTTTTATTTTATTTTATTTTATTTTATTTTATTTTATTTTATTTTATTTTATTTTATTTTATTTTATTTTATTTTATTTTATTTTATTTTATTTTATTTTATTTTATTTTATTTTATTTTGTTTTATTTTATTTTATTTTATTTTATTTTATTTTATTTATTTTATTTTATTTTATTTTATTTTATTTTATTTTATTTTATTTTGTTTTATTTTATTTTATTTTATTTTATTTTATTTTATTTTATTTTATTTTAATTTATTTTATTTTATTTTATTTTGTTTTATTTTATTTTATTTTATTTTATTTTATTTTATTTTATTTTATTTTATTTTATTTTATTTTATTTTATTTTATTTTATTTTATTTTATTTTATTTTATTTTATTTTATTTTGTTTTATTTTATTTTATTTTATTTTGTTTTATTTTATTTTATTTTGTTTGATTTTATTTTATTTTATTTCATTTCATTTCAGTTTATTTTATTTTATTTTATTTATTTTATTTTATTTTATTTTATTTTATTTTATTTTATTTTATTTTATTTTATTTCATTTTATTTTATTTTATTTTATTTTATTTTATTTTATTTTATTTTATTTTATTTTGTTTTATTTTATTTTATTTGGTTTTATTTTATTTTATAAATTAATATAGTCAGTGAGCTAAGCACACCTGAGTATAAAAAGGCGCAATAAAAACTGGAGTACTATTTACACTACTGGCTGTTAAACGCTTATGCCCATGTGAGCCAACTGATTTTCACCATGTTTGTTGATGTGTTTGCATTCTTTTGGTATTGATTATTGCTAGGATAATCCTTCTTTTCAAATGCTCACTCACAAAACACAAGCAATTGAGTAAACGGGCGGGCAAGCAAAAGTATTGGACAGGCCAAAAGGCAGACAGTATGGTAGGGATATGCAGAAATGATGGATACACATGTGTATGGCTGTTTATAGTTAAATGAAAGGTCTCCGAAGAACTCAACTATTTGCTGATTTAAGCCAAGGTGCCTCTATATACATACATACATATTGTAAGGAGTTGCCACCATTTTTTTTTTTTTGGCATTGAATTCAGGAATCGTCCGAGGGTATTTGTTAAATTTTTTGTTGTTTAAGATTATCAAATGAGTTTTTCCACGCCCAACTTGAGCGCAAGGCCTTCAGTTTCAAGTAGTAACTACTTCTTCAGAAAAATTAGGATAAATGTTAACGATATATGGCAACACCGTAAACTATTCAACGTTGGTTTAATTGCGTGGTAATGGAAGATGTCTACTTACTAGAAGTTTTTCAAAACTTTGATGGCAATACAATGTCCTGATGAAAGGATCATTGGCATATTGAGACAAATGTTTTTAAAATTTCCATTGTGTGTGCATTCCTACAGCTAATCTAAACATATACATACATACTTACAGTATACGTATTAATATAGAATTTCTTTGTTGTTTGTTGTTGCAGTAATACCGACATGAATGTAGAAAATGAACCAAACAGTAGCAATGCTAGAGAATAGAAATACTCCAAGTAAGAACAAAAGCAGAAAATTGAAAATTGTAGTAAAATTGGGAAAGTGCAAAAACAAAAGTTATAAAATGAAATTGAAGAACTTGTGCACAAGCAAATGGAATGTAACAAAAACAAACATATTTGAATATTAGATGGTATCAAAATAAAATAAAATAAAATAAAATAAAATAAAATAAAATAAAATAAAATAAAATAAAATAAAATAAAATAAAATAAAATAAAATAAAATAAAATAAAATAAAATAAAATAAAATAAAATAAAATAAAATAAAATAAAATAAAATAAAATAAAATAAAATAAAATAAAATAAAATAAAATAAAATAAAATAAAATAAAATAAAATAAAATAAAATAAAATAAAATAAAATAAAATAAAATAAAATAAAATAAAATAAAATAAAATAAAATAAAATAAAATAAAATAAAATAAAATAAAATAAAATAAAATAAAATAAAATAAAATAAAATAAAATAAAATAAAATGAAATGAAATGAAATGAAATGAAATAAAACAAAATAAAATAAAGTAAAATAATTTAAAATAAAAAAAATAAAATAAAATAACATAAAATAAAATAAAATAAAATAAAATAAAATAAAATAAAATAAAATAAAATAAAATAAAATAAAATAAAATAAAATAAAATAAAATAAAATAAAATAAAATAAAATAAAATAAAATAAAATAAAATAAA
>OX608081.1:30613995-30686495 GCA_951509765.1 Sphenella marginata | reverse complement strand
AGTTTTCGTAAGGGCGAGTATGCCTCAGAAGAAAAAAAAGTATGCTAATACTACGCCTCACGCGCCTGTTTACAGGCATTTCTATGGATGAGTATAGGTGAGCAATAATTTTTAAAATTTAATACCTACGAGTATGAGTATAGTCTACGGACAACTATGATTTAATCAAATACATACAAACATATAGATAAACAAAAATATTAAAGCTCTTGTTTGGTGTATTGATTCAATCTTCTTTCGCTGCAGGTGATCACTACTTTATCGCTTTACTCACCATTTAGTTGGGATTTATACAGTAGCCACGTCTGTCGCTAAAGCTGTCATAAAACCAATGAAAAATTAGAAAAATCCCTTTTGTATTAATTTGTAAATATAAAAATACTACCAAATGTATTTGAAGTGAAACTAGTTGTTACTCTTTTTGGGTTTTTTTTTTTTTGTTTTTTTTTTTTTGTTTTTTTTTTTTATTGTTTTTATTAAAACAAGCACTAATCTTGACTAATAAATTACATTTGATTTGTGGTCTATGAAATCGTTTAAGTTTCAAGTCAATCACAGCAGGCGAACAATTGAATTTGAAAATAGTGTTAAATATGCAAATAATAGCTGAATTAATCAGGAACGAAATCAGGTAGTACGTGTCAGACTCGTCATAGAGAGAATTAGTGTTGTGAATAAATAAACGATTTTTAATTTATACGATTATTTTTTTGTGGGTAACGATTTTTGCAATCGATTTTATTTATAGTAAACATCGAATTTTATATTCAACAATTTTAAGAAATACAAATTTTATATCGATTTTTGCAAAGAGTGTCAACTGTGGAAAAAAATAGAAAAAAATGGTTAAAGCTATATGCACACTACAGTTGAAAAGACGTGGTTTCGCATACGTCACTGCTAGTAAATATTAATTCTAGTTAACTGTTAGGCAACACTGGGGAAGTTTTTTAAGCTTATAATTAAAAAAAAAATCAAGCTATTATACCTATCCTGATCTACAGTTCCGAAGCATGGATATTGTTGTGGATACACGTTGGCTTGACACTTCGAATATTCGAGAGAAAAGTTCTTTTTGTCATGATAACGGTGAGTATCAAAGTAAATTTAAGCATAAACTGTAAGAGCTTTGAAAATAATTAAAGCACCGAAGTAAACAACTCCGGCTTTGTTGTTTGGTTCATGGTACCCGAATGCACAAATATGCTACTACCCGAGAAGTTTTCGTGTATAGACACTCAAATTCGGTACCACAGGAAGAGAGGGGGTACGACTGAGATGAAAAAAAAAATAGTGGGCATATGACTTCAGTCCCTCTTAATGTTTCAAATAGCCATCAGTTATGACACAGCAGTGTATGTAACTGCCAAAATCGCCTTGCCGTTTAAGCACCAATGTATTATAATTATGAATGTCAGTTACGCGGTTTTTGCACAATTATTATGTATATGCGCTTATGCACATTCAACAAAGCTTTCGCTTTGCATATTATTCATTGTACATTATTATGAAGCGTAATTAATTTTACTATGGTAGGCAGCTCAGGGCAATAAAATAAAATCGGCGGTCAGAGGAAAACAAATATTTTTACCAACATACACACCTACATTTTTACATGTGTGCGTACTAGGGTTGTAGTACTGGGGATAATAAATGTTAAAACATTATGCAAGAAACTATTTGACTTTGAAATATGTAAAAAAAAAATAATTGGATTTTTAAGTTTTTTTTACTTATTCAAACTAGAACTTATTTTATTAAGGTACCCAAGATTTTTTTTTTAAGTTTTTCAAAAAGTTGTCGAATTGTTAAGGTTATTAATTTTTATACCCAGCGTACTAGTACTAGTACAAGGGTATTATAATTTTGTCCACATAACTTCCTTACTTGTTTTTAAATAGAATTTTTTGTTTAAGCTTAATATGCTTTTTAGTTTTTGTTAAAGAAATTGTTAGATTTCAATCAGAATTGTTAAATAATGATTACAACTCTTAATGTTCACCGGTTTGATTGATTACTTTCCAGAGAATCCACTTAATTATTGATTATTACTTTAAACTTTTCATGATTGCTTTCCGATTAAAAGTATAACAAAAAATTATGATTGTTGACGATTATTAAAAATAATCAAAAGTAATCAGAAAAAGTTTTTTTGCATTATTTTGTAATTATTTTTTTTTTTTTCTCAGAAAGTTTCGTTTTCATTAGTTTTTATTATTTTTACTTTTTTTTATTATTTTTGATATGTTTTTTTGATAACTTTTTGATTTTGGATATTTTTTAAACGTTTTTTTCGATTACTTTTTATTTTCATTTTGATTATTTTTTGATTTTGGACATTTTATTAATTTTTCTTTTATTTATTTTTTATTTGTTTTTTGATACTTTTTTTTAAATATTTTTTTTTTGATTATTTTTTGATTTTGGACATTTTTCAATTTCTTTCTTTCATTATTTTGGATATTTTTATTTACTTTAAGTTGATTTTTTTGATTATTTTTTGATTTTGGAAATTTTTTAATTTTTTTTTGATTATTTTGGATATTTTTTTTAATTTTAGTAGAGTTTTTTTTTGATAATTTTTTGATTTTGGACATTTTTTTTGATTATTGTGGATTTTTTTTTAAGTTCAGTTGATTTTTTTATTATTATTTTTTGATTTTAGAAATTTTTTAAATTTTTTATTGTGATTATTCTGGATATTTTTTTTTCAATTTTATTTTTTTTATTATTATTTGTTATTTTTTTCAATAATAGTAAAAAATCATGATTTTGTTTAATCGTTATCAATTTATAACTACATTTTCTTGGAAACAATTTCATAAATACACCACGCACATTCATTTTCATTAAAACCTTTCCAATCCCGAAAATCCTGCAAAATATGCAAAAAATTCCATAATCTTCGACACCTAAAAGAGATGGTATCCCAAGTTTAGAATCTCCAGTGCGTACAAATGTATGTAAGTTCATGCGCTTTAAATAAATGGTTAAACGCTTCGAAAAATAACGAAGAAAATAATAAAATTTAAATTACAGAAAAGCCCATACCAACAGTAGCTACCGGAACGACAGTTGGTTTTGTGAAAGAAGCAGCGGCAACAACAACAACAAAAACAACATAAACCTAACGAAAGGTAGGTGGGTATAGGACAAAAAGCACAAAAAAACCAAATTAAACAAACTTTCGTACGCATTTACATACATATGTACATACATACATACCTACATACATACACCAATGCGATCTTACGCCAGCACACAAAAAATATGAAAATTTTAAATAATGAGACGACATTTCGAACGCATAAAATCGTCATAATAATTTTTGATATATGAAGCAGCACAGCAGCAATTCGAGCGAGCGCTAAATTTCAAAGGAATTCTTTGTAAGATAAACGCGGACGTACCAACATTTTAACAGTGGCGTAGTGAGAAGTTGACTTGAGGTTGAGGGTTTTTAAAAAAGCCCTAAAGTTTGTGTAGATTGAAAAGGCTATTTAGACTTGCTGCTGTCAAAGTCTTAATACTGGCTCCACTCCCTTTAGGAGGAGAAAAAAAATTAGAAACTAAAATTACATAGCCCAATGGGTTGTTGTCAGAATTGTGGCGAATGAAGTAGCCACCCTTCAAAACTATGGAACCTGATTATATTCCACCTATTCTAGTACTCAAAGAGAGACGAAAAAGCGTCATACTGATCCTGCGGGTCGTTCGTTTGATATGCATTCTTCTGCTCCTCCGTCGCAATCACTGCAACTCAAACACAGACATTTACTTCTTCTTCTTCAGTTAGTAGCCGAGACTTGTTGTCTCCTTCCCCATATCATTGGACTATGGGCTGGGTGAACTACTTCAATGGGCCAAATTAAAATATGAAATCTTTTCAATACATTTGAAACTTTTCTCTGTGAAGAAGGAGAAAACATTTAAAATAAGCAAAAGATCTTCACAAATTTTCTTGGGAAAAAATATTTTCCAAGTTCTACTTACTTGTTTCTGCTGTGGTCTAGGTAGAAAAATTCGCAAATACAAAAAAATTTAAAGTTTCTTTTAAGCTCAGATAAGAATTTTTCTATATTTCCATATTATTTCTGGAACTAGCGATACTAAAAATATAAGCTTATAAAATACATGTGGTACCTATGTTGTTGTTGTTGTTGTTGTTGTTGTTTTAACAACAAAATCACTCCCCGAAGGTTTCGGGGAGTGTTGTCGAAATAACAGTCCTTGGCCGGATATGAATCCGGTACGCTCCGGTACTCCCTTGCGGTACTGCCCGACTGTCGTGGGAGCGATTTGGTATGACCAGTGCAACCTTCTAGGTCATGTCATCCCTCCTTCCGAAAGGAAAGAGAAGATGGGTAATGAGAGGTGGGAGGCATCATATCCGTAGATCAACCATCGAGTTACACATCATGTGGTACCTATATTTATTATTTGCTCACACAATCAAATTACCTGACCCATAGTGCAATGCGCAAGCTTCGAGATTTTCAACGCACCAAACCAAAATCAAAAAATCTTTGAAAACTTTTACAGAAGGAATCTCTTGACATTTTAAGTGTATGTACACACATCGCACCCTAAATACAAAAGGGTCACAACTCAAAAAAATTTCAGGTGGTTTTTTCGACATTTATCCTTTCACAAACGCTTGATCAACTATAACAGCCGATTTTTTTCTTAATGATTATCATCTTCAACTAAACGGCTACCGTCCTACTTGGTTTTAAAAAAATAGAGCTAAGCTAGCGCTATCTAGAAGCGTTCAAAGCAAAGAACCTCTAATTTTGAGTTGTGACCCTTTTGTATTTAGGGTGCGACATATTTACAGCTAGATGTATACAGTGAAACCTGCCTCGCCCGGACACACACCGGCCGTCAATTTTTCTTGGTTAGATATTTTATAAATTTTGGATTTCCATTTTTTTCGAAATCTCCCAACTCCCGTGCCACCACTATTTCACGCTTCAGCCATGCTCCATTTGGGAATGCAAGTTTACTGGTTTTGGGCTGTCTTTCGGAAATTTGCCTTCTTCGAATCAAAATTTATGTTTGGCAAAGATCTGAAGAAAAAACTAATCGCGTCTCCAAACGTGTAAGGATTTTTTCTTCAATCGATTAATCATTAAATTTGTATCGATTTTTTTTAGTTCTCGATTTTTATTTTAATCGATTATTTTTTAATCCCAGATTTTTATAATAATTTTTTTTTTATTTTAGGCCATTACATTTGAATCTTAGATTTTTGTACTAATCGATTATTATTTAATCATCGATTTTTATTTTAATCGTTTATTTTTTAATCACAGATTTTTCTTTTAGTCGATTATTTTTTAATCATAGATTTTTTTACTAATCGATTATTTTTTAATCACAGATTTTTCTTTTAGTCGATTATTTTTTAATCATCGATTTTTATTTTAATCGATTATTTTTTAATCACAGATTTTTCTTTTAGTCGATTATTTTTTAATCATAGATTTTTTTACTAATCGATTATTTTTTTTTAATCATAGACTTCAATTTTAATCGATTATTATTTAATCATAGATTTTTATTGTAATCAATTATTTTTAATCACAGATTTTTATTTTTTTCGATTAGTTTATAAACATCGAATCTTATTTTGATCGATTATTTTGTTATCGAATCTTATTTTAGTCGATTAGTTGTTAATCTTAGATTTCTGTACTAATCGATTTTTATTTAATCATCGTTTTTTTTTAATCACAGATTTTTGTGCTAATCGATTATTTTTTAACTATCTATTTTGATTTTAGTAGATTATTTTTTAATCATATACTTTTTTAATCGATTATTTTGTAATCGAATTATTTCTTTATCACAGATTTTTTTATTAATCGATTATTTTTTTTTAATTACTGTTCCAAGCTCTTTAGTACTAGACAATGGATGCATTTTGTGCTTCACTGTAGGAGCGCTAACGACTCCGGGATTTGTTCTAAACATTGTACCTTGAACTTGGTGTCCATTAGCAAAGGCTTCTCTGTATATACATATACTATATGAACGTTTGTTTGCTTTTCGAACACTGATAGCTGACCACAGATGTTACTTATGGCTTAGTTTTTCTACTTTTTATTATTTGTTGTTAACTTTCAGATGCAGAATCGTTGTATCATCGTTGGAATGGTTGGTTATAGGATTGTGTCGGTTATTCGGTTGATATACGAATATTTTATTTTATTTTATTATATTTCATTTTTTTAAATACCTATTTAAACTTCTTTTATTTAATTAAAGTTTTTCTTTATTCAATATTAGCTCATAGCACACAAATTACAAAAACAAAAGCAATTAACTTCTTTATTATTTCGACTTAATTTTTATTCGATGGAAAATCAATTTAATATGAACAGTGCTTATTTTGCTTTTGTAAACATTGTGGCTCTTTGCCGATTGTATGGCTATTTGCCGATTGCTTGTATTGATCGTGTTTACGCACGATTGTCGAATAAAAAAAGGCAAGCAACAATTTTATCGATTATTCGGCACAAGCACAGTCAATGGATTGTTGCTTGTAGCTGGCTGGTTGCTTGTTTGGTAGATTCCGCTGCTGTTCGGACATTCCCAGTTGTTAAAATATACACATACATATATTCCTAAAGCAGCAGGGAGAATGGATGCTTCTTCACTTCACACTCACGCATAAACAAATAACTGCAAGAGGTTTTCCGTTTCGTCTTCTGCAGCTACTTATTGTACTTCTACACGTTGTTTATAACCAGCAAAAGTTAACAATAATAATAAAAAACAAGAAGAAGAAGAAAAAAAAAACCAACAGCAAGGCTTACAATAAGCATAAGCATCAGTAGCAGAAGCAGAAGTAGAAGCAGAAGCAGCAGCAACAACAACAATGACAATGCAAAACAAAGTAAAGTTCTTCACACATAGCTTTGATACATATTTACATACTTCTAGATATATACAAAGCGATATATATTTTTAGTATGTATGTATGTGCATCCGTGTGTTTATATATCCATACATAAATACATTACGCAGCATACTGTGAAGAATACAATAAAAAAATTAATCGTAACAATGTTATTAGTCGTACAACAGGGGATTAGGCTACTGGCGATTTTGCGTTTCGTGGTTGACTTTATGATCGTTGTTGTTATTGTTGTTAGCTATATGAGTTTATTTAACAACTGTTGTTGCTACATCTGTGCGTATTGGACTTTGACTTTGCTGCATACTGTAAATCACGCATCGAAAGCTAGACTTCAACTTAGGAATTAAAGAGCAACAAAGCAATCTTCGACAATATAAAAAAATGAAGGCTAAAAAAGCAGAAGCATCAAACCGAAGTCAACAACAACACAACAACAAAATGTGGCAAGGTGGGCCAGTTGCCAGCTATGGAGCTATTTACATTACTACTCAGCGTTTTTATGTTCATACTTACGCAGTTTCACAAAATTTAATTACAACACAGCAATTTTTTTTGACCACGAAATTTCTATAAGCTGATTTTTATTTAATTTTGTTTTACATATACATATCTATTAGAGTGGAACAAAATAATAATAAACAAATTTGTTATGTTTGATAATTATATTGATATTATTTTTTGGCGGCCACCGTGGTGTGGAGGTAGTGTTGTCGGCCTACCACACCGAAGGTCCGGGTTCGAGCCCTGGTATAGGTTACATCAAAAAGTAGTTTGAAAAAGTTTTTTCAAAACGGGGTCGCCCCTCGGCAGTGGTTTGGCAAACTCTCCGAGTGTATTTCTGCCATGAAAGGCTTCTCAGCAAAAATTCATCTGCTTTGTAGATGCCGTTCGGAGTCGGCGAAAAACCGTAGGTCCCGCCAATTTGTAGGAAAAATTTCAAAGCGGCACACCACAAATTGGAAGAGAAGCTTGGCGCAAAAATCTCCTAGGAGGTTGATGATATAACTGTTGTATATCGCGCCATATATATATATATATATTTTTTTTAGAAAATTGGTACTTTTTGAAGCAAAAATATGTTCAGGCTTAGAAGTCTAGACTTGCAATCAGTGGCAGATCCAGGATGCCGGGAAGGGGGGACCATTTTTTTTTTTAATATCGAGGACATTCGAGGATTAGTAATCAATTGGATTAAATTTGAAAAGGAATGGTCTTGATTACATAATTCCCTTTTTAACAATTCCTGATTATTAATTAATTATGATTACAAATAATCAACAAATAATTACGATTAGTTAGGATTACGAGAAAATAATAAAAAGTAATCAAAAAAATAATTGACTACTTTCAAGGATTATTTTTGATTATTTTCGATTATTTTTAAAAAAGCTCATCCTTTTATACATACATTTCATTTTGAAAAATTTGCATTTAAAACTTAAAAGAATTCTGAATAAAAAAAACAAAATTAGATAGTTTTTGTGTACAAAATATAGGTATATTCACTACAGTAACAAAACAAACAATAACATTTTAGTACTTCCTAAATCAACAGAAAAGGGGAATAAATACGTTGAAAAATAATAATGAAAAAAACAGCTAACAGGAAGCAGTATTGCCATAATTTCGCAAAATAAAAAAAATAATCAAAAGTAATCTTTGAAAGTAGTCAAATTATTTTTCGATTACTTTTTATTATTTCTGATTATTTTTTCGTAATTTTTATTAATCTTGATTATTTTTCGATTAACTGTAATCGTAATCAATTAGTAATCGTGCGAATCTGAAAATAATCGTAATATAATCATTACTTCACCTTTCAAAAAAAGAAATCTAATTACTTATGTTTATGATTAGTAATCATTACTTAACAGCTTTGTTTTATACACAGTCAATGAAATATGTACATATGTGACTTTTTGTGTTCCGAAGTGGAGGGAGGTGGAACCCCTGCTTGCAATAATAGACATCGAGAAATTAACTTTAACATTATTTTTTTCGCCGTTGTGAACAACCGGTTGAGTGGAAGATTGATCTATGTATTTGAAAATCTTTTTAATAATGATTCAAAAACTTTGAAAATGTATGAAGTTTTCGTTTATATGGCGGGTTTTTGAAACCTATTTTGAGGTAGCATGTTCTTCAAACGAATTTTGAAATAGAATGTTATGAAAAAAAAATGCTGAAGCAGTGCTTTTTTCAAAAAGGGTAATCTTCCACTCAACAATTTATATATCTACAGTGTGCGACAAAACTAAAGCAACGAAATTCTCTGTAAACCATTTTACTCAAGAAAATCATAACAAGTTCTATAACTTTTAGTCCTTTTTATTCAGGACGATAAATATTAGGTATGAGAAATAAATAAAAATAGTTTTATACTCATACAAAAAAAATGTTGTCTTGACATAAAATATTTTTTGGCAAATTTTGTTATTATAAAAAAATGTGTGGACTCCTGCACCAAGTTGTTTTATTTTTATTATTTAAATTTTTTTTTTTTTTTTTTTGGAGACCCAGTCTAATGCTCATACCTACTATTTATGATTTAATTAAATTAATTTTTTCACTTTGTTTTCATTGTTGACAGTCTGTCACAATTTGACATAACGCATCTCAACTTGATAAATATGAAAATGCAATCAAAAACTGGCCATGGCCGAAAACTTTAAAATGCTTTAATTGAATTTATTTTTCTTTATTTGACTTTAAGCGTACGCATTGTCACCGAGTTAAGCAGTACTCTGTTAGACATTTGTAAGTCAAATTTGTCATCTAAAAAGTAGAATTGTTTATACCTCGATAACTTCATTATTCGATGCTTTCTGGGTGCAAATAAGAAGAGAAAAAACTCTTAAATAGGGCGTTTAATAATAATATTTACAAATAACTAGTTTTGGTTGCCATCTAGCGAGCATTCAGTTTATATTTTATTCGTAAGTCGATAAATGCTTACGAAAAAAAAATCGCCTTATATTTAGTAGTTATACTTTTTTGCAGACCTGTTAAATAATGATTATTAATCTTAAAAAAATTAAACTTTTTGTTGTTTTTGTAATAGTTGATTAATTATGATATTCCAAAATTTTTAGAATAATTAATCGATTAGGATTAAATTTTGTGTTCGATTAATGAGGATTAATTAAGATTTATTTCGTTTTCAAATTTAATTTTAGAATTTCAATTTGATTAAAACTTTTTATTTATTGCGATTAACTAGGATTAATAAGTGCCGTTTATGAGAAAAAAGGTGTCCTATATGGCTCTTATTCAAGCTCATATGATGTATGGGAAATACCCTCATTTCGGACTCATAAACGAGCTCATAAAGAACATAAACGCTCCCATTTAGACCTCCTTCCTGACTCATTTATGACTCTTATGGTTTGCTGGGAAAATATGTATAATTTTGTTTGAATGAATTTATAAAAAAACACAAAGTTGTAAATTTTTTTCATTTTAATTAATATTGAAATATTTAAAATTTGTTATTAATCCTCGTTAATTGCAATTAATCAAAAATTTTATCAAATTTTGTTTTGATTAATTTGATTTATCGTACGACTAAATTTGAAATCGAAATAAATCCTCATTAGTCGGACCTAAAATTTAATCCTAATCGATTAATTATTCTAAAAATATTCCATTATAATAATTAATCAATTTAATTAATAGAGCAGTTTAATATAATCGATTTTCAATTTTAATCTAGATTTAACAGGTCTGCTTTTTGGTAATTTGTACCCACAGGCTATTTTATATTGAGTTCCTGGCGCACTTAAACTTTTTCAAATGTTCTATGGTGAGAACTAGTTTCTCAACTCTATTAATATATATGTACGTACATACATATAAACACGGAAATACATATATCTCTGAGTTTACTTACTAATTGCATTTTTATTGATTTCTAATTGCATATATAAGATCAATTTTATAGATTAAAAGAATTACTGTTGTCACCTTATTAAAATATTGATTTACTGAATAATATGTGTCAATAATTAAGCGACACTTGACTGAGATTATAGAATCAAGTGATTAATTTTATTTCAATGCTTGAAAAATATATAAATGCAATTTTTATCATTTTTTTTTGTTTGTTTTTTTGTTGTTTTATAAAAACCTGCATTTGTATATGGCATTGCGGTGTGTAGGCACAAAAATGCGTTTTTTATGGCATTTTGATTCCACGCAAAACCAATTATTGGATTATTATTATAAAAAAAAAAAATTATATATCTAAGTTTGTTTATTTATGATATATGTATGTATTTGAAAATTTTCAATAAATTATTTTTATTTACGCCAAACGATGATTGCATGAATTTAATAAAACAATAGCATTAAGCAAATTTAAAATTCAAATAAAATGTGGCAAATCAAAAAAGTGGTTTTATTAACTTTTTTTTTTTACAAAAATGAGGAATTGATATAGTTAATTAAGTGCACATATACAAACACGAGTGGAGCACAAATTTATAAACGTACTTTTCTGACGTTTAAAAGTGTTTTTTTTTGTCCGTCCAACAAATCACGTTGTGTTTCAAACACAAAGTGAACTCAATTTGTCTCCATGTGAAACATTGCCCCCAATTTTGTATTAAAAAAGTAAAATTCAAAGTTAAGGTCGGTGGTATGACTTGTCAAATTATTAATATTGATAATATTATTAAAATTATTAAGTTTGCTAAATTCAACAGGTCTTAAAACACGTGTACTTTTCAATGGCATTGTTGTTGCTATACAAAATAAAAATAATAAAAAAAAACCGAAGAGCACAGTAGGAGTGTCCGAAATGGACACAATAAAAAAAATTAAATATTAGCATTGTTTATGGCGAAAGATGGATGGAAATATGAGTTTAACTGACAAAAGGACCCTTGTTCTGATAGCTCAGCAGTTAACAGCACGTACCCGAAACTTCTCCGTTCAAGAACTGTAGCTGTTTTCGACATATAAGAATACTCGTATCTAAATATATCTCATCTATAGTAAAAGTTATGGCGATCGTCTCTAATTTTTTTTTTCTATTCTAACAATTTTAATAAATAATTAAATATAATCAATAAAAATAAAAAATTATGAAAATAAAAATAAATTGAATGCGGACTTTTTATTTCACTTTTTATAAAAATGTTGCAAGCCAACCTTTATTGCCAACACTGTTTGCAGCGGTACTATCATATTTCCGTGTGTTCAAATCAGGTTTGGATCCACGGGGGGTTCTGGACCCACCCGCTCCCCCTCTTCGGAATCCAAAAAGTCATATTTTACAGGAACTGTCACACGTCCTCGAAATGTCATTAAAAAAAATTGGACCCCCTTTCCAAAATCCTGTGCCCGCCACTGGTTCAAATATGTATATCCTAAACTTTAACTCAGACATCTAGCAATATATTGATGCAAATTTTATTCAATTCTATGTAGCGGTTTTCCAGTGATGCGCGCACAAACATACAGACATACAGACAGAAATTCTAAAAACCGTTGGTCTTACCGCTATTGCTATAATAATGACATCACGTGCATTTTTTTCATGATCTATTACGATTTTATTATACTTAAAGATGAGTATATTTTTTACCAGAGTTGGGCAAAAGTTTGCTTTAGTTTTGATTAAAAGAAGATCTCTAAATGTACGCGTGCCCGTGATCCTTATTTTAACATCGAAGTGTCACACTTGATCAACTCGCTTAGCTGAAATGCATATCGCAAAAATTTACAACATTTTAACAACAACAACAACCTTTTACTGATCATGACTGGCGTCCACAAATACGCATAGCTGAATGTTTAAAAATGTAAAATAGTTGAAAGAAAATTGATAGCAAACTGTCATGTTACTACGAATGGTAGAAAAATCGGCGCATACACTTGTTGCTCTAACCCAACCACTGCGCTCCCCCTCCCCCCCAGCCGGTGGCAAGATGAGCACGAAAGATAACGCCAAAAAGCATACAAGATGACAGAACTGGCAAAATAGCTGCAAGTCAGAGGCCAGCGTGTAGATAAGTCTGGCAAGGCGCTGATCAAAAGTTGGGAAAAAAATAACAACAACAAAATAGAATAAATAAAAATAAATAATCAAAAAAAACGAAGGCAACGATGAGTCCAATGATGGATTATGGGTTATACAGCGCTGAGGTAATGAATATTATAACCAAAAACAAACAACAACAACACCTGTATTGCTGCTTGTCTGTCTGACAGTGGCAGCATACCATTGACTACCACAACGACTCTCAACAAACTGACAGTGGCACTGGTGATGACTACGAAAAATTGCCGCCGCTACATCATAGCAAATGTGTACCAAGTCATGCAGAAGTCCATGTGGTGTCTGCACTGCACTGCCGATCTTGTTGCTCCACTTGTCCACCACTCTTGTTGTTGTTGTTATTGTTGTTCTTGTTTTTGTTTTTGTCTGCGATTTAGCGAGGATGCGCAGCGTGTGTTAAATCAACATTCATACTCCATATTATCATACTTTGTCTAAGTTTGTTTGCTGCGCGCGCTCGCGCTTTTGGTTGCTCTGTTGCATGATCATCATCGAGCTGTGGTCAAGGTACCTACATACGAATAGTAGCGCAACAGCGGCATGAATATGTACATATGTACATAAATCATGGGCTGCATGGTAGATGGTTTGAATGTTGAGCGCATAAAAAAATTAGTTTCATCAAGACAGGATTAGTGTCAGAAACGTGTTAAATGGACTGAAGGGTATATGATGGACGGCTCTCCATCGCAACAAGCACGACGATGTCAGTTGTAGTGCGACGGGTGCGCTTACACACACAAACACACACACACGGGCAAACACATGGAGAGCAGTTCTTCATGGACATACATTTTTGGGTCAAAAATATGCTTGAAACCCAATGAAGTTTGATCGCATTTAAGAGATTTTCTTAAAATGCCCATCCAATGCTCTATAACAACTATACAAATAAATACATACATACATACATATTTACTTTTTTTTAATTTTTTTATTTTTTTGAAATTTTTTTTTGCCTTTGACTACGTTTCCATTAAATTCAAGCCACCACTTTTGTTGCTGCATTTAGCTAGTAGCAATTTACTACCTTTGGCCCAGCAACACTTGTAATTGTTTTTATTGTTATTCCCCTTTTTCTCTACTCTTGCTACTGATTTATTTACCTTTGTAATTTTAAGTCATTTTTTATAAATGAATATCTTTTGTTTACATTCACCAGACAGCCACTTATGACTTGACGGATTGCCAAATTGGCCCAAAAGTCTGGATTGCGTGTTTCAGTAGCGGCATTGAGAAATTAGATCTGAAATAAATGAGATTGGTCTTATTAATACTATGTAATTAGTATATCTTACTTCAAAATACAGTCGCAATTGTTAGTGATGTGCAGTTTCGTGTATTTTAAGAATCGGTTCTGGTTTATACGGTTCCAAGTTAGCGACTGTTCTAACGAGCTCGAATTCTAAGAAGTAGTGGATCTATACCTTCGACTTGAGTAAATTTAGTCGGCTTCTTATAAAATATTGAGATATTGTCTATAGAGTTAGATTTCTAATTGACCTCCTGATTGGCTAAAAATAAACGAAGCGAGATGGATATAGACTTATGTATATGAAAGTGTTCAGGAGAGAAAGAGAAATTGCTAAGCCATCTCCTACCGATCATCGTGACTATAATGGGCTCGGCAAAAAATTTAGATATCAATTGAAATTTAAAAAGGGGGTGCTTTGGTACCTATCCCTAATCGCTTTTTTAATAAGCAAGATCGGAGGAAAGCCACGCCCACATTTCATGCATCGATCTTGTTCGGAAAAAAACATTATTCAATACATAATACACCTTTAAGGGCTAAACTTGATTTGCACCTCAAAGTTAGCGGTTTTAGAAATTTTTTGAAGTGGGCGTGGCAGCGCCCTCTTTTTTATTAAGCATATTTCACAAATATTATTAATCATATATCAAAAATCGTTCAAGTTCGCTCTTTTACAAGGAATTTTCCGAAAAATATCAACGAAATCAGCTAAGGACCACGCCTACTTTTACATAAATGGTTTCTGAATTTTCTGAGATGAATATAACATTCAATATAGCGCTGCGAAAAATAACTTTGCTGATTCGGTTTTACTTTTCAAGTGTATAAACTGATATGTCTTGGGGATGCCAATCCCGGGATTTCTTTTTTACACTTCCAGAATTTTCGGGTTGGGAAATATGTTACTAAAAACGAAAAATTTGTGATGTGTTATGAAAATTATCTAAATTTGTTTGTACATGTTGAATATTTTTTAAAATTGAATTTTTTATTAATAATGTTACAAAAATCGTATTTACCATAATAATTTTCATTAATGTAAGAAAGAAATCCATTAAAAGTCTGCAATAGAAATCTTTTTTCAACCTAAATTGTTGCAAAATGTCGAATACTGAAATAGCGGGATTACAAAAGCCTACACCGTAAGTCCCGCGACGACTAAAATCCAAAATTTGCATCTCTAATTTATATATTCATGGAGTTAAAGAATGTTTTATTGGAGTCAGCTCATTCAAGTAGCATTTTTATCCAGTTTTTAGGCAACAAGCTTAATTTTTAGATTATCAGTACGCCGCTTGATGCCCATTTTTAAGAATCCGGGACAAGTTGAAGTGCTCTCCTCCTACTTTTTTCCTACGAATTGGGGGTCTTATACATATATCATTAGCCAGCTCCGAAAAGCATGAGCTTAAGTAGATAAATTTTGTTTTCCTTTAATGGGGCCTTTCTATTTAATACTAGAATAATACCAGACTGAGTCCGAATTCAATCATCATACCCCATACCAGATAAGATACGGAACTAGTGAAGCTATCGAAACAAATCATATCTTAAATTTTAACTTAAATGTCTAGAAATTTAATAATAAAAGTTCCATTCAATTTCATTTAGCAGTTTTTGAGTGATGCGCGAACAAAGAAACATACATACAGAGAGACAGAGCAACAAAAATTTTATAAATTACTGATTTGACTTCTACTGGTTTAATAATGATCTCTCCTAACGATTTTTCTTCAATATTATATATTTCTAGAGATTAATCAAGAATACATTTTTGTTTTTGTAAGCAAATCGGTAATTTGTAAGTAAATCGGTTCTTTACAGCAATCGGTTCTCCAGGTCAGCTCATCAGTTCTATACATCACTACTTAGTATATACAAAGATAAGTATGTATGTATGTTAGGCTTTCTAAACGCCACTGACTTGAATTTACACCCGTAAGTCCTTCACGCATAAACACTTTGAAATTGGTGGTGGGAGTTTTTGTAAATCTGCTTAATGAAAGTATCAAGAGTTTCAAATCTTTACATTAAATAAAGCGCCTCTGCTTATTTATATTTGCGGTTTAAATGTGTAAATATATTTAAGTGTAATTAAATCTGAGCAAAATTGTAATAATGCAATTTCAAAAATTTGGTTTACAAATAATTTAGCAAGGAGGGGGGAAAACTTACATACCCAATCCCAACCACATGAGGAAGGTCTCTAAAGAAAATTTTTGGGAATTTCCAATTGAAGTTAGCGCTCAAAAGTGATTAAAAATAATTTTTTTGTTGGTTTTTACGGTCTGTTCATTTTATATATTTTTGTATCAACTCGTCTTGAGCTCATAAAAATTTGCAAAAATATTAAATATTAAATAATAATGATGAAAGCAAACCTGTTAAATAATGATTATTAATCTTAATCATTGATAATCAAATTTAATCTTTTTGTTAATTTCGTAATAATGGATTAATTATGATAATCGAACATTTTTAGAATAATTCATCGATAAGGATTGAATTTTGTGTTCGATTAATGAGGATTCAATTAGTTTTCAAATTTAATTCTTGGATTAATCAAATAAATCAAAATTTCAATTTGATTAAAATTTTTGATTAATTGCGATTTACGAGGATTAATAAGTGCCGTTTATGAGAAAAAAGTTGTCCTACATGACTTTTATTCAAGCTCATTTGATATATGGAATCAGGCTCATGTCGGCCGACCGAGCAAGAAGGGAAATTTCGGACTCATAAACGAGCTCATAAAGAGCATAAACGCTCCCATTTAGGACTCCTTTCTGACTCATGTATGACTCCTATGGTTTGCTGGGAATATAAAATTATTTTTTGTGGATGAAATTATAAAAAAAAAAAAAAAATTGTTAAATTTTTTAATTTTAATCAATTTTGAAATATTTAAAAAAATTTATTAATCCTCTTTAATTGCAATTAATCAAAAATATTAATGAAATTGAATTTGGATTGATTTGAATAATCCTAGGACTAAATTTGAAAACGAAATAAATCCTTATTAATCGATCACAAAATTTAATTCTAGTCGATTAATTTTTCTAAAAATCCTTTAAAAAATCGAATTATCTGCTACAGACTATGGTTTCCAAAAGCCGAATTGGTCTGTACTACTACCAGCTCTAGTGAGATTAGCACCAGCCTCTAAGACCGAACCAAACTCAATAGACAAGTGAAAAAACACTTCCAAAATCCAATTCTCTATCAAACTTAGAGTTTAATCGAGTTCCAAGACTCCATTAAAGACACACTAGAATGCATAGAAAAAAAAGAGGAATCCTCTAAAGAATCCAAGGCGTATTAAGGAGTTTCTATTCAATAATACTGATGAACCCAGCGGCGTTAAAGCGCGCAGCAAATACGTCGTACTAACGATGAATGACAAATTTGTATGGTTTCCTAAAGTGTTGCTTGTTATTGTTGTTGCCCATCCATACTACACATTTTAATGGCCACTAAGGCTGGCTAGCTTGTTAGCTATTTTAAGTTGACTAGTTGATTACCATTGTGGTTAATAGCGAAAAACCGCAAAATGCTACTTCTCGAAGATTTGAGACACGTGTGCGCGGCTCAGCTCAGCTTGTTTTTCCAACTTTCGTGACGGAGTTTATGATGATACCTTTTCACTGTATGCATTTCTATTATATTTTTGTTTTTGTTCTAAAACAATGGTTGAGTTTAAATGCAAGTACCACCGGCATGCAAAAGGCCGAACTCATCAACCACCTGCTGATGGTAATCAAGTCATAAGATTGTTTACTATAACTCTACTCTTTAGGCTAGATATAGGCGACTAACTGAAGGACGTGTGTAGGCAGGCAGGCAGTAAACCAATGAGAGTTCTATGACACACAAAAACAAAAAGAAAGAAAAAAAAACAAAAACAAAAGAAAATCCATACTTTTGCTTGATTGACTATCACGTTTTTGTGCGGTATCTGTTCGTTGTTGTTAGTTATTAGTTTGGGTGACGTTTGGCTGACTATTTCATTCGGTCTGCCTAAGAGACTAACTGTCAGACATATATGTACATATGCCGTCGTTGTACTTAATTTAGTTCAGCTTTGAGCAGGCAAGTGTAGTTGTTTGTGGGCGCATATTTAGTAGTTCTTCTTCTTCCAAACGACCTATTTTGTTGCAACTAATCCCTGCTCTCAGGTCTTGTTTGGGTGCAGTGTGCAAGGCACAGTGGTGTGGTTTTACAAAAATTATGTTGATATTTTAATTATGGTGTGTGACAAAATTATATTCCAAATTAATTTGTTGTTGTGGTCACCAATTTTACAAAGACTGCAATGGAATTGCCATCAAAATCTTCTCACGATACTCTTAGCAGACCTGTTAAATAATGATTATTTATCTTAATCATTAATAATCAAATTAAATTTTTTGTTATTTTTGTAATAATTGATTAATTATGATAATCGAACATTTTTAGGATAATTAATCGACTAGGATTAAATTTTGAGTTCGATTAAATTTCAAATTTAATCCTAGGATTAATCAAAATTTCAGTCTGATTAAAATTGTTGATCAATTGCGATTAACTAAGTTTAATAAGTGCCGTTTATGAGAAAAAAGGTGTTCTATTTTAATCTTAATCAAGCTCGCATGATATATGGAATCATAATCGAGCTCATAAAGAGCATAAACGCTCCCATTTAGAGCTCCTTTCTGACTCATGTAAATATGACTCCTATGGTTTACTTGGAATATATGTGTACTTTTAAAGAAAAAAACACAAAATTCTAAAAAGAATTAAATTTTAATTGATATTGAAATATTTAAAATTTGTTATAATCCTCGTTAATCGCAAATAATCAAAAATTTTAATTGAATTAAAATTTTGATTAATTTTATTAGTCCTAGGATTAAATTTGGAAATGAAATAAATCCTCATTAATCGAACACAAAATTTAATCCTAATCGATTAATTATTCTAAACATGTTCGATTATCATGATTAATCAATCAAATTAATAGAGCAGTATAATATAATTGATTTTTAATTATAATCATGATTTAACAGGTCTGAGTCGTAGGAATCTAGTTGCTTCAATAGGGTTGGACCACGGTAAGAATGTTCTTGGAAAGAGTCGAAAGGATTTTATTGTGTTAAAGTATACAAATCGAAGTTGAACCAGTGCGACTCTGCCACAGGGTGGTGTCCTCACTCCGCTCTTGTTTAGTCATTACATATGGAGGCTCCACTTCCCACCAGAGGGTATCGCAATCGTATGAATGATTCCACAATTGAGGCAACTGGTCTACCGACGAAGACCTGCATTGAAGTAAGTAATATATTCTCATTAGTGGCGGATCCAGTATTTTGGGAAGGGGGTCCACATTTTTTTTAATGAAATTTCGAGGTCATCCCTTTTGAATTCCCGTGAATCCGCCACTGATTCTCATATTGTGACATCTCTTTCTCGCTCACCCGTTCACTACATTGAAGATTTGTTTCATCTCTCCTTGTCTGCGACTTTAAATATTTTGTTTTATGTTTTTACTAAAAAGCACCACTGTACGCGACTTACATTTCCCTACAAAAACAACGCTTACGGGCGGTTCCTGCAGCCAGGTGAAAGACAATAGACAAAGCTGGTCGATTTCATTTCTACGTTTTTAGTTGAGTCGCTTGACAGTGCACAGAGTCAGTGCGATTGGGTAGTTGCATACGCGACATATTCTAACGTTGCATGCAAATGAAAAGCCAAACAAGAACAACAACAATAACAACAAACACACACAACGCAATGCAAATATACACAACCGAATTAGCAGCAAACGGATTAACCGCATTCAGGCATTGCAATTGTTGTTCTTACTCATGTTGTTGTTGTTGTTGTTGGGATTGTCAATATGTACCCGCTAGTCGTTTACCTTTGTTATTGCTCCTTTCTTAGCCATTGTATAGACGACGTTGCATTGCGGTTTACAGAATTGCTACCTTAATCGTTGTCATTGTTTTTGTAGAGCGTGTGGAAAAGGAAAAGCCAGTAGTACGAGCATGAGAACATCAGTACCTCAGGTACCGGGGCGTCTTTAATCTGGGACCGACATGTGGAAAACAAGTGAATGCTGGTTTGCAGGATCCGTTGCGAGCAAGTTAATATGTTTTACTTTGTGTGGGTTCATGCCTAGCTACACACATACATACATACACACATATGACTGCTGGTATGTGTACCTAATTTTTTGCCCAAATTTTTGCTACTCAACTCTTTTGACCTCAGTTATTTCGAGGATAGAAATTAGTTTATTATGGGAAATTTATGTATGTATGTATGTACATATATGCGTTGGTTTGTAGGAAAATCAAGTAGGACGTCGCTTTACTTGATGATTTGTGAATGCAAGAATAGTAACCCAGCAAACATAATCAATAAAAAAGTTAGAGAAATATTTGAACATCAGAGAAATTATTAAAAAAAATTTCAAGAACTTTTTTTTTAAAGAAATTTTAGTAATTTTGTAATTACAATTTTTATCAATTGGACTTGATAATTAAAAATTAAAAAAAAAAAACATTATAATAATTGTCATTAAAATAATTATCTTGGCAGTGGCGGATGCAGGATTTTGGGAAGAACAATTTTGCTAACATTTTCTAAAAAATATAACTTCTTGGATGCCCAAGGGTGGGTTGGACCGAAACCCTCTGTGAAACCGCCCCTGGGTTATATAAAAAGTTTTGGAAAAAGACCTAAAAATTTCAAAGATTCATATTGTTTTGCAGCAATAATTCCAGAATTGATTCAACTAAACTCAGTGAGCCTTAATTTATACAGAAATAACCAAAAAAAAAAAAAAATATTATTAGGCCTCGAGCTCGTACCGAACCAGGATACTTGAAAATGTAAAGGCCGTAAACACCAGCAAATTGTTTGTAGAAAATATTATTAACAAAAAAAACTTTATAAATTGATCTATGCGCACATTTGGTTTTAATTTTGCTATACATACATATATATGTATGTATGTATATTTGTTATTTTTTAATTTCCAAAAGTTTCAATACAAATTAAAATTTTTTTGTTTATTCCAAATTTTTGGAATAACTGATCATATTTTACTCAGCGCCCGAATTTTTTTTTTTAATAAAAAATATTTTTTTTTTGTCTTTGCGTCACCCAAATTTTTTAAAACGCCAAAAATGAGTAAAAAAAAAAATTTGTAAAAAAAATTTTTAATTATTTTTATAAAAATTATAACTCTTGGTCTTGAGCTCATTCATAGTCATTTTTTTTCATTAGATAAAAAGTTCTTAAAAAAAAAAAATTCATAAAAATTATTATTCCTGGCAGTGTCGCATTCAGGGTTTTGGGAAGAACATCTTTTATCCGCATTTTTTGAATAACCAATAATATTTTACTCAACACTCAAATTTTTTTTGAATAAAAAATTATTTTTAATTTCATAGCGTCTTAAAAACGCCAATAATTAGAAATCTGAAAAAAAATTTCAAAATTTTTATAATTTTTATTTAGTCTTGAGATCATTCATCGTTATTTAACATTGTAATTTTTCTCCAATTATCAATTTTTCCCAAAAAACTGACAGTTAAAATTCACTATGAATTATTGTTAACTGGTCTCGAGCTTGCAAAACTTACAAATAATTTCGTGATTTGTTTCATTAATTTCTTGAAATTCTAATAATTAATTTAAAAATTCTTAGAATAAAAAATTATTTTCATAACAACTATTACGCTTTGAGGTCAAAGTAAATTTCGGAAAAAAATTTTCAAAGATTTTGAAGCAAATTTTTAGTCTAAGTTTGCAAAATAAGACGCACCCTAATGTACATCCACACATATGTATGTGCATTTAGCAAGTACGTATGCAAATACCAAATACACAAATTTCTTTTTCATTGTTAAACATAGAACAAAATAATAAAATTAGCTGGAAAACATTTACAGATTTGCCCTAGATTAAGTCGCTCGCTTTCATAACTCTACCTTTACACACAAAAACCCTTTGTTATTATTGTTGGGCAATTGTAAATGCATCGGAAACAATGGCGCTACCTCATCCACAATGCATTCAAATGTTCTCGGCATGCCAGATAACCCAGGTAACCCACATACCCAGGTGGGGGTGTTGACGCTAAGTTGCTCTTTGTGGCTTCATGCCTTATTTTCTTCTTTGAATTTAGTGCAGGTGAAGGGTTAACTAAAATTGGCACTCGCTTACTAAGCCACTTGCTAAATGCATACATCTCAGAATGGAAAATATCTACGGTACATCATTTACAATTTAACGGATTACAATAAAAATGATTTAGACGCTGCAAATACCCACTTAATCTATACTCAGCTTTGGTAGCGCATTGTTCAGCATCCTTTGTTAGCTCCTCGCTCGAATTTTTTTGCAATTCTTAGTAAACTTAAATTTATTTGAATATCTTTAGCATTGTTGTAATTATTGCCATACATTGTTGTTGTTGTTTTATGACATCTTAAGTAATGAATAGAAAATTTAAATTTTTGAATAAGGAAACTTGCCTGCCACCAATTGTTGGTAATTTGTGCCAGTGAAGTTGAAGAGAATACCTTTGGGATCTGTGTGTGTGTGTATTGGCAGGACGAAAAATTCTGTTGAGAAGTTCTAGGTTGCACAGGCTCTTCCAATTTGTCAAGTATGCTTACATTATAAATTTGCCCCCGATTGATTTGAATATCGAAGTTTACCATTCTTGAAAAACGCTTTATTACAATGACTTGTAGGGGCTATGCAGACGGGAAGTAGGGGAATTACCATCACTGAAGTATGATTCCTGCAATATCGTGTGCCCTCTTGGCAGACTACAAATGAAAAAGTCAAATAAGTATTCTCTCTATATCCAGTAGACTTATTGGCCTTTGGACCAGGGGCGCATTCACGGCTGTTGTTTTCGGGTCCAAGCTCTCCCTTTGGAATCAAAAAAGCCATACTTTTCAGGAACTGTGGATAAAAGATGTACCCGAAATTTCATAAAAAAAATTTGGGCCCACTTCCACTTCCCAAAATCATGCATGGCTATATCATTACAAAATATAAACTTTAGCGCTCATTCGTCTTATTCACTTAGAGTTATAGTTCACTACCCATTGACATATTCAAAAATCGATGCTGGGCATCGGAAACCTGTGAGCTCATGTTTGGCAGTTTATTTATGAATGTTTATACTTCAGTAAATATGTATGTATGTATGTATGTATATTTGTATTTATTATTACATTTGTTTTCATTAGCTTAATGATCTTGGTTTCCATTGGATTTATCAAAATTTAATTTCGAATATATTCGATTTTCTTTAACGTGCGACAAATTGTCTACGCTCACCATCTCTCGCATTATTCATCTCACTTAAAATAAACATGTAAAATTATCAAATTGTGGGGATTAAAATAATTTGTTATCCTTGTTGAAATATCTTAATCCGTTCTTATATAAACATTTACTTCCTTAACTGTTTGGGAATGTGAAACAAAAAAAGTTTCCAGAGTCAGCAAACATAAAATAGTTTCGAATTTCAGTTGTCGGGTCCAAAGTTTAATATGCACAGCAGCAAGACATGAAAATTGTTGTAAAAAGAGAAATTAAAACGAATGAGCAAATTGTAGAATATGACTCACAAGATTAGATGGTTTTGAAGTATGCGAAAAATTAAAAAAAAGATGGAATATAAAGAAACAAATGCGTTAGAGAGGGATACTAAATACATCTATAAAATTATTGTTGCCAAAGAAAATTCTTAAATATTTTTTTTGTTCACTATTTAAGTAATTTTTTTGTGTAAATTGTATTAATTAAAATTATACTATACAAGGAGAATGTAAAAAAAAATTAAAACGAAACACCACAGCATTTCTAATGAATCTCCCTCTCTGACTTTACTTATTCACTCACTTCAATCGATGCCTGACAACTTGAACACTCTATTAATCCGTCATTTTGCTTGGCATTTTCATAGATAATACAACAAATGTGTAACCTTATTAAACAATAGATCATGTTTAAGCATCTATTAAAGGCTATCTTCGAAATTTGTATCTGTTGTCTGTATGTTTGTACTCGCATCACTCAAAATCAAAGGCAGGGAATTTGTTAAAATTTTTACCGATGTATTGCTATATGTCTAAGTTTAAGTTTAGGGTCACTTTTGAAGAAAAAAAAATATTTTTAAAAATATATTCTTCACTTTGACGTTTTATTTACATTTTTTTTTCTTGTTGAGCTTTGTTTTTGTCAGAAAACACATAGCTTTCTTTTGCTCCTTTTGCCAAATAGATTGGAAATTAAGTCAATTTTGAGTATTTCTCCAATTATTTACTCAATTGAGAATAAGATTTTTTTCTAGACTTCAAAAAATACTTTTTTTCAAGGTATTTAAAAATGTTTGTTGCTAAAATTTTTAAGTATTTTTTACTTTTTCCTAAAAAGCGCGCGAATTTTAAAATAGGGCTTTATTGGAAAAAATTCTGAAAAAGGGAGTTTTTTAAAAGTATTTTGAAAAGGGTGATCTCCCACTCAGCAGTCAATATATGACCAAACAAAATTTTGCCTAGAATTCAAATGAGCGTAATAAAAACAATTTCAATTTTTAACCAGAAATGTTTAAGATACAAATTTTTTGAAAACTTTTTTTTAAATTTTTTTTAGGGAACATTTTTTGCTTTTATAGCTACTTTTGAGAAACGGCAAAGAAGAAGAAGAACAAATTAAACTGGTCATGAGCTTGTGATATTAACAAAATACGCAAAATCAATACCTAACAAAAAACAAAAGTATTTAATTATTTTCAAAAATTAAATTTTTTTAAATTAAATTCAACAAAAAATATTTTATTATTGTTTTTAAAAGTAAGGAATTGTTATTGTTGTTATAGATATTCATATTTAATAAAAAATGTTTGGTGTTTCGAAAGTTTTTTGTACCTACCCAATCTGTGGCGGGAGTTTTTATTTTGTCTTACTCTCTCAATTTTTCTCAATCTCTTTATTTTTCTTACTCTCTTAGTTTTTCTTACTCTCTTAATTTTTCTTACTTTCTTAATTTTTCTTACTTTCTTAATTTTTCTTACTCCTTAATTTTTCTTACTTTCTTAATTTTTCTTACTTTCTTAATTTTTCTTACTTTCCTAATTTTACTTACTTTCTAAACTTTTTTTACTTTCTTAATTTTTCTTACTCTCTTAATTTTTCTTACTTTCTTGATTTTTCTTACTTTCTTAATTTTTCTTACTCTCTTAATTTTTCTTAATTTCTTAATTTTTCTTACTTTCTTAATTTTTCTTACTCTCTTAATTTTTCTTACTTTCTTAATTTTTCTTACTTTCTTCATTTCTCTTACTCTCTTCATTTTTCTTACTCTCTTAGTTTTTCTCACTCTCTCAATTTTTCTCAATCTCTTTATTTTTGTTACTCTCTTAATTTTTCTTACTCCCTCAATTTTCCTACATTTAATTTAAATTTTTCTAGTTTTCCTTTTTTAGAGTTCCAGCAAAACAAAATCAATTTGAATAAAAAATATGCAATTGGGCAACTGCGTCCACCTCAAAAAAAGAATTAACTACTCCCCAAATGAGTGCGCTCTCTTTTCAATGACTTTTCTTTCAATGACACGCACTTAAGGTAAATTAAAATTTCAGAAACATAAAAAACTCATAAAATGTAAAATTCATCAGAAAACAAGTAAGGAAAGGGCTGTCTGTGCCGAAGGCTTTATACCTTTCATGAATACGCATATCTTTTTTAAGTGTCCTACTTGGCCAAACCACATTTATCGGAGCAATCGGTTATATGGAAGCTTTATGTTATGTTACTCCGATGTGTATGATTTTCCTTAGACAAATGACATTTATAAGAAGTACCAACCTTGCAAAATTTTACTTTCCTAGCTTCTTAACTGCAAAATTTATAGCCCAAAACCCATTTATCGAAACTATCGATTATATGGGAGCTATGTATATGTTTTGTTTGTCCGATTTGGGTGATTTTCACTACACAGGTTACAAATATAATATGTACTAAACCTGCAAAATTTCGACCTCCTAGATTGCAAGAGTTATAAGCCAAACCCCATTTATCGGAACAATCGATTGTATGGGAGCTATGCGTTGTATTGGTCCGATCTTACTGGTTGCGACAAATGATTAATATAATATAAAATGGCGGCTCCATACCAAATTTCATCGAGATATCTCCAAAATTGAGGGACTAGTTTGCGTTCAAACAGACAGACGGGCGGACAGACGGACATGGCTAAATCAACTCAGCTCGTCGCTTTGACCATTTCGGTATACTTAATGGTGGGTCTATCTCTTCTTCTTCTCATACCTACAAACATCGGACCAAAGTTATAATACCATATCATGTTCATGAAAGGTATAAAAAGTCCACGATATGATGAAGATGTGCAGGCAACGGAGGGAGGAACACACATACTACGAGAGCGCACAAAAAGTTGAAGACTCGTACCTATGGGTAAATATTTGCAAAAATGGCTGCGTCAACTTCAAAGAGAAAAAAGCAATACGACAAGATGATGCGAGATGCAATTTCTATGCATAAATTTTTTCATTTTTGTTTATTTTATTTTTTACTAGATTTTCTTGTATTTTTACCAGCCCCATTAAGGGAAAAATATGTTAATACAATTTTTAAATTATTATCATTAATGCGTCTTAAAGCAAAAATTCTGCAAATTTTCAAATTTATTTAAGAAAATTTTGTCAGCTGCTTATTCGTCCATTTAAAGCTACACTCCAAAAATGTCTGTAACATCTATACCCTTCACGAAGACAGCGCACTTCTTACTTTTCTTTTTTCCATTACATTACAATAACGTTAAAAAAAACGCAAAAGCTACTGAATTACTTTCAAAAGAATGTGTAAAGGAAACAGGACAAAGAGTAAACGAACTATGAAAAGCAACGAAGCGAAAGGCAGCTTATTAATGTAACTAATACATACATACAGACACTCCGCTTCAGAAAATTAGTACTGCTCAATAACGCTAGATAGTATTGGATACAAAATTTCTATAGACTAGGCTCTAGTCACTAGGGATTAGGTCTCTTTTTTATTTGGGGTTATGCCACTTGGTATTATGTCATGTCACCTTGAAGTTCCGTCGTTGTTGCTTTATGGACTGAAACATGAACTTATTCAGTTGATCGGTAGTGTAAACAATTTTTGACTTGTACGAGTGCAATCGTCCGATTTACCACTACTTACGCAAATACACAGACATGCATACAAATTTGATGTAAACAACCTGCAGTTAAAGGAACTAGTTGTTGCGTTTGGTCTCAAACTAAATACTAGTTCAAAATAAGCCAGAACAGTTGTGATTAAATTTTATCAGTCCTGATAAATTAGCATTATTTTTCTTAATCATTGATAATCAAATTAAATTTTTTGTTATTTTTGTAATAATTGATTAATTATGATAATCGAAGTTTTTTAGAATAATTAATTGATTAGGATTAAATTTTGTGTTCGATTAATGAAGATTTATTTCGTTTTCAAATTTAATCCTACGATTAAACAAATTAATCGAAATTTCATATTGATTAAAATTTTTTATTTATGGCGATTAAATAGTATTAATAAGTGCTGCTTATGAGAATAAAGGGATTCTATATGAATCTTATTCAAGCTTAAATGATATATGGAATCAGGCTCATATCGGACGACTATCGGAAGAAGGTCCCTCATTTCGAACTCATAAGCGAGCTCATATAGAGCATAAACGCTCCCATTTAGGAGTCCTTTTTGACTCATGTATGACTCCTATGGTTTGCTGGGAACACAAATTTTTTTTTTAATGAATTTATAAAAAAAACACTAAATTTTTAATATTTTTTATTTTAATTAACATTGAAATATTTAAGATTTGTTAATTATTCTCATTAATCGCAATTAATCGAAGATTTTAATCAAATTGAAATTTTGACTAATTTGATTAATCCTATTATTAAATTTGAAAACGAAATAAATCCTCATTAATCCACATTAATCGGACACAAAATGTAATCCTAATTGCCCATAGTTAGTCAATTAAATAAATAGAGCAGTTTAATATATGTAATTGATTTTTAATTTTAATCCAGATTTAACAGGAAAATAATTTAAATTCCTCTGATAAGTAAATACCTACTTGGCCCACACTTGAGAGGTGACAGATTCGTGATCTGGTTCTGGCAGAAGATCACATTTTTAAAGTAAATGTTGTACGGTAATTTTTTCAGACCTCTTCAATATTCTCCAAAAATTATAATTTTTTTCTTTTCAGTTTGAGCCTTTTTGAACTAGTTTTGAAATGGGTAACAAATATGCTATTTAGCTATAAATTTGTACATTTTTTACTATTTGGATACGCTTCAAAAATTATAATTTTTTGATTTTTCAATTTGGTAATTTTTTTCAGTTTTGTGCTTTCTTGGACTAGTTTAAAATGAGTTACGAAAATCCTAATTTAAAACCAGTGTATTTTCTCACTAGTTCTATATTTTATGGCAGCGCACTTAGCGCAAATATTACACAGCAAAGTCGCTATAAAATGCAAAAAAAACAACAACAAAAAGCATACAAATCAAAAGTCCGAAGTTCTTTAAGCTGTTGATTTTTTATGCATTTTGTTGTTGTATTGTCATAGGTTGTTGTTGTTGTTTTTTGTTTCTCAATAATGTTAGTGGCTTTGGTCATATGGCAATGTGCGCGTGAATAGCTAGCCCTCCCACAGTTGCTGGCAATCAAAAATTGTCGCCATCATCAGCATAAATAATGCAAGAAAAGCAGCAGCAGTAATAATAACAACAACAACAACAACAACGACAACATCAGCAACTTCTGCATAAGAAAGTTGCAACGAATGAGTGAAAACATAAACAGCCGTATAACAACAGGCCACAACAACAACAACAACACCGACTGAATTGTGTGTCTGTGCAAATATAAAAATCAAATTGCGATCTTCCAACTCAAAAGTTCTTCAAATCTTTTGTTTGTTGATATTGTTGTAACTTTTTATTGGATTGTTGTCCCAGCATTATTTATAGTTTCGTCTTGTCGTAAAGCATATTACATGTCATTGTAGAAGTTTTTTGAACGAAGCGGGGATGTGGGAGAAGGATATAGCATGCGAAATGGAGAATATGTAGTTTTAGTTAATATTTGGAACCTAAGATTTCTATGGTAAATAATTAAAAAAAAAATTTACTGATATGGTATTGGCTTACACTAAAAGATAGCATTCTTCGAAACCCAAAATGTGCAAAACTCCCTTCTACGCCGGCAAACTTAGAGCAGTCATAAAAAAATCCAAAATTACTCCGAATAAGATGAAGTTGAAATATTTTATGAACCTTCTCAAATGAACCTCGGAGCCGTTTTCGTTCATACAGGAGCATCCATTTTATTGACGTTTTTCAAAGCTTTTTTCGGTTTGCTTTTAAACTTTTTTTAGACTTCGCCTATTTCTTTTCTTTCCCATCCCATAAGTTGTACTTTCGCGCTTGATTGAATTCTTCAAAGTCAGTAGAAGGTTCTTCCTGGCGTTAAATAAGGTGTCCATATTCGCGTGGTCCGTCTCAAGCAAGTGATTATTCTACTGATGTAAACCAAGTATTATCCAACTCCACAACGAAATAATTTCCCTTCGGATCATCAATCACTTCTTCTGACGTTGGAATACCAAGTGAACATTACATTTCTTCTATAGTGGGTTCTAAGCACCGAAATAGGTTCGGCCATATGAGAAGGTAGGTTTTTTCGATTCGATCCTTCCATATCGAGGTATCGCAATAAGGACGGCTTACTGGGATACATTTACGAGCCTTTGTCTACCACTTTTTCCTAAGAAATCGCCGCTTAACAAACAAAAATTCCTGGGATGAAGCAGGCGTATATCCTCGTTACATCCACAGCTGACTCAAGGACATCAAATAGAGGTATCTACGGTTGGTCCTTGCAGAAGCTATGCAGCTTAGTGTAAGCTCTCATTGGTCAGTGGCCCGTTAATGCCCCAATCATGATGGGGAGATTAACCTTTGTGAACTGTAGTAGTAAGGACGATCACTTGACCTACCAGAAGGACTTCGACACCTGGCAAGAATTGGTAACACGACAGCTTTTTCGCAGCTGATCCGCAGATAATTGTTAGGGATGTTGTTAAGTCCAGGTCCTCGGGTTAACTCAAAAAAGCTAAAAGCAAACTTGAGTGACGTCGAATTGTCACCTTTTACTAGCTTTCCGCATCTCAATTTCGTCCCTCACCTCAAGTAAGAAAGAAGTAGCTCCCTTTTACTTGGGTCGACAAATAGCCCCCAAGACCCAGAATATCCACGAAGGTACTTAGAAATTTTCCCTGACAAAGAAGACGAGGTAGTCAACACAGACCACCACTTGGCAGCCATTGTGAACAAGAGCTTAAAGAAAATCTTTAAAACTTCGACCCAGAGAAGAGGAGAAAACAAATATCTAAAAAAATTTTACTAAAAAATTATAACACTGAAAACAACAAAAAAATCACTGAATGCCCTAAAACAGTTCAAAGTACATTGAATTTTTATTTAAAGTGATATCTCAGTTTGGCTCTTTTTCCACCAAAAAAATTCGTCATTTTTTAAACGAATATCGACTTTATGAAAAAACTTCCCATTAAGATGATTTCCTTTTATTATTTTCTAAACTAGTTTTCTTGAGAATAAATGAAAAGTTTTTTGACACAAATGTCACTTACGCGGTTTTACAATGTCTCCGCTCGTATATAGAATATACATATGTATTATCAATGTTTATATCAGCATTTTTGCGAGAATTTTTTTTTTTTGTAGCAAACCACTTTCGTGCTCCCCAATTGACGTAGAGCAAGTTGTGTTTACAAGTAGATACATAGCTGGGCATCCTTCAGAGATCCTACACCAAAAATATACATAAATATGCATATGGATACGTTATTATATAAATTTGTATGTACAAGCATGTGTATGTACATATACTTGTATAATGGTACATGGAAAGGTACATAGCTAAGAACTTAGTTGTATGGAGTTGGCGTGTTGGGTGTCTCCACATTCACCGTGATCCAGCACCGCAAGATGGCGCCTGCTGAAACGCGCAACAACATCAAAAATTTAAGCGAAACAATGTTGCCACGTCTTAATATTTTTAACTACCAAATAAGTTGCAAAAGTAACAAAATATGAGTAGTTATAGATTTAAATACGAAATAAAATTGTTGAACATTTATGGTTTTCGAATAAATTTGGTTTTCGATAAATTTTAAAACAACAATTTGTAAGTACATAATGATTTTCTTTGAGGTTGGATAAATTAATCATTTCGCCGGCTGAGTGGAAGATCACGCTATTTGAAAGTATTTTTAATAAATATTATTGGACTATTTCAGAATATGGTTGAAGAACGCGCAGTTTCAAGATTCAATTCAAAAACGCCCTTTCTTAACTAAAAATGTACCTATGAAATTCTAGTTTAGGTAGATAGTTTTTGAAACTCATTATGAGATAGGTCTTTCTTGAAAAAGGTTTTGAAATAGGGTGTTATTGATAACAATTCTAAAGCAGCGCTTTTTTCAAACAAATTCATTCACAAAACATTTTTTTAAATAGGTAGGTATTTTAAATATATAATATTAATATTTTTATTAGACGTTGTGATTTTTACGTCCCAAGTCTGTGTCCTTGATAAATTGTCAATCATAATAATATTCCAAGAAAAAAATATTTGAAACAAGTGTTCTGAATTCTAGTGCAAAAAATTAATTAATTTTGTTCGTTTTGGCGTAAAATTCAACAACACATAATACAAATATTTTTCTCTTGATTTTTTTTATCAAGATTGACAATTTGTCAAGAACACAGAATAGGGGGGTTAATCTCATTGAAAGTTTTTTTATTTATACAAAAGTTAAATACTGCAGGTATTTTCAATTTTTTTTAGAAAAAATTAATTCACCTTAGACTATTGTAGGGAGTACATTTTGTTTTTTTTTTTTTAATTTTTTTTTTCGAATTATTTATTGTTATCTCAAGTTTTACTCTACAGATTTCTAGGAATCTTTCTCCGACTCTGCTTTATTCAGCTCTCTATTAGCGCTGTGCAATTCTGAATATTTTTTTAGGCAAAGTACTCAGCTACAATCTTCAATCAAACTTCTTCAAGCCAAAAATCCTGCGAACTTCATAAAACAATCGAAATTAATCGAATTCGAAGTTATTTTGTATTCTATTTTATGACGGTCTCACCCAGGAAAACGCTTTTTTGCGCCCTTTGCGGGATTTGTTTTAAGAAATGTACATTTTCTAGCCCCTAATGTAGGCATTTTCAATAAAACCAAAATGGCAACGCCAACAAAAAAACTCTACAACAACACGAAACCAAGCAATATTTTCGCCTTGCTTGACAAAATGTGACCAAACTTGAGCCTTTTGCTAGTCAAACAAAGTTGTCGGTCGGTCGGTTTTGCTTTTTTGCTGGCGAGCTGCACATCATAGACGCACACAACAAAAGCAACAACAACAACAACATTGTTATCGTCATTGTAGGTACTCCGCACGATGTTGTTTGCCAGCGCCATTGTCGCCGCTACGCACCTACATATGTACATATGAAGGTACACAAGTAGGCACCCATTTGCTAGAACAACAATAACAAATGAAGCTTTCGTGTTGGAGTAACAAACGATGAGGCGAATATGTGTTTGCTGTTCAAAACGTGTACGAAGGGGGTGTGGTTTGTAGGAGCATTCGCTATGTACACTTTCATATAAAGGCGTTTGTGTGTGTGTGTGTGTGTTTGCTGCTGCTTAAGTTCACAAATTGCGAGTAGCTATCGATTCGAAATAGAGTGGGTAGTACAAGAATGTAGGTGGTTCGGGCTATACAAAAGTGGAAACAGAAATATAAAAAAAAAAAATATATTAACAACAAGTCGCCAACAAAAGCTATCAACTGAATATATTCATGTGTATTTACATCTGCAAAGCACATCAACAAACTTACAAAAATTTATTAGCTGCAAATAAACAACAACCGAAAAACAAACACACTCAAGCATACAAAATGTTGTATTGAAGCAAAATAGAAACAACAACAACAGCTAACATACATAAAATAAAAACAACAAAACACATTTTTATTTGCTGTGGCAGCCATCTACAACAAAAGTATACATTAGCTGACTCTATCTAACGCATGTTTGTGCATGTTTCAGCACACAATGGCGGCGGGCGCGCTTTAAGTGAGAGTGAGAGCGGTGCAAGTACTGCGAGACAAGCAATTGTATATACATATTTAGGTTGTGTGCTTGTATTGCTAGCCTGCTCTTTGGCTACACGTTGTCAAAGCAAATACAAATATTGTAAATAGCGTGCGCTCTCTTACTCCCAACAATTACTTACGCACACACATAGCTGCATTTCTCATGCACGTATGTACATATTTCGTATACTCATCCACCCTCTTATACAGCAACAGCGCTCACTTAACCACTCACTTCACTCACTTTGATTTTAGTCTTCACCTTACTGACCACACACATACACACCTTTCGCACTGCGCTTCGGTATGGTACGCAACGACAAATGAGCACACACATGCACACGCACGTACATACACCCATACACTCACGCCATAAAATCAAGTTTTTTTTCCATATAGCGAACCAAACAGCAATCACACACAAAGAAAGGTATTGCTTGTTTGTACGCAGCTAAGCAGTCAGTTCAAAAGTTACGTTCATTCAGCTCACTCGGTATTTGTGGAATATTCGACGTTGTCTTTTACCGCTGGAATATTATCAATACAAAAACGTTATGCGCTTGTTGCTGTTGTAAAGTGTAGCTGATAATTATTGATTTTATTCGTCATTCGAAAGTTGCGTTTCTTTGTTGAGAATTCTTGCAAAAAATTTTACGAAAAAAAAAGTCAAAGTGTTTTCTAGTTGATTTTGACTCAATAGTGTGCGTTAGTATTACTAATTTGCTAGCCAACTGGGCAAAGTGTGGGGCATGGGGCAAAAATAAATCGAAATTGACCTATAAAGCGTTAATATATGCATAAAAAAAATTGTTTGTTGAAAATAAATGCAAGTGAAACTTAAACAGCAACAAAAGTACATAGAAAAAAATTAAAAAAGCTGGACGTAGACAAAAGTCATACGGTAGATTATTATGTGTTCAAAGCGTGCTTAAACTAAAGCGCTGTAAGTTATTTTTACAGTTAGATAACTACATAATAAAAACAAAAACTGTATAAAAATAGAACAAACAGCTAAAAGTCAGAAAAACATAAGCTGTAACTGCAAATAAAAAACACAAACAAAATATATTAACAGGAAAAATAAAAAATAAATATAAATAAAAACGAAAAAGCAAAAAAAAAACAGAACAAAAAACAATAGAAAGAAAAATAAACAAAAATAAACAAAAACGCAAAAAAAAAACAACAATACTGTGCAAATGTGCTGATATCTAAATATAACCATATATGATTGTACTAAAATATTAAAAAATAAGTGTTTAAAAAAGTTTAAACAAATAAAAAAAAAAATTTGCCAAGCCGCTGCGCTTGGATTTGAAACTTAATAACAAGTGAAAAAATATTTGCTTTTTGCGTGATTGCATAGATGTTTCGCGCATAAGCCGTCGCTAATTCAAACTATACCGACTTAACTGGTGTGTGTGTGTGAAGCAACACCGACGCTTAGAAAAAATTTTTGGTAAGTTTGGAGACACAAATGTTAAATGAATGCGTACTCAAACAACAGAAAATATTTTTTTTTCAAATAATAATTTAATTTTTATGTAAAATAAACAATAATTACTTACAAAAAAAAAAAGAGCAAAAAGTATGAGCAGAAATTACAAGTCATTAACCCTTGAACGAAGTCAACTGATAAAGCCAGAAAGTTGTGAGAAATGCATTTAATTAGAAAATGAAGCTAGTAAGCGCTGTTGTTGTTGTAGCACCAATCTGTCATCCTGATAGCCGGCGCTGATCTTTATGTAAAGCAAAATGATGGACCAAACAGATTTAATAAGAGCAGTCCGGCTGTGCTTTGTTCAGTTCTAGTGCTTTGTGGCCTGACTAGCGTGGGCACGATCTCATTGATATGGATTTTAGTCACCCCTTAAAATAGGCATACATACCGCGGTTATACTTTAAGTCTCGTAAACCAGGAAGCAGCGACTTCTGCGTATCTTTAGCTAAGCTTTACTTTTTTGCGACGGTAAATTCAATAAATTTAAAAGAAATTTTGTTTTGTTTTGTTTGAAGTAGATATTCATTATTTGAGCTTCAGTAGCAATATTATTTAATGGCGTAATGAAAATTCTTAAAAAAAATGCATAGCTTTTCCGCCCTTATTTTTGTTATTTCAAAAAAAATCTACATTCAGGTACTAGCTTTCGCAAAACAGCTATAGCGAATTAGCCTGAGAGTACCTTATTCCGATTTGATAACCTAAAAATACCTCAATCAATGGATTAACCAGGTGAGTGAGGTACCATGGGTATCATATGATCTCATCGGTTTGCTTAAGAAGCTGCTGCTTCTGGACCTTTAAGTTTAAAGCAAACACTATTAACACTGTTTAGTAAAGTATATCTGAAAATTCGATTATCGATATGCTCTGACGGAATTTTCCGGTTGTACCAGATTTTACTAAATCTTTTACGAATAAATATAGATCGATAGCTATATAATGAGGTCAGCCTATCGAATGTATATTTAGCGACCAAATTCAACCTGGTAATATGCAGTGCTTCTAGTCCATCTAGTTTATAAATGTAACTTGACATGATCTGGTACTTATCTGTAACAACAAAATACAAACATCTGCTTTGAAAAAAAATATCACACCGCAAAATCTCAAGAAGTTCGTGTCTTAAGTCTTTCGAATTGTTTCGATTTATTTCATCAAATGCATTTAAAATCGCTGCATAACTGCATTGTGACTAATTATTTGAAAACAAAAAAATATGTAGGCAGATCGTGGATAATTTTACCTTGCTTATTTGTTCACCAACGAATGTTCAAATGAGCCAAGATGTCTAACTCCTTGCAACTTAAGCGCAGCACGCGGATTTTATTTATCAAAGGAACTCAATGACTCGAAAAAATTGCAAAACAGAGACTTACTATTCATCAGTTATGTTAACACAGAAATTGTTTGTACCTGCTATGCGCTGAATAAGGTTTTGAGACACGATCAACGTTGTTTTACTACACCGCATGTTAATCTCTCTCGCGAGTCAAGCCAATGAAATGCAAAGCGCTGAAGTTTGTTACCAACTCTAATTAGGGTGAAGAAGATATGTATGCTATGCTTTTTCGAGAGTGTTTCATGATCATCGCATTGTGTAATGCGAAATGGATTAAAAAAATGCAGTTTAAAGACTTAATTTTGAGCTCAACCAGTTCCTTAATAAATTTTTTTAATATTTTTATAAATAATAGCTCTCCTCAAATCAGAGCAAAAATATTACTGGAATTTACGAAATTTTGCTTCTTGTAAGAGAAATGGCAAGAATTCGTAACACTAAAAAAATTGATTTGTTTTTGAACCGAACTATTGTGAGCATTAAAAAAAAAAACTTTTTTTGATTTGGTTTTGGATGCTTTGGAATTTTTTTTTACATATGAAGGGCTCAGAACCAAAAGGATCTAAGTGACTCCGAAATTGATTTGAGATATTCAAGTTTAAAGTTTACTGCCTTTTGAAAATACTATGTAAAACCTGGGTAGGGCGTTTACTGTATGGGAAATTGATGGCACTACAATGTCCGAAATGATTTGGATCTCTTTGCCAACAAATAAACACCACATTTCACTATACAAATATAGGTATAACTCAATTTCAAAAAAAATTTCACTTAGATCCTTTTGGTTCTGAGCCCTTCATATGCAAAATTTAAATATTAAGAAGATCTTCAAATAAATTAAAAAAACATCTTTGATAACATAAAAACCACTTCGAAAAAAACGAAGTGCGCTAAGTTTGTACGACTGAGATGCAGGCTTAGATGCCGCATTACAAAATCTAAATAAACACATGAAAATAATTCGAATTTCAAGCAGATATGCTTCCTTATAAGATGATACTGTTATGAATAATGAACCCAACCCATTTCAACCAACAAAAGCTTGAACCCAATACATTCGAAGAAAGAAGAAACTCTCTATAACAAATTCCAAGGGACTGGATATTTACTTAAAGAAAATTCTCTATATAGAAAGACAAAAACAATTTTGTTTTTTTTTTAAATATTTAATTTGTTGTAGTCAGTTATTTTGGTTTGAAGTAAATTTTTCCAAAAAAAAAAAAATAATTTAAAGTGAACAGCCGACACTAGATACTTCTTCTTCTAACTACACACTTTGATGCAAATTTTTGTTTAGTTTTTTATTCACACGTTGCTACGTACGAGTAAAAATCAAACACAACGCTAATTATAACAAATTTACTTACCTTAAAAAGTTTTTTTATTAAACTTTACAGAAATGCTTATTTTGAATGCTCAAATTCAATATTATTAGCCGCCGCTTAACATCTCAAATTACCAAATATATTATTCATACGTTCTCTAAAATAGTAGCAAAGCTGTCATTACTAGCTTTGCTTGTGACCACTCATAATTGCCACAGCTGCCAGCATCACCAACGTCAGTCACTAAAAAATTCTACCGTCCACTTTTACCCAACACACCGTCGAACTCCCCGCCCTGAACTTCCCACCCATGCGCTGCTATCGTGTGATCTCTGCTAGCTTAACGTTTTCATTGCTTCAAATCTATACGCGCTTATATACATATCTAGGTGTGTGTGTTTTGTGTGTGACGTATAATTGTGTATTTGTTTTTTTATTGAACACGCTGAATTCTTAATAGCTGCTATAAATTATATAATATATTTCTGCCAAAGTTACAATATTAATGTCTTGTAGTATTTTGCTTCACAACCACCGTCCAAAATAGCTAAAAAAAAAAAAATACGAAACAAAAGCGCTAAACAAGCAAGTCAACGTGCAACAACAATAACAACTAGCCAACCAAACAAACACAACAAATAACCGAACAACATCTAACCAAACGATCAAGCAGCAGCCGACAAACACACGATCAATATATTCTTTGCTTTATTAATTATTGATCATGACAGCGCGCATAGCAAGTCGCCTTTGTTCACTTACCAACCAACTAACCAACCAACCATTTGTTGCCCTTTGCAACACCGCGCGCCCCATGTCCATGTTAGAAGCATAGAGGGAGCTCGCTGGTACTTCCACTGCTGATGATGCTGCTGTGTTGCGTCGCTGTTTAGTTGCTCCCGCAATTTGCATATTGAATAAATTATTAAACTAGCAGCTAACAACTAACAACAACAACTCTACAATTATACATAAATTTGTGTGTAAAACACATGTTCGTGGTTCCACAATTTTAGCGTTAGTTGGTTTGTGCTTTACAATAAAACAACAACAACAATAACAACAATAACAGTAGCTAAGACTTGCGCATACAAATTGGGGCTACTACAAACGTCATACAAATGACTACATGGCAATCATTAGGAATTCAGTGAGAAATTTTAATTTTTCATAAAAGGGGTTTCCTCACATAATTTATTAAAAATCGAACGGTTTATATTTTTTGTATTGAATAAATTTTGTGTAAATATGTATCCATAAACATTTATCATTTTATTGTTTATATTATAGTTTATGTTTAAATGTATGTTAAAAGCTAAGAACGAAAATGTTCTGGGTTAAAGCTTGGAAAAAGCACAACAAGAAAAAAATGACTTTCAAATGCGCTGAGGAGAAAGAAATGAACTTTTTTCGGAGCACAAAATTAAGCGAGTCAAAAAGTAGTCAAGAAAAGAAACCAAAATGACTCCAATTAATTTGAAGTATTTTATGCCGCTTTTTAAATGCGCTTCATAGTTTTTTTGAACTCACATTGGAGGTTTTTAGTATGTAATGCCAAGTTTTTTTTTTTTTTTTTTTAGATTTTCTTTACTCATTTTTCATTCATTTGCACATTTTTCAATACATTTGAATAGCTTTTGAAACCTTTTTGATGTCATATTTGAGGCTTTTATTGGCTCTTTTATGAAGCTTTATATGGATTAAGATTTATGTATAAAGCGGAAGACGTCTAAAAGCGCGCAGCTTTTTAGGTTGTTAACTTGCAAGCGACAAGTTCAATTTGCAACTTTTTTTTTATTTTGAAAAGAAATTTTCAAATTTGAAAACATTTTTTTTTTAATAATTGATTTATGTATTTCAACAAAAAAAAAATGTTTAAAAATATATTTTTTTTTTTGTTTATTTAACTCGCTTAGTGCTTACAAAGCAAAAAAGGTGGCATAACATTCACATGAAATTATAAAAATAATAATTTTACAAAAGTAACAAAAAAAGGTTGCTGAGTTCGAAAAATTAATTGAATAAATTAAGTGAATCAATTTAACACAAAAAAAACATAGCAGTTACTATTTATGGTTGAATTTATTTATAAAAGTCAAAGCTAATAGTGAAAATAAAAAAATATAAATAAAAATTAAAATTTTAGTTTTACATATTTTAATTTTTTGAGCCATAAATTTCTGGTTTTTATAGATCATTTCGTTGCTAGCTAACATTTAGTTTGCTCGCTTGAAAAAAAAAAAATGTTTGAAATATAAGCAACAAAAAATAACAACAAAATTATAAACATCACTTCCTTGCTAGATTCAAAATGTTCTGCTTTGCCAAAAAAAATGTGTAACTAAAAGCCACAAAAAGTAATCAAACGGAAAAAATTATAAATGCTTATAGTTTCGATTGTGATTATGTCACCGAAAACATCACTTTTAATCTACAAAACAAATTAAAATTTCGAAAAAATAAATAAATAATTTTGCTATTTTATTCACTACTCGCTTAGCGCGGACGAAAAAAAAAATTTCCTAAGTTACAATAAAGTTCAATTTTATCAATTTGTTTTGATGAGGAAATAAAACTCAAATTTTTAACATTATTTTTTATTCAAAAAAACTACCTAGTTATATTCAAATACCAAAGAAAGAAAAGCTCTTCTTGCCTTTCTCAATCATATTCGTTCACTGCTCATTCATACCCACATCAATCGAGTTATTGAACTAGTCAACAAAGCCCAACACACAACCAGTTATTGACTGTCAAAAATCTCTGGCAAGACGCCACCTACGCAATTGCTCGAGTTATTGAATGAGAAATTAAAAAAAGAGCCACCACTCACTCGACAATGCGCACCGCAATTCATTCACCGTTCAGTGACATTGGTAAACCTCATAGTTGAATTGGTGCCACATCCGTTTCTACAGCGCTTGCTCTCCTAAAAAAAAAAAAGAAAGAAATTTTATTGAAAAAAAATCGACGCAATTGAAACAGTCAGAATCTAAAAGTAATTGAAGCAAGAAAAAAAAACATTAAAAAAAATTTGTTATCTATCTTAGGCTTGGCTCGCAAACGAAATTATGCTTAAAATCAATGGCTCCAAGCGCTGGATAGGCGCAACTGTTGTTGTTTTTGGCGTTGTCAATAGTAATAAGTGAATATTAAAATCACAAGTCAATCAATTGATTGAAACCTTGAAATGAAGCTGGAATTGTTTGCCTACCTAGCTTAGCTAGCGGCGTTTTTTTGCGTCGAATCGTAGACAACAACTTAGCTTTATCAGCAAGCTAGACTTGTGACGCGTCGCGACTTTAATTTTAATTGATAATTTTTTAATTATTTATTTTGATATATATTTGTAATCTAGCGGTTAATAAGCGCACAGCTTTAAGCTGGTTTTAATTTTTTTTTGTTTTTTTTTGTTTGGTTATATTTTTTATTGTTTTCGTGCTTTTGCTTGATAATTCTTATTTCACAGCACTTTGTGGTTTGTTTGTTTGTTTTCAATTTTTTTTAATAATTATTATTTTTTCTTAAATTTTTTGTTACACTATTTTCATTTGGGGTTTTGTTTTTTTTCTTTGTTTTACTTTGTTGTTTTTGTTGATTTCGCTCTTATTTCGGTTGACAAAGCCATTCAAATAGAAATGATCATTCAAGTATGAGGAGTGACTGACTATCAAGATCGTGCAACACCAAAAAAGTATATTTTTGTGTAGTATCAGCATCACAAATGGTAGTCGAACAACATTTATGAAAAAATAATTACAGTCACTTGCAAGCAAAAGGGTACATTGTTTCTCGAATTGACAAAATTTTGTTGTTTTGGAGAAGTCTACAAAGACTTGAGTTTGACCGGAAATTACTCTGCCGACGGTAGAAATTTTAAAACCTTTTTTTCAAATAGAGTTTTATCATAAATATTAGTTGTTGTTTTAGTATTCAGTACACTCATACATAGGGATTTAGGCGTCTTATTCTAAATTAACCATGTTTAGTCTGTGGAGTCGGTTCCTTATTTAGGTACTATGTATCAAGGTTCCTTCAGAAGACTCCAAAATGGTATGCAGATTTTACTTACTTACTTTTTGATTGATTTCTAAAAATTTCCGTACTACATACAGTGACCGACAAAACTGAAGCAACGAAATTTATTTTTAAATTTTCACTAAAAAATTCCTAAGCACAAGATTGCTAATTTTTTTTTTATGCAGAAAGAATTTTTTATTTTTCGAAAATTAAAAAAAAATGAATAGTTAAAAATATTGAAAAAAAAATATTTTATAGTGATAAAAATTAAAAAAAAAATTATAGTAATAAAAATTAAAAAAAAAAATTTTCTAGTGAAAAAAACTCCAGCCAATTAAATGTTTTCAAAAACTATATTCTTGGTCTTAAATATTTCAATCAAATTAAGCAGAGGAGCTTTTGGTGTATGTATGTAAATATATTTTATAAAAAAAAAATGTCCCATTTAACTTTGTCTCACTGTAGTTGTGTACAGTAATATGGCTTACTAATAAATGTATGAAAATGGAGCAACATTTACTTGTCGACTTGTCACTGCCATATTTCAGTTGCGTGTTTCTAGATATAGCAGTACCGATATCCGCACAACTGCCAGTGGAGTTGTCTCAAGTTGAGCAAATCGAATGGCGAAGTTACCCAGTTAGCCGAATGGAGGGAAAGAGACTGCATTTGAGTAATATTTTCTTATTAAATTTCCCTACAGAAATGAGATTTTTTCGAAGCACAAAATGAGCAACAAAAAATTGGTTTGCGGGGTAACATTAAAGGGAGTCAAAATAGTAAACAAAATGTCTCTGACGCCAATGAGTATTTTATGACTCTCTTTAAATGAACTTTGGAGTCTTTTTTTGACTCATACTAAAGCTTTTCTGAACCTTTTTTCGGGTCTTTTTGACTCTTTTTATTAATTTTTTGATTAGTTTAAAAGTCATTTTTGAAGCTTTTATTGACTCTTTTATAACCTTTTTTTATAAATTTGAAAGATTCATTTCTATATCTTACCAAAGTACAAATAATGATTAGTGCATCTAAAAGTATAAATTTTTTATAATTGAACTTATCAAAACTCTGTTCAAAAGCTCCAAATAAAGCTCAAATTAAGTATTTCTTTTGAATCATTATTTCGGCGTGCTTTCGTTGACTGGGTACTCGACCCACAAGCAACTAACTTCAAGTCATTTTTTGCTTTGTTCGCATTGAATATATTTATTTACAATATATTTTACGTTAATTAAATATTTTTTGATTTCATTTTTGTTTGTTTATTTGTTTAGTAAATTGCCAAGCATTTGCTTGAACAAAAAAAAATATTTTTTTTTAACAATTAATTGTTAGCGACAATACCATGTTGTTTCTGTTTATTTTCTTTTGCAAAGCAAACACTAAAGAAAACAAAAAATAAAAAAAAATAACAAAAATTTCAAATTATCATGGTTATGAGTGTTGGCACATAATAGGTTAAAATAAATGAGCTAAACTATCAAACAGGAAATCTGAATGAGAATTTACTTACATGTTGATTTGATGTTTACCTGAAACTTGAATTTTCATGCTTTTTTTATTTGTTTTTGTATGCTATTTTTTTTTTTTTTTTTGTACACTTTCTGCATTTATAACGACTTGGCATTGAAAAGCGCGCCACAACTTGTGTTATAAAATGAAATAATCTAACTTTGAATATCAATAAGGCAAAGTGTCTAGAAGTTTCTATTTTGTGTGGGCGTCGTAAGAAAATTGCTACGGAATCAAATAATTGCTTTACAATCTTTACAATTGAATCCGCATGGGATATGAAGTCGATTGCCGAAATTGGAGATTAAGCGCTATGGTGGGATTTTTTGTTAAAAAAAAAATTTGAATACATATTTTTTAAAGAAATCTGTAATTTCTATTTGTTAGTAAGGTTTGATACATATGTAACAACTTTATTAGCTATCTATATAAGAATCTTTCAGCAACATTTCTAAATACAATTTATGCTTTTAATACTTACATACGTGTTGAGCATAAAAATATGTTATGACGTGATTAATAATTTTTTTTTTTGGAAAAAATTTTTTTTTCATACATATTTTGCAAATTGTATGAGCTCAATACCGATTGATCAATTATTATGATTATTGATTTTAAGGAAGAATTTATATTTAGAGAAACCTTACAAAAATTTGCACAGCAATAGATGAAAAGATATGTTTCAAAGTGCCCAACTTCTCATCAGACACCAACAACAAATGAAATTTTTTTTCAATGAAAATATAGGAAATCTAGTTTTCGCTAAAAGAAAATTTTATTGTTTTTTATTCATGTCATCGAGCATAAAATCAAGACTTAAAAAAAAAGATTTTCTTTCATTAAAAAATTTTAATTCTTGATTTTTGTTCTTGTTTTTTAATGAAAATTGAATAACGTCATCGAATATAAAATTTACACATTAAAAAAAAATTTCTTCTAAAAAAATGCCTTCTAAAAAATTTTTTGGTTAAATGTTGATTTTTTTTGTTGTTCTTATTTTTTAACGAAAACTGGGTATGCTATATTTCTATACTGACTTCTAGCAATGTAGCGTCTAAAACAGAATGAAATTCTTTGTTGTAATTTTCAAGTGATCGACGTACAAACATAATACAAAAAATTTTTTCTTGACTACAGACAAGACACACTAAAGTATGCACTGCCTCGCTTATTAATGAATGCACTTTAATAAAGTAACAAAAAATGCCGTTGCTACTTGTTTAATATTGGATCGTTTATATTTTTCCTGAACATCAGTCATTGCACCCATCAACTAACCGCCACTGCAGTAGTCACAATTTAAGCTGTTGTTGGTGTTTGCTCAACGGTTGCACTGTTAGTTGGGAGCAAAATAATGCGGCTTAATAAACTTAGTAAAACAGCGGGTTATCACAGTGAGAGCAACGGCAACGGCTGCTAACACAAAGCCAAGCAAGTTAAACCCAGCAGAAGAAATGTCAAGTTTTGTAAGCGTTGTGAAAGAACAGTGAATGGTTTTGAGAGTGTGAAATATATCAAGTTTATGAACTAAAGAAAGGAAGGTGAATTTTAATTTGAGAGCGATCGTCTTTCTCATTCTAGAGAACTAATTAATTTATCATTTCCAACTCTTTTCTTCTCCACTGGGACTACTTTTTATGTTTGATTTTCCAGCTTTAAACGCTTGCCGTTAAGTATTTCTTATTTATTTTAGTTTGATGCATGAATCGCCACGTTCTTTTTTTTTATTTTATTTTTTTTTTTTTTGTGAAATTCGCTAAACAGTTGTTGACGTTGGCGGCGGGAAAACTCACTCATTTCGTTTTAGTCAGTTCGTTTGGTGAAGTTTCCGACAAGTGATTAATATAATATAAAATGGCGGCCTTATACCAAATTTTATAAGGAAATCTGATCATTTCGGTATATTTATTGGTGGGTCTGTCACTTCTGGGTCTTATACTTACAAACATCGGACCAAAGTAAAAATACCATTTTTTTGTTCATGAAAGGTATAAAAAGAAAAATAATTTTAATGAAAAATAATTTTTTTGCTTAAAATTTATATGAAATCTGGCAGCGAAAAAAATTATTATTTTTTACTTAAATTGCTCGTCAAACCGTCGGTATGTTTGTTAAAATATTTGTAACTTTAAAAGCTTGTTTCATTTATTTTTTTGTGAAATTTTTTGTTGCTTTTTCATGAAACTAATCGTTTTACAACTATTCGATTTCGAGTTATAGGCTAACTATTACTATTCGAATACTAACGTTTCGACCAATACAAAAGTGATGGGAGTGAATTTCATGCGAATAGAGCCATGCATTATAACAACCAATCTCATAAGTGAAATAATAAACGATTATATCAAACAATTTGACAATTAGTCGCTAAGTTATAAACGATTAATTTTTAAGACCTCTACTGTTAATCGATAAATCAACTAATAGATATATTGATTAATAAGTAAAATAATAATCGATTATAACAAACAATTAGTCGATTAGTCGCTCAGTGTTAAACTATTAATTTTTAAACCCTCTACTGTTAATCGATCAATCGACTAATCGATAAAATTATTAATAAGTAAAATAATAGTCGATTATAACAAACAATTAGTCGATTAGTCGCTCAGTGATAAACTATTAATTTTTAAATGAAATATTTGACAATTAGTCGCTAAGTGATAAACGATTAATTTTTAAAACCACTTACATACTATGTTAATCGATCAATCGAATTATCGATAAATTGTTTATAAAGAGCTGTTATAACTACGCATAGTCTTCAGACTGGCTACTCCTATCGCATAACCCACTACTTTGCATCGCAAAAATTTTCCCCATTTCTTGCTCAATATTGCTTTCAAGCTTAGATTTCTTGCTGACATTTAATACGAATTTGTATATGTTTAACGTTTCTTTATAACTTTTCACCTAAGCAATTGCATTTGCATTTGAACATTTCAATTTCAATAAGATGCAACACACCTGACATTGACGAGCAAGCGTTTTGCATGTGGCATTTTCTATTTATAATGCCATTTTTCACATTTTCCCGACAGTCGCTTTTTTCTAATATTTTTTTTTTTTCATGCAAACAATAATTTCCACGCAGTTATGAAATGTGGCAGGCAACTCAACAAGCTCAGATTGGACAGCAGCAGTGCGTAGCTGTGGCCGCAATCGCAAAATCGCAAATCGGAAAATTACAACGGCATTTGTTACCGAAACCCCGTAACGGCATGATGAATCTGTTAGAAAACTCAACTTGAAGTTTAATTAAGATTCAAACCGAAAATGCGCAAAAATATGTGAATTAGTTTGAACATTTAAGCGCTCGAGTGCGTGAGTGTTTGTTGTTTTTCTTGTTGTTGTTTGTGCATTTGTGCTATGTTATGTTTTGTTGACGCATTTGACAAGTTTAAAGACTTATTAACTGTACAATGAGCAGCTGGAAATGCAAGGAAAATATAGAAGAAACACACACACACACACACACATGCAAAGCGCACAGATGAGTTGGCCTAGAAATGCGTTTAAGCGCGCTGCAATGCAGTTTAGCTACTTGTTTTTATTGTAAAGAAAAAAGTGTTTATTCACACATACAAACGTACTCTCATACATGAATGTGTAAGTTTGTTTGTTTTTGTTGTTTTTTTCGTGCTGCACTTGCAAACAAGTTGTTTGCTTTTAATTAGTTTTTTGACATATGCAAATGCAATTTTTCCACGCCGCTGCCTAACTGCTGTCTGTCAATTGAATTCGTTTCAAATGCACGTTGACGTTTGCAAATTTTCACGTTATACGTTATAATATTTCTATAATTAAGTATTTATGTTTAAACATACATACATAAATACATACTCATTTAGATATGTAAATAAGTCATAAGTTAATATATTAAAAAAATAAATTAAAAAGTGCATTGGCATTGAATGCGTCATTTCTTGGGAAAATCGCACCAAAACGAATTTAGCAGTTCAGGGGCGTAGCTTTGTATAAAATAAAATAGTAGCAAAACACTGCCTAGACATTATAAATATTAAAGAAAATTTTAAAAATTAGTTTCAAGCGTTTTTGTCTCTTTGTCTACATGTTTGTGCGCATCACGCAAAAAGTAATGCAACGAATGGGTTGCAAGTTTTATTGTTGTATTGCTAGTTGTCTAACTTAAAGTTTAGAAACACTTTTAGTTCTGCAAATTATTTCTTGAGCGCTGTAAATTGTTGTGAGGTCGATAATTCCAAAACCGGTAAAGTTATCGAAATAAGTTATGCCTTAAACTTTATGTTAGACATCTGGTAATGTAATACTGAAAGTTTTATACAATTCTAATAAGCAGTTCTTGAGTGATGCGCGCGCAAACTTGCAGAAAGAAGTACACAATTGCTATAAACTGTTGCTTTGGAATCTATTGGCTCAATAATGAGCGCTCCAATCAATTTTTTTTGAATATCTGCAATGACGCACAGCGAACTGTTACCATTTAATTGATGCTGGATACAATTTTTTTGCTTGCTTAAAAAAATGTGTGTAGAAAACAACTAAGAAATAAGCGAGTATAAAAATATATAAGCGCTTAAGAGATTGGTTGCTATTTTACAAGTGACAAGTTCATAACTAATTCATTTCCAAAGTAAATAAAAAAAAAAAAAATTGTTATTTTATTCATGCACAAGTCGCTTAGTGCTTACAAAAAAAACCACAACATTTCCCCTTCATTTTTACTAGTCTTCATAGATATTTCGCTGCATCTACTTTCGAGTATCTAGTTCCCCATTATTTGTCATCCACAATTGTCTACCAGCTGCAGCTGTGCATTGTGCTCCACAACGTTGGTCATTAACTTTAACAAGCCTAGATAAATATTTACGGGCTGCTCATTTACTTTGTTGATATTTCCCTTAAGGTATTTGTTTTTTTATTTACCTTTAACGCTATTGCGAGAGTAAATAAATAATAATATTTTGACCGCAATATCAGTGAAGATGTGAAGTGTATGTGTGATCCCAATAAACACTTTTGTTTCGAACCCAATTTCAATAGAACTTTCAAACTCAAAGTAAAAGAATTAAAAGCTCTTAAACCTAGGCGGATTTTGTTTTTGTACTAGGTAGGCTGATTGTCAAAATTACTCAGAGAAAATACTACCAAAATTCGAAGATAAAAAGTTGCAGTAGCTTAGCTAGTGTTTCCACCTGATTTAGTTCTAGCATGCTCGAAACCATATCAAGCGAGATTGTAATAGAATGGAATCAGAAATGCTTCTAATTGGGTTACTAAACGTTATCTTGTGTGTGCCCCAGGATAGTTAAGCTCTTTTTTCTCACGCTAAGTAGCTGTGTTTGCCTAAGTATGTGGGTGATAATTGCCCCTCTAGTCAGAGCTGTCAAAACAGCTGATAGGTTTCGAGTGGCCTAATGACTTTTTATAATTAATGACCTCGCTGAAATTGTGTGCATAGGAAATCACATCTATGAAATCAAATGATAACAGTCACTTTTGGAGAGTACTTTCAAAATTCCATTTGTTATCTGAAGTCGGTAATTTAGGATGAAATTGAAACTTTCATACACTTTTTACAGGATTTTGAAAAAAATATGTATTTCAGAAAAAATTCGAAAAATAATAAACACGTAGGAGGTCGATATTCAATTAAAATTGATAAGGGGAATCATTATTAAGGCAATAGAATGCAAAGCACCAATTTTTAGAGTTTTAGTATGTTTGTCTGTATGTTTGTTCGCGCATCACTCAAGAACTGCTGAATAGAACTGAATTCCATTTTCACTGTTGCATTACGAGCTATTTTACTTAACATTTTGGATACCGTTTATTTCAATACCTCTACCGGTTTTGGAGTTATCGATCGTTATGTGCATCGAAGTGATCCAAAATGTGTTGGCACAATATGGGCGTCAAACGAAAGCTGCTGATGAGTGCTGCAATAAGCGATGTGATTAAGTTCCATATCTAAAATGGTTTCGAAAATATATGTACATAATGCTTAAAATCATAATCAGTTTATTTGAAGCTTGGCGTGAAAAAACTAAGACTTTCATTTAAAAAAAGGGCATCATTTTCAAAAATCCGTAATGGCGGTCATGTTTATTTGTTATTTTTTATACATTTTTCAACGTTTTTTTCATTTTTTAGTTATTTTCTGTCCCCTTTGCATTGCTTCATGCCGCCGGAAACTGAAAGTGAAATCTTTTATGCTCTTTATACAAATAATTTATTTTTTTTGTATTTCATTTGTCGCTTCTTTTTTCTCATACAAAATAATATACAGCGCATGCGTACGTGATAAAGTTGCAGCAAAATGATTTAGTGTACCTAAAAAAAAAAAAATTATCGTAATAAAGAGTAAAGTGCTATTTCAATTTATTGTTGGGATTTTTTTTTTCTCGAAAGGAGACAAATGTCATTCGTACGCGCGCTCGTATGCAATTATGTCGGTTGATTAGTTTATATGTATATTTGCTTCTATGTGTATGTGGAAGTGTGTGCTATATGCCCATGTATACATAAAAAAATATTCCATGCTGTTATCTACTCAAATGACTTTCATTAATGTTTGATTGAAGGCGATCTTGTGGCACGCTCGTTAGTCTAAAAGGTGTCAGTCGTTTGTTCTGCAAATTATTTTTGTTGATATACGATAGTGAATAGACTGCCAATTTTTTTTTAAGAAAAGTCACGTACAAACATAATGTATCCATACGGGCATAGATACATACGTACATATAAGGGATCTAAGTACTATGTATACCAATAGACCCGTGATCTCGTGCTATTGTAGGTGCTAAAAAATTACCGACGGGATTTCTTTTTAACAATTCCCGGGTTTTTGGGCTTGAAAATATGCAGCTAAATACAAAATAATTATTATTTAATAATTAAAATTATCTGAAAGCTACTTCAGAATTCTAGAAAAAGTGCAGAGAATCCAAACAAAAATTTGAAAATTGTTTTTAAATTTTCAATTTTTTGTACAGAATTACCACCAAAAAAAAATTAAGTAAATTTCTCCCAAAAATATCTAGCTGTATATACATAAGTATGTACCCAACAAAAAAAAAAACTGTCTCAGTTAATTCGTGTTGCTTTCTTACAAATTTTTTTTATTTTTTCTTAATTAGAAAAAAGTGCATTTAGCAGAATTTTACACTACATTTTTGCGGCATATTTCTCCAATCATTAGATATTTGATAACTTTTAGTTTATCAAAATTTGTAAAAATTTCCATCAACACTTTGTCACCTCATTTGCGGTGGCCTTTTGATCTTTTGTTTGCATAAGCCACAAAATTTGTGTGTTTTCTTCGTTGAAAAGGCTACCCAGAGATTAGGCTCTATTTGCTTCACACACACACACACATACAAACATGCATGAATACGCACTTTTTCAGTGACTGAAATAATCTTACGACCTGGTTTAGTTTTTGTATTTGCTTAAATGCATTCATCTTACCTAAAAATTGCAAGGCCGGAAAATACTTTACAAATTCACATTGCAGCTAGGTTCATATCTCGATATACATATGTATGTACACATTCGTATATTACCAAATACCTTTGTACGCATCCTTTCATGTCCTTTTCATCTACAGACCTGGCTTAACAATTTTCCATTAACTTACAAATACATTGCAGTGACTCATACAATTGTCGGCTTAGCCGCAGTTCATACAAAAATTATTATAATACAAATAATTATCTGCGTGTGTGTGTGTGTGTGTTAAGTTTTCTTCATTTGTCTATCTTGTGTATGGGGAATTTTCCCTTACATCAGGTATATGCAAAAGCAAACAAAAAATCAGTCAAAAATTGCACTTCACATATCCACACCTTCGTTTCGCATATGCGATCACTATTTACCACAAAACGGCATTTCTTCGCCATTTTCACCTTTCATTCGTTTGTCAATTTTGCACATTGTTGATCCCTTGCCCTGATTTGGTCTACCGCATGCATTGCTATTAACTTGCATTTGCTACCTACATACATACATGCATACATTTTTACTCTCTTTTAGTTACGCCTCTTTCATACACACACGCAATATCCTAGAGCCCCTAAGTACATACTTACACGTACCTTACCTACATTCGTACATTTTTCTTTTTTCGCCAAAATTTTCTCTTTTGTTTTGTCAGATCGTTTTCACGTTTCATTGCATTTCAATGCATTTCGGATTTTGACGAAGCACTCGCACTCGCACTCACACTAAATAACTTTCGTCACCCGAAATGCATTCAGTCAGCAGCATCAACTCATCATAATCATCATTATTTACCTCTGTTTGTATGTATGTCTGTAGGTGAATATGTTTTACTATCGGCTGCAATAACACTCATTTGTCGTATTCGTAGCACACACGACCCCGTATTACATGCTCAAGCGCGCACGTAAATTAATAACACATCTGTCGAAAATTTACATTTATGAGTAGCAATACCATACAACAAACAACAACAACACAAACATTATTTTCTTTTTTTTTTTTGCATACTCAGCGGGTCTCAGCAACAACCAAAACCACGGCCACCCTTTGAGCAGTTAGCAATAGAAAAAAAAAAACAAAAAAAAAACTCAAAACTCGAATGCATTTGTGCGCTCACGCAAAAACCGACGGGTGGCAAATATCTTCGGCATTGTACTAAGTGCTCGTATGTTGCTATTTCTAAGTACTTTCGCATTATAACTTTAATTGAGTTTATTTTAATTATTTTAACTTTCTTAATCTTATTTTTTTTTTTCAAATTTCCCTAACAACTTTTCTTTGTCTTCTTCACTCTCTTTTATAGATTCTCTACCGGCTCACCAACAGACATCACAGTGGCGCTACATTCAACGGAAGCCTTAATGGCTGCAGGATTTCTGAAATCCAGTGATTTAGGCCCACATCCGCACAGTTATGGTGGTCCACATTCACATCATGGGCCGCATGGTCCGCTGCCGCCAGGAATGCCAATGCCTTCGCTTGGACCCTTCGGATTACCTCACGGCTTGGAAGCTGTTGGGTTTTCCCAAGGTATGTGGGGTAAATATCGAACTAATTTTGGTATATAAACATAGCTTCTATAGTTAATTAAATGCAATTTGAAATGTGTGATAGCTAAGAGCAAAGTGCTAGAATAAGAGATTAGAAGACTACTTTGTGTTCATTGCTTTTTTCAGTTTGAGAATTCTTTTAAATTTTTTTTTTTTTTTGGGAACAAATCTTGTGAAATTTTCCATTTAAGAGTATTACCGATCTCTAATATGTACTTTCAATTAGGAGTACCCAGAAAACACTGGACAAAAGTAAACCATCCGTGGAAGAACTAAATCGTTAGATTGTTCTCTTGCTCTGAAAACGGTAGATCCATCCGAAAACACAAACAAAAATATTTTGGGTCTTATTATATAGGCCTGGGTCTTTCATGCAGAGTTTGAACTATATAGCAACTAGTTTTTTTTTTATAAAATATTATTCCCTATTCAATGTGATCTGCAGCACTGTTTTCAAAGGATATGAGATATTTTCTTAGATAGCTTAATAGAACTGAAGAAAACTTTTTCATAACTCCGAACCTAAGTCGTTTGATTTTGTTTTCAGTGAAATCTCGGCTTTTATATTTTAGCCGGGAATAAAAATTATGATCTCCTTCAATAGAAGCTCTTACAGGATTGATCGATTTGCTCGTGTGCTGAATCTTTGAGTGCCGCTTCTTGAAAACATCACTTTTATTAACTTCTGAGTTACATTTTCAAATTTCTTTTGAATTTTTGAGACTTGAGTTTGGTTAGTTTAAATATGTTTCTTGGAACACTTCTACGATGGAGATGTTTCGTGGTGTTAAGGTTTTGTTCTTATAGCAACCGCTTTGGTGGAATTTTTAACCAAGTTTGTTCCCAAGTTCTACTACAACACTATACTACATTATTTAGAACCATTATTAAATACGGATTTTCCTTCCCATCGGTCATTTTTATGAGAGCTTTTCGGAGTTCAGTTTCTGTTCTTTCAGCATCAGCAGGTGTTCTTAGGACCCATAATTTGCCTAACCAGTTCACATTTAAAAAGGTTCTTTGTTCGGCGTTCTTGCAACGGTACTCGGTATATGTACCTTCATTTGATACGAATTCGCTGTAAAAAAATATAAACAAACCGATCACACGCTTTTCCATTATAGAATTTCCCAAAAAAAAAAATCAAAACCAAAAAATCGCAAAATCATGCTCCAGATCTTATGATTCAGATAACTCATCATAACCTCAAATCACATAACAAACAATCAGTTACATTAACCCGTAAAATGACATACAAATTGGCTGCGTACATTTCAACTTGTCTCACAAAAACAAAAAACCGCTACAATAAACAGTTTTGAGTAAGTTCTGTATAAAGTTGAGAGACACATTGGCATAAATATTAGTACAGAATTGATTTGACAACAACGCATTCTTGACACCAAAACAATCACAAACAAATAAATACAAACATACAAAAATATTAAAGAGAAGAACAACAAACCTCACCTTCCAACAATATTTTTTTTTATTGAAATATGAAAAATTAAAAGTCATGCTTGCATTGATTGTAATGCATTGCTGATGAGAAGCGAGTTCAAAATGAAGCGAAATGATTAAAATAAGAAAAACAAAAGACACATTTCTTATATGAATTATGGGAGCGGGCGGAAAACCCAGATGTGTGTTGTACAGGTTTGTCAAACAAGTATGAACTAACAGTATTACATAAAAGGTTTAGGCCAAGTTTGCGAATCAAATTTGGAGTAATTGGTTTTACTTTTCAGAGGTATATTTTTTAAGAGACGAACATTTTTTTTTTAGTTTGAAACTAGTTGATGTCATTGGAACGTTGGTAGTGATCTAGCAGAGTTCGGCTTTTTGTTCGACTTTGAACAAGTTTTTTCAAACAAATTTTACGTTCGGCCTCCAAGCTTTATAACGTAAAGAAATCGTGAACATCGTATTCCATGTGTGTTTATTTTTTGTCTCGCGAGTATTCCCAGAGCCCTACAAGAGAGTATTTTTTATGTTCCTTTATACAATTAAGAAAGCTTCAAGTAGTGATGCTAATTTGTTTAGATTACTTAGATAGTACTTAGACTCATATGAAAGTTGCTTCGGGCGGTTCCTGAGCTAATAAAATATACGATTCAGATGCGATTGTTGTTTCCCAAATTAAGTTCGGTTCGTTTCTACCTTTAAATTTAATATTCAGGCATTCTCGAAAAATTTACTTCTTTTTTTCTTAATAAAAATTAGTGCTTTTTGCTATCAATCGATTTGCTACTCTCACCTTCATTCGGTTACGATATCCTTTCGATATACTTCTACAAATACACAGCTATATTCATTTAAATGTGGATAAAAAACCTGCAAGAAAAAACCGAAATTCAGTTGGTCACTCAACCAGCAAGTCATTCATTTACTGAGCAAGTCAAGTGTAGTGAAACTGATTCGCAATGAAATTGAGACACATACTTCGTGTCCCCTGCGTCCCAATGCTTCGATGAATGAGTATTGCGTGCTTATTTGTGAACGGCGGTACGTTTAACACTGTGCAACCAAATGTGAAATATTTATAGTCTTATAGCAATGAAAGTCGAGAATATTTTCTGTTAAGCGTGAGTTAGTATGACGCTCGAATTCAGTCTGGAAGTTGAGGTTAAGGTGAATGCTAAAAATGGAAAACTATTGATGATGTCAACGGTATATCGATGACTTTTATCGATTTATTGTACTATTGCTGTCTCATTATTATCGATAATTGTTCACTTTAGGGTATTTCGAAAGGTTTTGGGAATCTCAAAAAATAGCCAGTTTCACTTTCAGAAAATAACATCCCATCCCTAGCACATCGATATTACTCCTCATTCTAACTATTTTAACAAACTAATCTTCACTTTCAAAAGCGATTTGAGCTTCAAAACGAGTAAATTTTTTTTTGCTCAAAATTCCTGTTGCACAGTGTAATTGTTTTCGCAACTTTGTCTGCAAGTGTGCAAGGCATGAAAAATGAGCCGCAATGTCTCTCTTGAACTTCAACGTATCGTCATTGCAAAAACCAAGTGAATTTTGTGCTACTGATACGCCACTGATAACTCAATTTAAATAAAAATGACAATGTGATTTCAACTGGAAATAACACCAACAAACAGATGAAGGCGGCAGGCAATAAGTGGGTAAACCGCCGCTGTTGCTGTTGCTTGTGAAACTGTGCCACAACTGTAAATAGCTCATGATGGAACATTTTGTCGTCACATCCTGCAAATCATGCAAAGTAAACAAAATAAAAAAATATAAAAAAATTAAAAAAACAAAAAAAAAGTCGATCATAACAATGACTATGCTATGCTATGTTGTGTTGTGTTGTGTTGCTTGCTTTTAATATTTTACTCATGCCATTCACCGATCGGCATCATTATCAATAATATTGTCAAAATGAATAATGAGCAAGCAACTGAGGCAGGTAACCAAGCCCTCGATAAATGGTAAATACGCCGAAACTTGCATGGAATAAATCTTGAATGCAAAGTGCAACAGACGATAAATGATGAGTGAAGCACTTTTTGAGCGCTAAACGATAATGTGAAACAAATTGTTGGTTGGGAAAGGTAAAAGAAATAATAAAAAAAAATATAAAAAACATTTTGTTTTAAAATGTGACGGAATCGTGAAGTAATTGGTACATAATTTTGGCAAGGGATTTTTATTGTTGTTAAATATATGTATGAGCAAAAATAGAATCTAGAGGCGTAAAACTTTGTGAAATTAACCTTCGTTTCGTATTGAATTTCATTCATATAAAATCTGGGAGGAACTGTTATTTGATTTGGAATGTATTGAAAAAATTTCTCAGGACTAAATGTTCTTACACCAAAATTCAACCCAGATCTGGTAATAAAGTGTGGAGTATTTAAAATAAAAATGAGGACTAAGGGACCCATCTCCTTTGATCTCAATTCAGACTGAGCTTTACCATTAAATTTATGAAAACCGCGCGAATTGCAAAGATTCAATTAAAATCTGTTTAACTTGACTTATAGTAATGATTTATAGATGAGAAAAAATGATGGGTAATCAAAAATAACCAAAATTAATCAAATAATCAAAAATGAAAATGAGAAATAATCAAAAATAACCAAAGTTAATCAAGCAATTAAAAATAAAAAATTAGACTTGGAAATAAACAAAAATAAACAAAATTAATCAAAATGAAAAATAAAAATTGGAATAATCAGAAATAATCAAAAATGAAAATGAGAAATAATCAAAAATAACCAAAATTAATCAAATAATCAAAAATGAAAATGAGAAATAATCAAAAATAACCAAAGTTAATCAAGCAATTAAAAATAAAAAATTAGACTTAGAAATAAACAAAAATAAACAAAATTAATCAAAATGAAAAATAAAAATTGGAATAATCAGAAATAATCAAAAATTAAAATGAGAAATAATCAAAAATAACCAAAGTTAATCAAATAATCAAAAATGAAAATGAGATATAATCAAAAATAACCAAAATTAATCAAATAATCAAAAATCAAAATGAGAAATAATCAAAAATAACCAAAATTAATCAAACAATTAAAAATTTTACTTAGAAATAAGCAAAAATACCCACAAATTAATCATATAATCAAAAATGAAAATGAGACATAATCGAAAATAACCAAAGTTAATCAAACAATTAAAAATGAAAATGAGATATAATCAAAAATAACCAAAATTAATCAAATAATCAAAAATCAAAATGAGAAATAATCGAAAATAACCAAAGTTAATCAAACAATTAAAAATAAGAAATTTAACTTAGAAATAATCAAAAATAACCAAAATTAATCAAACAATTAAAAATTAAAAATTTAACTTGGAAATAATCAAAAATAACCAAAATTAATCAAAATGAAAAATAAAAATTGAAATAATCAAAAATAACCAAAATTAATCAAATAATCAAAAATTAAAATGAGAGTTAATCAAAAATAACCAAAATTAATCAAAATGAAAAATAAAAATTGAAATAATCAAAAATAACCAAAAGTAATCAAAAAAAATTTGATTGTTTCTGATTTTCTTTTTATTTTGATAATCATACAAAATCCATAATTCTTTTTGCTTTATTTTTTTCTTGAATAATAATTAACATAATCACTAAAAGTCGAAGGCAATTCGTAATCATTTATCATCATTAGTAAAAATTGTAAACAAAAGATAAAAGTCATTACAATTTTATTAATAACTGTAGAAATTAATAAATTGTTCTATTTTTGTTCAATTTCGAAAATAGTTAAAATAGAAAAACTAAATTTTCTGAATAATCAAAATTTAGTTATCAAGTTTTTTGAATTGACAAAGGAAATTGTATGTTGATTATTTAAAATGAGAATATTATAAATTAATCATTTATGGGAAAAATAGCCAAATTTTACTAGTCAGTCATGATTATTCTCTGATTACTTCAGTAATTCAACTTTGATTAAACGACATGTTTGGTCAATTGATTCATGGGTTTTTTTATAATTATTTCTTCTACTTAACATTTTTTGAGGGAGAGTAATTGACTGTGCTAATAATATAATCGACATCTAGATATTCTACACAATCTAGTCCCCCAACAACAAACAACCTCCGCATTCAAAACGATCTAACTACAGGCATGTACTAATCTTTATTTTAATATCACCACACCCAATGAGTTTGTTTAATTTATTTTCAAATGACCATACAATACATTCCCATTAAATTAGTAATTCATACCTCCAATATTATAGTAAAAGTTAATCCATAACCTGTCCTTATTTAATCCCACATCCTGTCAACAGCGGCACTACAATTCAGGGATCCTATCTCTAACATTATGCCATTTCGAAGTTGACTATTTTTTAAAAAAATCTGCAAAAAACCAAGCACAGCATGCAAACGCTAAGCCAGCCACCCCAAAACGACCATTTGACGGCCATTTCATAACAGCTGCAATTGCAACGGCAAACGAATAGCAAACACAATTGGGATTAAATAGAAAGTGATCTTATATCATACAAACACACATAGAAATAAGAATGCATGTGTGCGTGTAACGAAAAGCAATGACTTTCACATTAAGTACGTTAAAGCACCGGATCCTCCATTACAAAAATTCAAAAGATCACACCCTCCTGCGAGCAACAATAATTTGTAACTACTTTTACTATTTTTTTGTTTTTTTTTTGTTTAGCAACGAAGCGCAATCCCATAAAAACAGATAAAAAAACACAAGTAAAAATATAGTAGAGCCAGCCAGCTGTAAGTAAGGCAGGAGAAAAGGGTGCGAGTAACGCAAAAAGTCCAAAACATTCTAAAAAAAATATATAACATGCCTGTAATGCGTATTTCCCCCCCTCAAGTAAACACAACAAGCATGCAAAGCATAGAGTAAAAGGACACACACAATAGTTAGTACTACATGATGATGACGAACAATAGCCGAACGGCTTAGGCCTCGCGTTTGTTGTGTCTGCACAATAGAGATTGGACGTAGCATAACATAGGCATGAACAGACGTTTATACATAAATACATATACATACATATAAACACACATAAGTACAATTTTCGTGTTTGAATTTCTAGGCAGGTATAAAATGTATTACATTTGAAGGCGCGCTTGTACAGTGGTAAGCCGATAAATGGTACAAATAACATTTTTTTTTAATTTAGTAAAGTTTTTTTGAAATAAATTTGAAATGCTAGAACTAGATGTTCTTAAAACCGGAATTGTAGGATAATTTTCTTGAAAAACTTTAGGAATGAGAGTAAAATTAAAACTAGTTATTATTGTGCAACACGGCGTATGAGTAACTTTCTTTTATTCGTATAGCAGTCAAAACTGTTAAACTTCATTAGTAATTAGTAAACAATTAATAAGATGTACATATTTTTTAATTAGTAATGATTATTTAAGTTGTTTTTAAGAAACGGCAATTATAAAAGATAATCCAAAGAAAACTCGAACAAAATAAGAAGTAATAAAAAAATGAAAAATATAAATCCAAAACTAATCCAAAAAAATATTGTTCTTTTATGATTCTCAAAAAAATCAAAAAAGAATAACAAATACTGAAAAAATCCTACAAAATAAAAAGTACGAAAAAAAAAATAATAATAATAATCAAAAAAAATTAAATTAATTGTTTTCAAGAGAAGGCAATTATAAATTGATTACGACTAAGAAGATCAAAAGAAAAATCATTTTTTTACAATAATTAAAAAGGATAATCAAAAATAATCAAAAAATAAACAAAACAAAATAAGAAGTAATAAAAAAATAAAAAATATGAAACCAAAAATAGTTTTAAAAAAATCTTGTTTTTTTATGATTATTAGAAAAACTCTAACAATAATTACAAATACTGAAAAAGCTAAACAAAGTAAAAAGTAGAAAATATGAATAAAAAAAAAACGAAATTAATCAAAAAAAAATCTTGTTTTTCAAAATTCAAAAAAAAATTAAAAGTAATCAAAAACAATAAAAAAAAATGTTGATTACTTTTGATGATCTTCGATAATCGTGAAAAATCATGAGTTTTTTTTTTTTATTATTTTTAAAATAATTGAAAAATAATTTAGAAAATTCAAAGTAATGGTAATCAATCATTAAATGGATTCTCAAAAAAATGATCACGCAAACCGGCAACCATTATTTAGCAGGTCAGATCGTAGCGACAAGCTTATTTCCACATTGGTAGGTTGTATCTACGTTCAATGTTCCTGAACTGAAAAAAATTTTAAAATGATCGAGGTTGAGCTGTAAATAGACAACGATATTAAATTAGACATAGTCGGCTGCCAACTCACTTCACACCAGACTGCTTGAACATTTTAGTCGTTTTGGAGTTAAAAATTTTTTTGTAACAATTATCTAGCCACTATTGTATACATACATACATATATACATATATGTATATGCAATAATGTTATGCCAGCTATTGCATTCAACTCAGCCATGAGCCAACCATTTGGCTTCGCTTCGTTTGTATTCATGTTTAGCTTCCGACAGCCGTTTGATTTGCGTGTTAGAGAGCAACCCAATTAAGAATGCTGTAAATATGTTTACTAACGTATTTTGTGTGAAAGGACTTTCCGCTGCTCATTCCAATAAGGGTTGGAAAAACTTGAGTACTTTTCTTTAGAGAGACGAGGGTTGAAAAGGCGTATGTAGAAATATAACGAGTTAGGTACAAAGATACATACTTATATACTTTCATTTATGTTATTAGATAATTAATTCATACCCAGGAAAGTACAAAGATAGATACATATATAGTAGTACATAACTATAGGGTTTAAACATTATGCGAGCACCAAATTTGACTTATTGGATGCTTTCATTATCCAATTTAATGTTAAAATCATTAACTGAAGAATATTCTTTGAAAAAAGGATGAGGTTAACAGAAGGAAGATTGATTTTTAAAATTCTTTTTTAAAAATTTGTTTTTAAAATTTTTTTTTTTTAATTATATTTTTAAACTTTTTTTTAATTTTGATTAAAATTTTTTTTTTTTTAATATTTTAAAAATTTGTTTTTTTTTTTTAATTTTTATTTTATTTATATTTTCTAAACTTTTTTTAATTTTGATTTAAAATTTTTTTTTTTTAATTTTTTAAAAATTTGTTTCTTTTTCATTTTTTTTATTTATATTTTTTAAACTTTTTTTTAATTATATTTAATTTTTTTTAATTTCTTTTTTTAAATTTTTTTTTAATTTATATTTTTTAAACTTTTTTTTAATTCTAATTTAAAATTTTTTTTTTAATTTTTCTTTTCTTTAAATTTTTTTAAATTCTTTTTTAAGTCATTTTTTTTTAATTTCTTATTTAAATTTTTTTTTTTTACTTCTTAGAGCTTCACCTAATTAATTGTTATGATTTGATAATACCATAAATCATGTTATATACACATTTTTTCTTAGCGAATGCAATATCAACTGCACTCAGGTTGTCCGAAAAATTATTCAAATTGAGACAGCACGCTTGTAATTTATACATTAACACGTTACGTGTCATGTGAGGCTATTTTAGTCTTGCACTTAACCACTCGTTAGCATTCCCATCACACATTTCATTGCATTGCTAGGCAAATATTTATTAAAATACCAGAATATCATTACTAATTCCATTCGCCCACAGGTGTGAATACAAGAAAACAAAGGCGAGAACGTACCACATTTACGCGCGCCCAATTGGATGTACTCGAATCGTTATTTGGCAAAACCCGCTATCCGGACATTTTTATGCGAGAGGAAGTTGCGTTAAAAATCAATTTACCCGAATCCAGAGTGCAGGTAAATAAATTGAGAAAATACATACATACATACATATTTATATATTAGACTAAGCGAAAAAAAAAATATTTTTGTATCTTGAAAATTATTTTGATATAATTTTTTAGACTTTCGAAAAAAAGTTTGACCTTAATAAATACTCTAAGAAGTTTATCATAACTAGTTTGATTTAAAAAAAAATTATTAAATTAAATTATTTCGATGAATGCTGCATCCAAATGAGCTATTCAATTTAAAAAAGGATAGAAGTTCAACCTTAACCCTCAAACGCACATGCTAGTTTTTTAAGGTTAGGGCCGAACCACCACGCGTCAGGTAACTGATAACTTGACTTGAATAATGTTGATCAAATAATGAATCTATTAATGAAGTATTAGTAAGTTCTAGGATGAAAAAATTATGTCACAAAAAAAAAAAAATAATTTGTATTTCCATAGTAAATAACTTTTGGAAGGCAAATGTATACAAAAAACAAATTCACGACCGTTTCTTTGTTTTTTTTTTATTTTTTGTTCAAACTATTTCCTCTAAAATTTGTCTTCTTTCTACATTGATTTTAATATTTCTAACTAATTTTAAAGTTAAAACAAAATTGCCAAGCTTGGAATGGCCCACGAAATGAAAAACGTTCTCCAGAACTTATTTAGGGGGTATTAATTTCTAACAAAACTATATAGAGCTCAATTTGTTTACTTCAATGTTAAGTATTTTTTAAAGCAAAAAATTACACAAAAAAATTAAGCTAGTAAAAATAAATTATTGTACAATGTTTTTCGTAAGCGCTTTTTTTTTCTTTTAATTAAATCATTGTTAAAAAATTAAGCTAGTAAATATACATACATATGTACATAAGTATAGCACTTCGAATTTTTAATGCTTGCTTACTTTTTATTGCTTTTAATTCAGTGAATTTTTTTTTTTTTTGTATATGTACATCATTATTAAAAAATTAAGCTAGTAAATATAAAATATTAGTTGATTTTTTTTTGGTAAGCGCTTAGCGAAGTGTGAATAAAAAAAAAAATTTTTTTTTATTTTCTGTGTCAAAAAAATTGGAACTTGTCGTTTGCAAATTAGCAACCAAAATTGTAAACACTTCGAATTTTTGCTGCTAGCTTATTTTTTATTGCTTTCGATTCAAACATTTTTTTTAAGCGAGCAAGCAAAATTTTGGAAAATGTGAAATATTTTCTTTCTTTATTTTGGTATCAAAATAATTTCAAAAAACAAAATTCAGGCTCAGTCTATGTAGTAAATTTTTTTATTTCATGACATACATACATACTATGTAAATCTAACTCAATAATAAGAATATGTATATAACGTGAATGTAAATAAGTAAAAATCACTCGACTTGTAGTACTCAACGCATATACTACCTGCTTAACCCAAAAAAATGTGTGTCAAATATTATTAACAAGCGAATACAAGTCGAAGATTTGAAACTGATATGTGCCATAATCCGGCATATGTACGTACATATATATTTTTATTTGTATTTAGCGGGTGTCATAAGGCTGGTATGCGCCTAAAAGCTCACAACGCATTTAATATCATAATCTAGCGACTTCCTGTCTTCCGCTGCTACCGTTCTACTCACATACGGTAATTAAATTCATTTGTAACGCATTTTGCCTTCTGCGGCCCAATAGCAAATATAATTTCCGACAATTACGTTAATGTCAAAAATCCGTAAAATCCATTAGGTAAACAAGACAAATCACGCACACGAGAGCACAAAATGTTTTGCAGCTACTATCCTGGCGTTGCGTTTTGTTTGCATAACAGCTAAAAGCCGTTGGCTGTGCGTTCTCTTCTCCGTTGGCATGGCAAGCTAAATTTCTAAAAATTCAATTCGTGATTTAACTTTGAGTTTACCCCCTTTGCCGACCGCACCGTTCTCTGTGCTCTGTGTCTGCTACTTGGTTGGAGCAGCCAAATGTCACTACGTATCCTGCTGTGCAAACATTGCGTTGGCAAACAACAAACGCACGATGGGAAAAATGTGTGCCGAACTTAGCCGAACTTGCTGCATTCTCAGTTTGTTTGTTAGCCAAATGCGATTTGTGTGCGCTACGTTTTGGGACATTTGGTAGCCGAAAGCTATGAATTGTCTGCAGCCTAAAATGGAAATTCAGCGCTAACATTGCTATTAGAAATTGTTGTTGTTGGATTCCAATTTTTTTTTTTTTTTGTGAATTTCTCTGCGTTTGTGTGTTGTTAAATTTTCCTTTGCCTTCCGCTTATTTGACAGACAACCCCCTCTTACGTGTATTTAGTACACCATTTTGAGGTTGCAGTGGGGTTGTGAGTTGTGTTCGTGATTTTTTTGTTTCGTTATCGCTTTTATTTATTTAGTTGTTTATACAGGCACGTTGACAAATTTCGACTAACAATGATATCATTGTACACTGACAAAAAAAAATTTGATAAAATAGTTCATCCCGTTTTGGAAGAAAAAAATTTTTCAGTTCACAGTTTGGGTAATCGAACCCGAGAACTTTCAATAAAAGCCGTGCAAAAAATTGCGTGACCAATCACTTCAGCGTATAGAATAAAATTAAATAAAAATAATCTCGAGCGTCTAAAAACATGCCCTTTAAAAAAAAATTTAAGTAGCGCCAAATAGCCGCATAGTGGGTTGTTTGGTCAATTAAGGTAGCAAAAAAATTAAGAAAAAAAATATGCATCTGAAAAGTATTTGCTTGGTTTTGTTATCATTACTTCAAAGTTAATCTCAACTCTAAGACGAATCTTATAAAAAATGGCCGATTTTTTTCGCACTTACATACATAGCAAGTTATGAATAAAATAAGAATTTTTTTTTGTTGTAATTTTAAGTTTCCTTCGAAAATATAATACGAACTTGCTGCTGGTGAGATAGCAACCGAAATTATGAGCGCTTATAACTTTTTCTGCTTGCTTAATTTTTTTTTTAATACAAATTTTTTTCGTAAGCACTTAGCGAGTTGTGCATAAAAAAACAAAATAATTTATTTTCCAATTTTAAATTTCCTATGAAAATCAAATATGTACTGGTTGTTTGTGAAGCACCAACCAAAATTGTGGGCGCTTATAATTTTTTTTTGCTTGCTTAATTTAATTTAATTTTTTTTTTTCAATACAAATTTTTTTCGTAAGCACCTAGCGAGTTGTGAATAAAATAACAAAATGAATCTTTTTTTTTTGTAATTTTAAATTTCTGTTCAAAATCAAATATGAGCATGCAGTTTGTAAGCGCTTATAATTTTTTCTGCTTGCTTAATTTAATTTTATTTTTTTCAATACAAATTGTTTTAAGCGAGCAGAAAAAAAAGTGCCTATGACGTTTAAAAAACGGCCAATAATCTCCAAATATTATAAAATTGTTCGAGGTCAATAAAGGAAAATGCAAAGGTGGGATCATTATTGAGTCAAAAGAGTCTAAAGCAAAAGTTTCTAGAATTTGTGTCTGTCTATCTCTATGTTTGTACGAGTTTCCACCAAAAACTGTTAAATAAATTTGAAAACAACTACAACGGTTACATCAGTAGACGTCTAACGAAAAATATGGCGTATCCTTAATTTCGATAACTTGACACCCACACATAAAATAATTCGTATTACCTTTACCATTTCGTAAAGCGCATAATTAAATTTTTCCCCAAAAATTTCTTTAAAAAAATTACTTTTAACTTCAAATTTCTCTCAGTTGAATATTCCTTAATGAATTGCTATTTTAACAAATTTTCATATTAATATTTCGCTATGACCTCTACACCCATAATCTCAGTGTGCAGCATCACAACCCTCTACACATTTTCAAAATATCTATCAACACCACCATACGTAGCCTTCTTTCTCTTGCATCCCGTCTACTGCTACATTCCGCAAAATTATGTTGTTATTTCCGCCTCGTTTTGTTTGCGTCAATATTTACTTAGGCGTGTTTGCTATGATTTTGGTAACTTATTTGCTTTTTCTTCGCATGTCAGCACATTATGCTGCCTATCGTTACACGCCATAATTTATTTGTTTATTACCATTCAAGCAATTGTCACCGATATTGCACAAATTATCATGTAACAAATCCACAAATGGCGCCAACAAATTTTGCGCCCGAAGCAAACGAAAAAAGAAAACAAATAAAAAATTGAGTGAAAAAAAAAGAATTGTGTGTTTGCAACATGAAATGAGCAAAAATTTTGTGGAATTTGCATTGTCTGCAAATCAAATAAAAATCATTATCGTTGCAGTGACAGATTGCCAAAAAAAAAAAGAAAGCAAATCCTAGAAACGCACGCTTAGCGGCTCATATTGCTTGCAACCTTAGATGAGACACACACGCACATGCTCAAACTTGCCTTGGGTCAAACAAATTTAATGCAGAGTAGAGTACGCATACGTTTGTAAATGGAGATGTCAACTGAGCTGTTTGGTTGAGATTTGTAGTTGTTTGTTTTGTTATTACTACATTTGTATTGTAACGAATGCCCGTTGACGAACGCCCGTTGCCGATTGCATGACATGCAAATATTAATGGCACGAACAATAGCAAACAATCGATCAAGCAGCTAGCAAACTAGTTCGTCAAGCGAAGTTGACACCGCATGCGAGTTGGCATCAAAATCAATGATTTACTCTCAGAGATTTTCTACGTATGATAGCCGTGTTAGGTTTTTATGTCAATACAGCCGTCAAGATTGTGAAATACGGTTTACAGTTTCAGAGAAAAAAATATAGGAATCATAAAAACGAATGCAACAAGGTAGCGAGCAAAGTTTTGAAAGCCAAAATGTTTACATAATATTTAGAAGGTTTTGAAATTTGAAGTTGCATGTAAGAGTGAGTCACTCGAAGCCAGTGGCAATTGCAGCAGTTTTAAGCATATTTGTCTGTTTGTCTGTAAATTTGTGCGCGTATCACTCAAAAACTGCTAAACATAATTGAATTCTACTTTAATTTTAGCATAACTCAATATCTAACTTAAAAAATAAGATATTCGTTTTTTTTGATTAAGCAACCAGTGTCGAAGTTATCGACCGATATGTGAACCAATGTAACCCAAAATTAGTTACTACAATATGGGTATCAAACGCAAGGTGCTAATGAGTGCTGCAATATGCGCTGTGATTAAGTTACATAACTCAACTGGTTTCGGAGATATAATGATTAAAGTCATAATCAGTATATTTGTATGTAAGTTCTGCAAAGCATCGAGTGGTAGAGTTTTTCAGCAAATAATAATAATTAAAAAAAAAAATTAAAAATATTTTGATAAATAATAAATATTATTCTTGACCTTCAGCGTATTTATAGTCATGAATACTTTGCAAATGTACAAAAAAACAATAAATTAAATTGTTTTAAAAAGTATCAGCATTTAGATTTAAAACTATTTTTAGCATTTTTCATGCAACAGTAAATAGCTAAAAAAATTCTAGAAACAAATTTTTCCATAACAAAACCAGCAACAACAAAGCAAAACACTAAAAAATCGATTTTATGTAATTTAAGGACGTGCCATTGAATACATACAAAATCCGACAAAAAAAGCAAACGGACAAACATTCAGTTCAAAGCGTTGTTATATTTGTTGTTGTTGCTATTGTTGTTGTCTGACTGGTTTGCTAACTTTTTTTTCTGTGCATTCGTTTTGGTCACTAATGACAATTGCAATTGCATACCTTTAGTGTGCGGTCTATGCTTATTCTTCTTCTACAAAACATTTTCCTGATTTCGCTTTGAATGCCTCGAGACACTGACTTGCACGTCAAGGAAGCCTTTGAAGGCGTTTTCCAACATGCTGTCTTGAGCACGTACAAACGACGGGTGAATGAGTGATACTAAGCATATGTCAGTTATTTACACATACAACATACATACTTACATACATACACCCATACATACCTTCATACATGCTTGTGTTCGTTAGTAGGTGGGTGGGAGTGAGCGCGCGAGCCGAGAACGTGGCCGGAACAAGTGAAAAATGAGTCGTATGTGTGGAGGAGGACAGCAGACAGTCGCCTACTATTGTTGTTGTAATTTTTTTGTTTTGTTTCTTACATGTAGCATACTAGTTCTAGCGCTAGTGTATGTTTGTATTACACGTCTTTGCCTGCATGTTTGCGCATACAAATGCTCGTCGTCAATTATTGGTTTCTTTTACAATATTTTGTTTGTTTTTTGTTGTTTTTTGCGCTAAAAGTGAATTCCAATACTACAAATCAATACAATTGTTGGCTGTTTTTTTTTTTTTGTAAGGTCTCCGCTACTTGCGCTTTGTCACGCTAACTCACTATCTACCCCACCTTTTTTGCTTCGTTGCATTGACTTGTATCTATTCACTTTTTCTTTTCGGTTTTTTTTATTTAATTATTTTTTTTTTTTGTATTTCTACATTGATTTTGTCGCATTTTTCCTTAACAATTTTGCATACACATGGCTGGCGTAATACAACAAAAAATATATTAAATTACCTCGCACTCAATTGTATGTATCAATTACTGTCTGTGTTCAACGTGTCGGCGTACCCAACAAAAAATCGACGTTTTCGAATTTACTTAACCTCAATTTTTTTTTAACTATATACATATCTACTTTATATGAAAAAAGCCGGAAGATAGCTTCAGAAAAAAAATATTCTGAAAACTCAACGTCAGTTTTTTAAACATAAATTTTCAACTTTTTTATACTAGAATTTTATTTTTTTTATACTAGAATTTTATAGTTTTTATGCTACAAAATATTTTTATAATTTTCAAAACCTTTGAACAAAAAAAATTTTCGCTAAATAATTTTATTTATAGCTATTTTTCCAACAATTGCAATTCTCTCAAATTTCATTTCTCACATTGCAAGCCATTTAATCAAAGAAAATTAACCTAAAATTGTGCGCACATTGTTTTGTTGGGTATCTGTACCTGTAATTTCATATGTAACAGTCGCATCAGTTAGGGACACGCGTTGTCGCGCTTCATTTGCCTAGACGCTTTGAATGTTAACAAAGACCTTCAACCACATGAAGTCAGTTACAAAATAAAAAAAAATGCAAACCAGAGAATTGCAATTTAGTTTTTCTTAATAATTTTAAATTTTTTCGGTAGTCAGTTGACCTCGACTTTGGTAATGTTTAACTTTGCAGTATTATCACAAAAGAGTGCACCTGAAATGTGTACGCTACAATTTAACTTACCCTTTCGGTGTCCTTAGTGACCTTGGAAGTACATTTTATTTGACTTTTTTTTGGGTTTTCATTATTTGCGTCTACGCCCACAAATCATTGTATGTTTTTCTGGTAGTTAGTAAAAGTCAAAATTTTAATAAATATGTGAGCGAAGCTGGAAAATTGCTGCTCGAAGACTTCAAGGTTGATTTTGTAAAGAGACTTTGTTCGATACTTGTGGAAAAAATTATTAAATCGTTTTTTAATTATTTTTATTTTTGCGTTATTTAGTTTGTGTAGTAATTTATATATAATAAAAATAAAATTTTTTAAAATAAAATAAAATAAATTAAAAAAAAATTTTTTTATTGAAAATTTTTCACTTTTTGGAATTGAAATCTATGTAGGTTTGCTTAGCAAGTTTTTTGTTAAAAATATAGATCCAAAAATATTGCCTAATTGGAGCTTTTTAAAAGATATACGAAGCATTGGGAGAGGAAATAAAAATTGTTGAATGAATATTGTTTTCTCCGCTTGGAACACGGGACCACAACTCGCTTCAAGGCCTTTTAGCCGAAATATTTTCGTTGACTATTTTTTCAAGGGAACTTATTATTTCGATGAGAATATAGAAATGAACCGGGGTATGCAAGCAATTTTTTATTTTTTTTTTACCCACCATAAATTAATTATCCGTGTTTACGGCAATTTTAACAGTCATGACTTGACCTACCATTTCAATTAATACTGCAGCTCACTTACAAAATCCCTTTTAATTTGTTGTGAATTTAAAATTTTATTAAATTTCAACTTCATATATTTTTTCTCAACCAAATGAAAATGTAAATTAAATCTGCAATAATCATAAACAGCGCTTATTTAGCAACCACCTCGCCCTATAACACCAACCAGTCAAATTTATTCCATGAGAACTAATAGATTTGTACATAGAAATTAATAATTATTTTGATATCACCCCTAATCTTTTGGCCTCCATATTTTCCCAGCCAAAAACCCAAAAAGTAAGCATACCGATTAAGAATAACACAAATCGCGACTGTTATATTAATTGAATGATATTCATCTTGGTTACGAAAATATTCTCATAAATAAACAACCCCACCAACTTGCGGCACACAGAATCATTCTAATTGGTATGAATGGAACATGGCTACAATCCGCAAATCAAAGTAAACTTTTTTCATTTCAATTTTCCATAAATTTATATACAGCTGCATGTATGTATATATGTATGTAGATATGTAGTATTTGTGTGTATGTATGTGTGTATGTGTGCGCACCGCATTAGCAAACAAAATTGGTAGGGCGTGCTATTGAAAAATATTAGTAAGGTAGAAAAAAAAATTATAAATGACATGGGAGAAATATTTATTATACGCAATGAAAGCGAAACGTGTGCATGCACATACATATCTACATATATATATTAGACTGGGCAATAATAAATAAAATTTGTAGTCAAAAAAGTCTTAAAAATTTTGAAAAAATTACAAAGCAAAAACTTGAAATCAGAAAACTTGATTACTCTTGAATGACCCAACTGTTGAAATTTTTAATTTATAATTATTTAATTGTTTAATAAAATAAATTAAATTAAAAAAAAATATTGAAATCAGTCCTAAAAAATAAAACTAGCAATTATAGACCTGTAAAAGTTCATTTCAAGCTCTGAAAATTTTACTTTTACTTTTTAAGGAAGTTCTCAAAAATATTTAAAAAATTAATTTCCAAAAAAAAAAATGTTTGCCCCAGTCTAATGTTTATTAATACAACAAGTATACGTAGAGACGTGGGGTGGTACGTGTGCATGTTCATGGCTGCCGTCAACCAATACAAATAATGTAATAATTTTCCACAGCTTATCTGCACCAGAACAGCGCAAATATTTCACGCCCTGCTACGTGCACGTTTTCATATACATATACATATATGTATTTATACCAGACAATATTTTGAAAAATAAAAACATTTTTAAAGGAGTTCTCTTGGTAGCAGTAACTGCCGAATTGAGTGAGAGTAGAGCGAAATTAATTCAAGCAGTTGATAAGCGGCTGACACTAGATTGACTATCGATAAATTACGATAGTACTAAGGACAATATTGATACAAAATATAATACTACCGAAATTTAACTACATAAAAAAATTCTTAAATTGTTAGTAAAATACTTACATCATCTTTAATTTTCGATATTTATCGGAGTACATCGAGTTACACTTTTCATTTATCGACTACTAATTTAGTTATCGATTACCATATTTCATTTTTCAATTACTATCAAATTTATCGTTAATGTAGTATATCTATCATCGGTATTTATCAGAATATATCGATGTTCATTTTTCATTTATCGATTGCTATTAAATTTATCGTTTATGTTGTATACCTATCAGTAATATCTGTCGAAATATATCGATTTCCATTTTTCAATTAATATTAATTTTATCATTTATGTCGCATACTGTCATCGGTATTTATCGAAATATGTACATTTTTCATTTATCGGTTACTTATGAATATATCGATTTCAATATTTTACTTATCGGCTACTAACCCATTCAGCGTTATTTTTATAAACCTGTCATACTTATTTATCGGAATATATCGATTTCTAGTTTTTATTTTTCGATTACTAAAAAATCTTTCCCTTCATCATCGTTATTTATCGGAATTTATCGATTTCCTTTTTTTTAGTTTTGGTATAAAAATAAGCTAGCATATTTATAAAAAGCTGTAGACGTTAGATAAATTTTCTCGGAGGGCTTTACTATGACTGCTATCGATACATATGTAGTCACAAAATATCGATAACAACAATTTTTGCTTGTATAATACAAATTTACATGTAATATCGCTTGCGATACCGCTTTGGGTATTGCTGAGTAAAAATCGAACTTTTGCCTGCCGAAAGTTGCAAAACCATCTTCAATGTGCTAATTGGGCTTACAAGTATATTTGTGTATGTAAGCGTGTTTTTCGATTGCCAGCTTTTTGTTGCCTAATAAAGGTATAAATATAAAATTTGCGAGGGTTTTGCTTATGCTAGGGGTTGTGCAGAGGCCCAGACTGTATGCCAAGAGAGCGTACAAAATGTTGGCTGCTGCATGTTTGGCTTGTCATAAATCAAAATCAAACGACAAGCGCTGATAACCAACCGGCCAACCAACCAACGACAAACGAAATTTTACGTACATATGTACATATAACGAACGGTGGCACAAATAAAGTGGGTAGCCATAACGGACACTGAACCATATACATATACTATATGTATATAGTTATACATACAGAGATTTTATAAAATTTCAAGTGCTCCTTGAAATAGAATTCCACTCTCAGCTTACATATTATCACCTTTGAAGTAATTTAAAAAAATAAAATTTGAGCAGTAACGAAATTTTGGTTTCATTTTATTGCACTCCACTGTACATATTTGCATGCAATATTTGGTCTCTTTCTGTTCGTAGAGGGTTCTCTACTAAAAACACCCTAGCGCCTACCATTTTGAATTTATTTTTTACTTTTTTTGTTGTTGCTTTTACTAAATATTGCAACATTTCTGTGACATGCTACTTGCAGCATTTTCGATTTACACTTTTTTCTGACGTTGCTCTGTGTATGAGCCGCTCTGTTTGTGTTTGTGCCTTAACTCTTTTGTTTGTGCGCCTGTAATGCTGCTACGCATTCCCCGGGCATTCGCATTGTCATCAGCTCACAATGCTTTTTGTATGCATCACACACATACGCACTCATACACATACAAACAAAGCACTGCACTCCATA